>CM044431.1:137373149-137425708 GCA_024363595.1 Xenopus borealis
AATGGTGGTTCAAGGCAAGAGATGTAAAAGGACAATATTTACTTGAATATATATTCCATTCTTTAATATGTCACTTATATATGTCAAGTATTCGTTTTGGGTATAGTTTTCCAACTTTCCAAATTGGTATATATAGTTAAGTAAATATTGCCCTTTTACATCTCTTGCCTTGAACCACCATTTTGAAGGTCTGTGTGCTGCCTCAGAGATCACCTGATCAGATATACTGCAGGAAGAAGTGTGGAAGCAAAAGACCGAAATCTGTCTGTTAATTGGCTCTTGTGGCCCTTATTTTCTAAAATGGCAATTTTCTATTTATGATTACCCAATGGCACATGCTACTGAAAAAGTATATTATTATGAAAATGGTTTATTTACATGAAGCAGGGTTTACATATGAGCTGTTTTATGCAATATCGTTTTATAGAGACCTACATTGTTCATGGGGTATAGTTTTCCTTTAAAACAAAAGCCCTTTTGACACCTGTTTTCTTTTGTTGAGTATTGTCCAGTTTTTATTGGGTAGGTCTAAAAATACCTTGAGACATTTTCTGGTAAATTTCTGAACCTGATTCATAAAGAGGAATAATCTCAGTGATTCATGTTATGCAAATTGTGGTGGATATATAATACATTGCATTCACATATAGTACTCCTGATAGAATTGCACTCTCTCTTGCCCTAACGATGTGTCCCGATCTAACACAAAAAAAATTAAGATTGGGGGCGGCACAGGAGCATGAAACTGCCCCTGGTAAACATATATTTAGACATCCTATTTATTAATGAAAAAATGTTTTTGTTTAACAGAAATTTGTTGGACGCCATCAGAGCTGAATAGCTCGAATAAAGGTTCCTAGGTCTAAAAAGAAAGAAAACTAATCAGGGAAAGCCTCAGTTTAACACACACAGGCATTTTAATTTGCATTGTTTAATAGAATTGCAACAGACATTTAAAACGCATCAGTTGATAGTGCTGCTCCAGTAGACTTCTGCACTGAAATCCATTTCTCAAAAGAGCAGAACAGATTTTTATATATTTAATTTTTGAAATCTGACATGGGGCTATCCATTTTGTCAATTTCCCAGCTGCCCTGGTCATGTGACTTGTGCCAGCACTTTAGGAGGGAACTGCTTTCTGGCAGGCTGTTGTTTTTCCTTCTCAATTTAACTGCATAGTATGCAGTGGGACATGGGTTTTTACTATTGAGTGTTGTTCTTAGATCTACCAGGCAGCTGTTATCTTGTGTTAGGGAACTGCTATCTGGTTACCTTCCCGTTGTTCTGTTGTTAGGCTGCTGGGTGGGGGAAAGGGAGGGGGTGATATCACTCCAAATTGCAGTAGAGCAGTAAAGAGTGATTGAAGTTTATCAGAGCACAAGTCACATGACTTGGGGCAACTGGGAAATTGACAATATGTCTAGCCCCATGTCAGATTTCAAAATGAAATATTAAAAAATCTGTTTGCTCTTTTGAGAAATGGATTTCAATGTAGAATTCTTCTGGAACAACACTATTAACTGATGCATTTTGAAAAAAAATGTTTTTCCCATGACATGATCCCTTTAAAAGGACCCTCAAATATAATAATAATAATAATGTAAAATACTATATACAAAACTATTATGTCATGTATAAAGTAACTGACTCTGCTAAGCAACATTACTCAGTTAAGTCCAGTTCCTTTAGACCAGGGATCCCCAACCTTTTGAACCCTTGAGCAACATTAAGAAGTAAAATGAGTTGGGGAGCAACACTTGCATGAAAAATTTCCTGGGATGCCAAATAAGGGATATTTTGTAACCCCAATGTGGATTGTTAACCTACATTGAGGCTCTTTTAGGCAGTACACCTTGTTTTTATACAACCAAAACTTGCCTCCAAGTCTGGAATTCAAAAATAAGCCACTGGGAGCAACATGTTGCTCACAAGCTACTGGTTGGGGATCACTGCTTTAGACTTATCACTATTAAATACTGTAGTCTTGCCATGCCGTTACCTTTTTTTCTGAAGCATTTGCAATAGTCCTTTCTTTTTACATATATGGCAATCATGGTTACCAGTACTGCAAGAATAACTGAAATAATGGTTAATGTCGTTCCAGTGTTTATAGGAAATCGATTGATTTCTGTATCTGTGGAAAGAAGAAATAAATTATATAAATTGAATTGTGTTCGAGTAATCTACTGCACATGTTTCTAAGATTAAAGGGGTGGTTCACCTTTAGGGTAACTTTTATTTGTTATCGAACAACCAATTCTAAGCAACTTTTCAATTGGTTTTCATAATTTATTTTTTATAGTTTTATAGTAATTTATCTTTTTCATCTGGTTCTTTGCAGCTTTCAAATGGGTGTCACAGTCCCCTTCTAAAAAACAAATACATCATAGCAAAAGTTATCTCAAAGGTGAAGAACCCCTTTAATAAGGCACACATTTCAAGATGATAAAAAAATCTACTATATGGATAAACTTACAAATGAATTCACAGTTGCAGCAAAAATACTTTACTTAAACACACTACTCACACTTGTGCATATTTACACAAGACTAGATGAATACTTTTGAGTTGTATTCAATATTGTCTGAATCTTAAAACAGTGGATTTGGTGCAACCAAAGTGCCTATTAATGCAAATGCATAGCAGGGTTCCTAATGCAACCTGCATCTCTAGGCACTATAGAATCACGTCATTTTAATATGGAGCAGCAAAATGACACAGTTCTCACTATGAAATTTTAAGCACAAAAGTTTTTATATTTAATAATTCACAACACGTGAGAGCAATTGCTTACTTTGAAATGCAGATGCAATTGCACTGAGTGCAAATATGTTCAAAATCCCATATAAATGAATGGAGAGTGGGAGATTTTCACTCTAAGGGACTGTGGCAACCTCTAACTTCACTCTTTGATACATATTCTTTAAAGGAACAGTTCAGTGTAAAAATAAAAACTGGGTAAATAGGCTGTGCAAAATAAAAAAATGTTTCTAATATAGTTAGGCAAAAATGTAAGGTATAAGGGCTGGAGTGACTGGATGTCTAATATAATAGCCAGAACACAACTTCCTGCTTTTCAGCTCTTTAACTTTGAGTTAGTCAGCGATTTGAAGGGGGGCCACATGGGACATAACGGTTCAGTGAGTTTTCAATTGATCCTCAGCATTCAGCTCAGATTCAAAAGCAACAGGTATGACCCATGTGGTCCCCCCCTCAAGTCATTGATTGGTTACTGTTAGTGGAAACCAAGAGAGCTGAAAAGAAGGAAGTAGTGTTAGACATCCAGTCACTCCAGCCTTTATACATTAATATTATTATTTTTATTTTGCGCAGTCTATCTATTTACCCAGTTTTTATTTTTATTCATTTTTTTTATATCTTGTAACAACTAACCTTGGTTTTTCAGTGTTAGTCAAAGTACCCTGACCTTGTGCGTTGTCTCTGAAAAATAAATACCTAACATGATCTAAGACATCTGCACTGGATAATTTGAGGTCATAGATCATTACTGATATGGGGCTGCCACAGTAAGTTCAGAATATTAAACTCCACAAAAACATAACAATCTTTTTGAAAAGTAAACATATTTTCAAGCAACTTTGCAAAATATGCAGACTTTTCATGGATTTTAATGGTTTCTGATAGTTCTCTAAGCCTAGCCCCCTGCTCTCCTGCTGTTCTTTCTGACTACTTTGCTGAGCTGGCTGACTTTGTATCAGCAGCCACCTGTCCTCAACTTGCATTCTCCAAACCCCACAATTCTCTGCACACGTGATTTCAATCATAGGAACATCATAGTGCAATGCATTGTGGGTTATGTAGTTCCTGCATGCTGTCTGTAAGCTGTGGAGAAGTTGTTACAATTTGTAACATCAATGTTTAGTCAGTCCTTCCCTGCAAGGATTTCAAATGCTGCAGAAGGAGAAAAACTGTTAATCAGCTGGATTTCAGCATAGACAATGGCATTTATTCATACTTTTTGAAGAAACTGGTAACTGTGATGGGTATCTCTTTACCAAATCTTGGTTTGGAACCTGGAGTTCCCCTTTAAATACAGCTTTTATAGGTTTTAGTTATCCTTTTGTTGTTAAAGTGGACCCGTCACCCAGACACAAAAATCTGTATAATAAAAGTCCTTTTCAAATTAAACATGAAATACAATTTCAAATTTTTATTAAAACATTCATAGCTGTTTTAAGCTCATTTAAAAATCTCAGCTGTCAATCAAATATTGTCTGCCACTCCTCTATGTCTTAGGCATAGAGGCGGGGCAGATAATTACTTTCTCTTTCCATTCAGCACTTCCTAGATGTCACTGCTCCCCACACATTCCCCCAGTTCTCTTAATCATTTAATTGTGTAGCCAGGACATGGGGATAGACATACAGTAGGGTTCCCCATTCTGGTGCACAAACAAGATTCTGAGATGATACAAGGCTTGCCTTAATAAGAGTGTCCACAAAATGGCTCCTGCCTGCTTGCTATCATTTTGAATTCCCAGACTGAAGGAAACAAGAATCAAATAATTTATATAGTGTAACTATATAGTGTAATTAATGTTCATATTGCTTGACTAATGTGATAAAATAGGATTTTGAATATTTTTTTGGGGTGACGGGTCCACTTTAAATACAAGTTCACTAATCTTCCATTAAATCATTGGTAGCTTACTATTTCTCTAAATATCTTAATCAAAGCAATTCATGAAATCCATGCTAGAACTAGAATTCTTAAGAAACCAAATGAAAGCAAGAATTGGATTGAGCAGATAAGGCATGACCGAAGTACTTGGCTAGATCAAATATAATGCAAAAAATGGACAAACAATTCTGGTTTTGTTTAAAGTGGAAAAATCCTAAGCAGTTTGTTGCACAGAGGGTCTCTTTTGATGTCTATAAAATGATGTGGTCAGACCCTTATTGCCCTGCATTTGGGCGAGTACAACTTTCCTGCTGTTAGTCTTCCAGTAAAACTTTGGTGACTCAAGGGGCCGATTTACAAAATTCACGTGAAGGATTAGAAGTTCGAACGAATTTGATCGAATTTTGAACGTAGGATTTTTTCGTTTGGTCGAATATGTGTATTTTGGCATATTCGATCATCGAATAGGGAATGATAGAACGATCGAATAAATTCGAATAGAGTCGAATGAACGAATATTCGATCATTCGACCAGCGAAGGATTTTAATTTTAAAGTTTATTCGATTGCCTACTTTGGCAGATTGGACCTACCGAATTGCAATAGGAGCACTCCCATAGGCTTCTCAGGCTAAGTCCTGATCGAATAGGATTCGTACGATCGAAGTCTTCGATCGTTCGAATAGTACGAATCATTCGAATGAACAAATGATTTATTCATTCAGTCGAATGATTTATTCGACTGATCGAATAAATTTGTATTCGATCGTCGAATAATCGAATATCGAATAAAAGGTAGCCTAGAACTATTCGATTAACATTCGAAAATCGAATGCTAATCGATTAGAAACTAATTTTTTGGGGGAATAATAGTAAATTTGCCCCTCAGTGTCTGGATTCCACAAATCTAGATAGCTGGGATTTACAGGAAGAAGATACAAGGAAATGTAATTTCAAGATAAAGTAACATATATTAAAAAACTGATTTTTGGTTCATTGCCTCATTTTCACAAATATATTTTATGGAACTCATGCAGTTGATGTCTGAAATTTTTTGTAGTCTCTGTGGGATTTGGCTTTCATATGCACTCATAATTTCACTGTAGTTATGATTAAGCATCTATTGCTGGGTTTCTTTAACAAATTTCAGTGTTTGGTTTCAATGGCGATGCTCTTTGGTTCACATATATGCAACTGTGGCATTTTGGGTGTTTCAGAGTTAGTCAGTACCATGCTTGGATGCTTCACGCCTGACCAGAGAAATTCTCATATACAGCAAGAAAAAAAAATACAGCAAAGCACTTGCAATATCCTACACTCTTGCTTTACAAATTAGTCACGTATTTGCCTATTTTGTTTATTTTTTTGCAATGTCAAAAATCATAAATGTCGCAATGTATGCATTTTGTTCTTGAGCTCAAAATAAAACCCTATGATTATTTGTGCGCATGATCTGCAGCTCTTTTCCTAATAGAGTTAAATAGAAGAGGATAGAAGTAACTTTGCAGTGACTATAGTCTGCAATTACAACTACTGCGATTGTGTTGAGCTACAACCCTCAACTACACCCTGAGGAGGTAAGGGGGACCCTGGGGTAGGAGTCCCGGTGTCCTTGCTCACCCCAGTCTGACCCTGACCACAACTCTCTATTTTTTATTTGTGTAAACTGGTAATAACCTCAAATGCCATTATTTATTTATAAAAATTACAACTATAATATACACACTATATTTAGATTTGCAACAACAACTAATATATTAAAAACAGAGGGAAAACATATTTTGCTGTTAGAAATTTCCCCTAGAACCTAAATAGATTATCAATAAATGACACAATACTTTATCAGTAAATGAATGAATGATTGTTATAATCCAGGAAGTGACACTGAGCAATCATATCAAGCAATGGACAGTAAATAGTTTTTATTTTAATTGTAGTGTTAGGTATGATAACACTGTATAAATCACATTTATATATGTAAATCACACACAGAATGGGTTAGTAACTTGCTGTTATACTGTATTTATGAGTGGGAAGGGAAATGGGTGTCCCAATCTACGCACGCCCTAATTTGCATATTACTAAGGTGTACCCTGTCTTTACTGCCTGCTCCTATCACGAGGACAAAGAACGGCATAGAAGGAAGTGTTATATGAGTTCAAAGCCCTTGGGGAACATAAGAAAATCAGTCACATGGCATGATCAACAACCACAGATGTCAGTTTCAAATAGAATGCATTAGCAACTTGTGATTCCCCACTGCCACCTAAAAATCCAAAATGCCTGTAAGACAGCAATGAATTTGAAGTTAATACAAAGGAGAGCATCTACTAAATATCCAAAAAGGATTAGCAAAGTCTAGTAAGGACACTGGGTGAGACATAATGGATTTATGAACTGTGGCTTAAAGAAGTCTAGCTGAACCTAAAGGCATTTGAATTATGTGGAGTGATGTATCTGCTTTTAATGTATTGTTAGCAAAGGCAAAAGGGTTATGTGTATTATTTAGTTAATTTTTTCTCTCTTCTTTTTCTTCGGAATTTGTACTTCTGTATATTTATTCTGCCTGAGGTATATTTAGTACTGAAGTAAAGGGGTTATTTTTTTCTTGTCATACTAATTATACATATACAAGGGGGGCGGGAGTTGGCAGAAGTAAAGGAAACATATTTTACATGAAACTAATAGGGTAAAAACACAGTTTGATGCAACTTGTATTTATTTATGTTGAACATAAATATAGGTAATCTCATTAAGGGAAGTCCAGCAATATACTGTAGATACATTAGGTCTAAGCATGAGCTGTCATTGATGGTAACAGCCCACACATATCACTGAAATGCCACAAACCATTCCCTTGTTTACCACAGGGGAAAACTAAGTGCACTGAGAGGGTGCCAGTATGTAATTACCCACGAAGCACTTCAGGAGTATGGGTGAATGGATGTATTCAGAAAAAACTGTGGTGATTGGGAGCACCAATGTATTTTAAAGTCTAAGTTTACTACATAACTTATTAAGCCAGATGGTGGAGTTGGTTGCTCTGCACTAGTAAAAACAGCATGTTTGCTTCAGAAGACTATAGTTTATATAAACAAGATCCTGTGTAGCCATGGGGGAAGCCATTCAAGCTGATGGAACAAAGGAGAAAGGAACAGGTTACATAGCATATGACAGGGCTTATCTTTTATGTGCTATGTACCTTTTCTCCTTTCTTCCAGCAGTTTGAAATCCTCATATTTTGGTGTAGGGTGTTTTCTTGGGGGTGGGGGGGGGGTAATATATTTTGGAAGTTGTTTCCTTGGGAACACCTATTCATACTAACAAAAAAAGTCCCAATACTTCTGCAATATTTATATATTATATATAATAACAAGCTGTTTGATTTTACACAGGTGACCAGTACATGCTTCCTGCTAGTTGTGATTAAATCAATAGCAAACGTTAGCACCTATTATTATATATCCCCATTAAAGTATGAGCTCTACTGGGTCAGGGACTAACTGATATATAAACTATGTAAAATGCTGTGCAAAATGTAAATGCTATTGAAATAAACAAATTAATAAAAGCATGTGTTTACTGTACACTGGCATTCTTAGAGAAATTCTTGGTTTATTGCACAGTACTTTGCCTCAAGCAATGGTGGCTCTTAAACAGAAATCTGGTATCAACAAGAAAGGTAAAAAACTCTCTGGGCCACATTTACTAAGGGTCAACGTGAATTTTTGAATAAAATTTGGATTTTTAAAATTTTGCAGTAATTTCGGGTTACTTCGACTATCGAATAGACCAAAATTCAATTTGAATTGAAAAAATTAGAAACTTAGAATTTCGCAGTACTGGCCCTTTCGAAAAAAAAATTCAAATTCTACTATTCGCCACCTTAAAGATGCCGAATTGCCATTGTAGCATATGGGGGACCTCTTGGAAGCTTGTAAATTTTTCCTGGAAAATCAATTTTTTTTTTTTTTTTTTTTTTTAATGGTTCAAATCATACAATTCAAACTATTTTTATTCTACTGAAAACGGTAGTTTTCAATCGAAAATGACACCCCCAAAAAAATTTGATGGTCGAAATTTCAAATTTTTTAAAATTTGAAATTGAATCTGCCCCTTTATGTTTCCAGTTAAGGTACTGTCTGTGGGACAGAATTGCACATTTTTCTTTGCAGGACTTTATTACACTTTTTTTTTGGGGGGGGGGGCTTCCGTCTGGAGCATATGTGCTCTTAGATTTCCATTTATGGATCATTTGCAATGTTTTGACTGTAACCCATACACACCATTTAAGCATAGCTGAACGAACAAGCTCATATGTTTATATCTGCATCTGGGAATTACCAATGTTCTCATCAACTGGACTAACTTTCCAGTTAACAATCTTAGCCTTTATCAATCCAAAAAAATCTTTATAAACTTTCTTTGAAGTGGCAGTCACTGTCCTACTCATACCACATTTCATACAATAATAGTCTTGTTGCCAAAAGTTTGGAAAGTCCTGCAACTAAAGTCCTACCTAATGTCTGGAATGCACCAGTAACCCCCAGTCAAATGTGTGTTTGTACTTCTATGAAATATAATTAAATTGTGTACAAAGCAGACACATTACTTTAAAAATTGCCCTGTGACTCCAGTTAAAAAGGAGAGTTCTAGAAGTAATTTGACTGTAATTGCTACAAAGGGTGATTGAGAGGCTCTATGCATTTGCGTTTTTTAATAAAAATAATTAATAATAAATAATTCTATTTTATAAGAAAATACAATTTTAATACACAAATCACATTTTGCATATTTTTTTTTTTGGAAGTGGAGTGTATTTTATGCAGGTCAGCACAGAATTTAGCTGAATATCCAGACAGCAGGGAAAAATGTGTGGACTTTCATAAAGCACTGTGGAAAGGATGATGGAGATGCCAGAGATGCAATGTTGCATAAATACATTTGGAAATACATTTTGAACCTCATATTCATGCAAAACATCCATGATACAGCCAGGAAGTTACAGGGTCCAAATGTGCCAGGGAGGCTTAGGACCACTGTGATTTCCTAAAAATATGCAATGAAATGGACACAGTACTTACACATATTCTTAATGTTAATTAAGCCATTTTACAGTCACCAAAACAAGGATTCGGTTAAAGGGATTCTGTCATAATTTTTATGATTCTTTTTTTATTTCTAAATTACACTGTTTACACTGCAAATAATTCACTCTACAATATAAAATTACATTCCTGAACCAGCAAGTGTATTTTTTTCAGTTGTAATATAGGTGTTTAGGCAGCCTAATTTAGATTTGATGCATCCCTAGTCGTAAGGACAGTTATAGGATACTAGCATACCTTATGTACCCCTTTTTGTGGTGGACCCTTAACAATAACTGGGCACTTAGCCCATCTCTTCTGGTAGATATCACCGTTATTGCAGTTGCCTAGCCACCCATCATACACTAATACGCTATGAGTGCCAATTTAACCAAGGAGGCACCAAAATATAAAAAGGTGCAGAATGTCATCAGTTTTGTCCAGCACCACCAAATGAGTGCAACAGAAAGGTTGTAACATTGCAATCCAACCATTACTATGGTGATGATATTTTCTACAATATCTGTACCAAAAATTACCTTCTTTCAGGAATATAAAGGAAGCTTGTGTTTTTTCATTCAATTCTTTGTTCCAAAACACGCACGTATAGTTTTGTGTGACATCGGGCCTGATCCTGATGGTACTTGTTAAGTTGTAAACTCCATCAGGTGTCAGAAAATGAGAAGTGTTTGAAGGCAAACTCACATTGCCATTGTTCTGCCAAGATACCTCTGCAATGGGAAATCCCAATGACTGGCATGTCAAAAACTCTTCATTTTCGCATCTGTTAATTTGTATTTTTTTGTATGATGCTGCAATGAAAAATGCAAAAAATTTTTAAAAATCCACAATTCCTTATGACACACTTAAATTCATAATATTATTGTGTTAACAGTATATAAAATTACTAAATAAAATCTTTATGTTCTACAAACACTGTTTCACATATAATTCATAAATCACCCCAATATAATAATTTTTTTTCTGCAGTTATTTACTCCTTATACATCTATATTTAAAAAATAATTATTATATTAATTTGCAATATATTTTCATTGAAATGGTAAGCAGGATGATCTACTGGTCACTGTACATATACCTATTCACTTATAATAGCTATGTCAGTAAACATTTTACTTTTATTCTCTTTGGTGTTAGTAAAATCATGGAATCCTAATGATACAGATTTGCTTATAAAATTAATAATTTAAACATGATTTTATATGTTTACCACAGGTTAAATATTCAAGTGAAGTGTGAATCAAATAGACCGCATTTTTACAAGTTTGTGTAAGTCAATTATATTTTTAAAAAAAAGCTAGTACGGGGCAGATTTATCACTACTTGCATTTAGTGCATTTAAAATGGTGATTTTATTTGCAGTTATTTATAAATATTCATCTTACCCAATCTGGATTATTGCAAATACATGTTATATGGTAAAAAGGTATAGGTATGTGGAGGTCCTACATGAGATGATTCAAGTTATACTTTAACAACTACATTAACAAGGTTTCCAGGTTCCAAAAATTCAGACTCCTCCATTCTCTTGATATCTCTACTTGCAGTCTTTCTCTGTGGGTCACCTGTACCCTTGAACTTGTTACATTGTTACTTTTCATCCAGAGACTGAGCCACACATGATGCTGTGTGAGAGACAGTGATAGTGTTTTTTAAGAAAATGGTTGTGGTGGAGGAGCATGGTCCAGTATTTCCTGTTGACCCTGACCCTGTGATCAGGGTCAATATCTTGCCAATAGTATTTACACTGTAAACAGATTATTGCAGAACCTTTGTTTCTGTATAGGCAGGACATGCATATGATTTCAGATAAAATAAATTTTTTATATATATACTGACCTTTCACTTGAAGGCTTATGGTCTTATAGTCTGACCCATCAAGTTGTAAAACGCAGCGGTATTTTCCTGAATCGGTTAGCTTTAAGTTTGTGATCTCTAGAACAGCTCTCCCATTATTCAGTTCTTCCATCAGCAATGTTGTTCGCCCTCTGAAGGAGTTAGGCTGTCTTTTTACATCTAACTGCCCTTCATTAAGCATTAATACATCCTGGCTTTTATCTTGAATAGAGTCAATGTGCTCCCAAGATACCTTTAATTTTTTAGAAATATGTACATTGTCTTCAACTGGGAAACTGCAGATCAGTTGCACTGTATCCCCATAATCAGCTGTGTATGATGATCTGGGAGCTGTTACTACAAATAAAGCTAGATAAAATAAACACAACAGTTATTAGACCAGAGATCACCGTTTCTAATCAATCTTTAAATAAATATATATATATATTTGTTACCCTTAATAGTAACGTTCTACTTTTTCTCATATGATTTTAGCATTACAGACACCTTATATGAAGATAATATAAAATCATTGTGCCTACAAGGGTGGCTTCTGAGTTGACTGAGAATCTGCCTGTCACGGTCGGCAACCAGACCAGAACAGATGCCAAGCACCCTGGTCTCAGCTCGTACTTCACCAGTAGTGTGACCGCCTTTGGCCTCGGGAGGAGCCCTCAGCTACTCAGATGCCACCTGGACTTAACGAGAGGTGCAAGGCGAAAGTTCTGGCTAGCAAGAGGCACAACGGTATAGTAAAGTCTTAGGGCAGAAGGTCACAGGACAGGCCAAGGTCAAAACCAGGAAGACAAGCAGAGGTATAGGCAGGATCGGAGTCAGATAACAGGCAAGTGTCAAACCAGGAGATCAGATCAGAATGGTCAGGCAGGCAGGGTCAGATTACAGAGTGTAGAATAGTCAGGTCACAAGCCAAGGTCATGATCACAGAAGTCAGGAATAGTCAGCAGCCAGGCAGGGTCACAACCAGTATCAGATGAAATAAGCACACTAGAAACAAGTTCAAGGCACCAGGAACACAGGAAACTGAACCTATAATGGGCAATCTGTTTTTGCATCAAAAGTCCCTTTAATACTTTTGAATTTGGCGCCATTGCGTGCTGACGTCATTACATCAGCACGCCTGCGCCTTTAAGAAGCCGGAAGTGCGTGCGCCTTAGAAACCAGCACAGAAGAGGATGCGACATAGGAGGAAGAGGTGGCGGGCGTCCCCGCCAAGGGGGCGGCAGGCGTCCCTGCAGTCCCCCCCACTAGACAACCAGGTTAAGTTCCTTACACTGCCTCTGGCTTTTTGGAAGACAGGGGTTGCATTGTTGTATACTGTCAATATAGAGGAAAAGATTTATCTAATCCAGACAGCATGTTCAGGTATTTAATATGGACTACGGAGTTTGAGGCCCTATTGGCTGCCAGGCTATTGACTGTTTGCAGCTATATGGGATGACTGTATAACTAAATACCAATAATTAAATTTTGAAGATAGGGCTAAATATATAACTGCAAGCCATGTGCTCTGGAGAGTCTAATATTGTTCTGAAACTTGAAGCATACTAACAGCAGTCTGGTCCTGAAGTTGGAAGAATTATTTCATCTGAGGACAGACCTGGCTGTGTTGCTATCAAAACATGTCAACACCAAGCATGACACCAGTTTTGCTGGTCGGTTGTGGAAAGATACACGGGTAGGCAAATTTGCATACCCTTGACTAGATAACATTTTGTACATGCTCTCTTGTCTGCTTTTTAAAATGATATACTAAATCAAATCAATAAATGACTCCAGCCATTAAATGACATGGAGACTCCAAGAATCAGATATCATTGTAAATACCAGAAACCCTAGCAAAGCACAGTTCGCTGTCCACCAGCAAACAATAGCTCCAGCAAGCCCTAAAATTAAAATTTTACTCTCACATAAGGCATTATAGGCAGAGACATGCAAATCACTGCATTATGTCCCTGTGGCCTATAATGCCTTGTGAGTTAAAATTGCATTTTTGGTATGAAAGCAGTACTAGGTGTACAGCATGAGTCATGTAAATATCTTCTGTTTTCAGACGGCTTTACATTGCATGTCTTGAATGTGAAGGGCTTTTTGGCTCCTTTTAGCCCATCTCCCCTAACCAGGTTGGTTTCTCTGATTGTCTAGCAGAGAACTGTGCACATTATATTCTGTGAAACATTTGCTTCATGAAACATATCAAGTACACATACATTAGGAAGGAACTCTGATCAATAGCCTATGCAATGAAAATTATACCAAAAATGGTATACATACCTAATACTGAACGCCATTCAGGTATCATTAGTAGTATACACAGTAGGCAGGGTATCTTCAATTTCATCTAAAATAATATACAGAGATCAAGCATTATAACCAATATACAAATGGAAACGTTTGCCCCCAACTCCAATTTATTTATTATTCATATTAGAGCTAAAATTATGGAACAATAACCAGGAACTGCAGGTCTAATTTTTCTATTTTTATTAAGGTTTGATGACTCTTCAATAAGAAATGTGCTACATGGGAATTTGGCAAGGCAGAAAAAATTGCTCACAAAAAATAATGAAAATTAAATGAAAGCTCATCTACAAAAAACACCCATATGACTTTCAAGATTCCCGGAAAAGAATTCTGTAGATCGATGAATCAAAAGTAGACTATTCACCTATTGTGGATCAACTCCACTAGGGAAACCAAACAAGTTGAAGAGTTGAATGGGCAAACTGAAGCATAATCAAAAACAGCCCATGGTCCTATTCCATTTGGAAGTTTCTTTGGTCTGCACTGGAATTAGCTCAAAAATCTGAATATTTCAAGCTTTTCAGACAAAAATCTGAAAAATTCAAACTTTTTTCGAGAAAACTCGATTCTAATTTGTCCATGATCCGATGAAATCTGGATTTTTTAATAATAAATAAGGTCCAATTGTGGATTCTAGTTGGGTTAGACTTTTTTATCTATGAAAATAGATAAACTTGGACTTAAATAAGGCCCTTAATCCTGTCTCTGGTGTTTCAGTCCTGCAGCTCAGTAATCCAATTGAGGATTCAGAACTGTTAGAATGTTCTACATTAGTTGATACATTTCTCAGCCGCATCTGTGGAATATTAGCAACTATTGTATTAATTCTCACAGCTGCCTTAATGAAACTCATGGATTCTGCTCAGTAGGGTCAAAGATAAGACATTTATCAATTTAAAACAATTAACAACTCCAGTGACAACCATTCTCAGAGCTGCTTTACAAAGATAAAATAAGGTAAAATATTAACAGAAAAAAATGGTCACATAGTAATAGTACTTGAAGGCAAGTGAAAAAAGTATTTGTCTGGTAAACTATTTTATAACAACTGAATTGAAAGGGTTGAAAAGTGAGCAACCCCTTTAAAATAAACTACAGATGTGTATACATTTTAGCTCAATATTGCAACAAACACACA
Source organism: Xenopus borealis (assembly GCA_024363595.1). Taxonomy (NCBI): domain Eukaryota; kingdom Metazoa; phylum Chordata; class Amphibia; order Anura; family Pipidae; genus Xenopus; species Xenopus borealis. Next base: position 137,388,193 of record CM044431.1, read on the forward strand.
TGACAATCTATAACACAAGGACACTCTTACAATGGAAAGAGAATGAACACATAATAAAAATTACCTTTTCTTCTCATAAGCAACTCTGTTTGTGATGTTATTGTGTCTCCTTATATGACTCTTTTACAATATATATTATTTTTGACAATATGCCCATCTTCCTTGTTTGATTTTTTGTACAGCACACTATAACAGACACAAACAAGAAAGAGTAAATCCACCAAAAAGGAAAAAGTCAGCGCACACCCATTCAAGTAAAATGTCGGGTGCTCATCCAACAGAGACTCCCCATAAGGGTCTCCAACAAATTCGAACACTCAATCACAACCATGGAGAGCACACCTGCTGTCAAGAAATTCACTAATTTATTGCAAAAATAAGAGAAAGCAAAAAAAAACGCAAATTATACAATCAAACTAACAAAATAAGGTAAATGGAAAAATAGGAAAAAATACATAAAAAAGAAAGAAAGAAAAAGGAGCCCAACACGTTTCGACCTTAAGGGTCTTCCTCAGGGGCAAAAAATTACAAGAACAAGAAAGAAACAAAAAATAGGCCTATTTACCTTGTTTTGTTAGTTTGATTGTATAATTTTTGTTTTTTTTGCTTTCTCTTATTTTTACAAACAAGAAAGAGAGCAGAAGTTACAGAATCAGAAGAGTTATAGCTATGGAAAGAACTGCCTAGAGCTGTGCTGTCCAGTGTCGGTCTGGGACACCAGGGGCCCACCCAAAAACCTTAGACCAGGGGCCCACCATAAAACCTTAGACCAGGGGCCAACTCTCAGTTCTAATATTCTTCATCTCCTCACTCAAACTCTATTCTCCTAGTTTGTTTTCTTTACATACTTTAATCAATTATTACATCTATTTAGCCTCTTTGTTCTCATAGAAATAGGGAATGGCCATGAAATAGGCCAAAAGTTTAGCAGAATGAGGGCCCACTGACACCTTGGCCCACTGGAAGTTTTCCTGGTATTCTGGTGGGCCAGTCCAGAACTCGTGCTGTCCAACTTCTGTGGTATTGAGGGCAGGGCTGTATTTATAATAAGGCACCCAAGGGCCTGTGCCTAGGGTGACAGGTTTTGGGAGGCGGCCTATAGTTGTATTTTTAATTACAAAAAAAAAAATTGCCCAGCTACTTCAACAGATTTCCATAGGAACTAGGGGGTGAGGGGCAGGGGGACGTCTTATTGCGGAAGTGACGTCACTTCCGCGTGGCACATGACGTCATTTCTGCGTGGCGCATGATGTCACTTCCGGCACACTGCTATTACACGTCGTGCGTCGGGGCGTATTTAGGTCCCATGCCTAGAGCAGTTCTGATTGAGGAATGGAAATTTTGTGGCCTAAATGGAGTAGGACCAATAATGGAAGCCAGTGTTCACCAGTCACCTTTTTTATACCACACCCATGTTATCACAAGAAATGTTAAGACAATACCCACATTAATGGTGGTAGCATTCAAAAAAACAAAATGGTTAGTGCTAACTGCAGGAATATCTTGTCACTCATATGTGAAAAAGTTTATGTCATATGAATATATACCCTTAAATCCATATGCCTCCTCCTCCTCTGTGGATAGCATAGCAGCCCCCAACTAGGGTTGCCACCTTTTCCTGAAAAAAATACTTGCCTTCTTATATATTTAGCTTTTTAAAATATTTATAACATTGGGATCAACCATCAAAAATACCGGCCAGGTGTTAACCCAACCCCCAACACACGATTAAACAATTTAAGGGAATCCAACAACAATTTCCAAGTGCTAACAAACCCCTACTAGGCTTACATCACACAGGCAGAGTGTAACAAACACTTACCCTGGTGGTCTAGTGGATCCCTGCAGCATGGTTCTTCTTTAAAGGGAATGTAAAGGCAAGAAAAATAAAACCCCATTTTTACTTTCTTGAATGAAAAAGAAATCTATCTCCAATATACTCCGACCAAATAAAAAATGTCTACCATTTTATAATAAGCCTGACTGTATGCAGTGAAATTCCCCCTTCATTTACTGCTGTGGATAGGAATTGTCAGACCGCACCTAACAGTTCTCAGGGAAACAGTCATACTTTCAAACAGCAGGGTGAAGCCCCCACTTTACTTCCCAGAACTCCAGCAGCTTTGTGACTGTCAGTGGTGTAACTATGTTACTGGGCCCCACAGCAAATTCATTTTAGGGCCCCCAACATATCCAGAGATTGTCCTGTTTTGCCTATAAATGCTGAAATTGCTCATTATTTGGGCCTCATGGGGCCCCCTATGCCTCCTGGGCCCCCCAGCAGCTGCAGGGTCTGCTTCCTCTATAGTTACGCCCCTGGTGACTGTGTAGAAATTTGTATCCACAGATCAAGTGCAGTCTGTATATTCTGATTATTAACCAGTCTTGTGGTATTGACTTTTATGGCAGATATTATTTGACTTGTGCTGTTTTGATAATTTATGACGATCCCTCCCAACTGAAGTACAGATCACACCGAGTATGTGCGTAGTCTTGGTATTGCAGAGATGTCTAACAATGTTACAAGATGACAGCCCCTTGTGCCCAACTTTGAAAGCATAAATCATTTGTCTTATTAGGTTTCTGGTGCAGTAAGTTCGTGTTTATATTTAGTATACAAAATACAGCATTTCTAGCATTACTTTATTTTAACATCATCACGACAAGTATCACAAAACTCGAATATTGAAAGGGACTCAGTGCTCAAACTCATTGCCCGTTGTTAGGTCTAACTTGTTCCAGGTGCAATTTCTGTCTTCTTTGATTCCAGTTTTGACCTTTGCCTGCCTGACTATTCTAAACTCTGCCGAACCTGACCCTTGCCTGCCTGTCTTGCTTGTTCACACACAAGGAGCATAGGACAGGCAGAGTATTGCACACACAGGGAGCATAGGGCAGGCAGAGTATGGCAGACACAGGGAGCATAAGTTAAGCAGAGTATAGCACACACAGAGAGCATAGGGCAAGCAGACTATGGCACACAGGGAGCATAAGGCAGAGTATGCCACACACAGGGAGCATAGGGCAGGCAGAGTATGGCACAAACAGGCAGCATAGGGCAAGCAGAGTATAGCACACACAGAGAGCATAGGGCAAGCAGACTATGGGACACAGGGAGCATAGGGCACATAGGACAGGCAGAGTATTGCACACACAGGAAGCATAAGGCAGGCAGAGAATGGACATGTGGAGCAGGCACACACAGGGCGCATAGGGCAGCCAGAGTATGGCACACACACGGAGCATAGGGCAGGCAGAGTATGGCAGAGTATGGCATATACACACTGGGAGCATAAGGCAGGCAGAATATGGCACACATGGAGCAGGCAGAGCAAGACACACGGAGCAGGCAGAGCAAGGCACACACAAAGCAGGATGAGTATGGCACACACAGCCAACATACAGCAGACAGAGTATGGCACTCCGGTAGGCAGAGTATGACGACAAATAGGGAAGGCAGAGTATAGGAAAAAGGCAGGGCCGCCATCAAGGGGGCATAGTGGGCACAGCTGTACCAGGCCTGACGGTTTTTGAAGTATAAAGGGGGGCCCAGCAGTTCTACCCTTCCTGGATCTGTCGGGCCCCCCTTAAGTTGTGAAGAATTGAAAGCCACCGAAAACCACCATCACCAATGAAGAAGACCTTTAAAGGTAAGTTCCACTGAACACCAATGATCTTTTTTTGTTTAAACCCTGACAACCAATGTTTGTTATGGGGGACCCTGGACACCAATGTTTTTTTAACTTATGGGGGCCCTTGTCACCAATATTTTTTTCAACTTATGGGGGGGCCTGGACACCAATGTTTTTTTTAACTTATGGGAGGCCCTAGTCACAAAATCTTTTTTAACTAAAGGGTACGCTGGCCACCAATGACTTATTTTAACTTGGTGGGGGGTCTGGCTACTAATGGTATTTAACTTGTGGGGGGACAAGGCCACCAATGTTTTTTTATAACTTGTGAAAGGGGGCCACCAATTTGTTTTTAAACTTATGGGGGGGCTGGCCATCAATTGACTTATACTTGTAGGGACACCTACATGTAGGGGGACGCATCTGGAAGTGGGCTGCAAGTTGGACAGCACTGGCCTAGAGTATAATGGCTTAGTAATTCAAGGCTTGACAATGAATTTACAACAACTGTACGTCAGCTTTACAATTTGCATATTTAGAAAATGAATTCTATTTAGTAACAAAAACTGCAGAAAATTACAGCTGGTTGTATCCCTCTGTTTCCATGAATTCAATAAACATCCTTCACGAAAATAAAAGTTCACCTAATACTTAGCTAAGAGCTGTAGGCCACAACAGAATGGGAATAAAAAATAAAACCATCCAGAAAGTGAAAGTAAAAGAATTTTCTAGATTTCATAAATAAGCTGTAAAAGCCAAGTTCATGTTTTTTTTTATTTACCAGGAAGCATTTTGCAACCACTGCAGGGATTTTTCAATAAGGGACTTTCAGATCAAAACTCTTAAAGAGACATAGTCATTCAATAATGATTTTTTTTCTAAATATCCATTTTTCAAATAGCCATTTCTCTGTTACCTAGGATATTACTTTTTTAATAAAATGAGATATGTCCTAACTATCCTAGCTCAGTTGCCATTACATTAGTTTTAAAGGAGAACTAAACCCCCTTTATGATAAAAACCCCTACCCTCCATATTCCCCCCTCCCGCCCCCCCCCTGCAGAGGTAATATCAGTATGGAGGCACAGTATCGGCGCATGCGCAGTTGGAGCAATTTCCCAGTTTGCAACTGCGCTTGCACCGAAAATTACCAAAGTGCCGGAAGAAGCCTAGAAGATTACCAACGCAGCTGAAGATGGCCCGCATGAGCTCTGCTGCGCAACAAGGGGTAATTACCAGCTAAGAGGTATTTATTTGTGGTAACTCTTGTGGGGGGAGAAGGGAGGGGGGACTATGGAGGGTAGGGTTTTGTTTTGGAGGTTTAGTTCTCCTTTTAGGCCCCATCAAGAATTTTTCATTTTTCTCCCTGTACTTGTACCCTAAAAACCAATTACAAGAAGACCATCTGCAAAACCAACTATATTACTTCCAAATAAAAATTAAGGCCCCCTTCACAAAGAATGTTTTTGCAGAATTCAGTCTTGTCCAACAGTATGTAATGGGGTGGCATGGGCCTATAAGCAAGTCCAAGTAGGAGTTCCAGATCAACCAGCCATGGAGCAAACTTTATTTCACACATGGAATTATGCCCTTATGAATCTCTGTTGGATCACCTAAAACTGCAATCAGATCTATTTATGCAGCCATATATACCATAAACTATGCAAGCAAAAAAGTGGTGGTAACTTTTTCACCAGTGTGCACTCCTCCGGATGCATAGACTATCCAAATCCTGTGAAACAGTGCTTCTTAAGAAGCTCAGGGAAAGGCAGCAAGAAAAATTATATATGGTGTAGTATTTTTTATCCTTTTGCAACACCCTTCTGTACTCCATTTTGTTTAATTGCTCACATATGAAACCTACTTCTATATTCACCAGTAATCTTTTACTACAACTGTGAATTGGGATTAGCAGAGCTTTAACCGTTCTCAAACTGCCTAAATACCAGTGGAAGGTGGGTACTCAGAAATGTTTATATAGCTGTATATTTTTCAACCAATTTATCTCCTCCAGGTTTTCTGACTCTTCAAGAAGCATTGTTTCACAGTATTTGGATGGTCTATGAATCATACCAGTTTAAGAATGAAAAGAAACGGCTAAAGGATTGAACTTCTGGTACCCTTTTGAAAAACTTTTTTTGTAACTCCTCCAGATGCAACAACATAACTAAAATATGTACTATTATATAGTACTGACGAATTTCACAGTGATTATACATCATTCACTGCCCCAGAGGAGAATACAATGTTTCTGTCACATACACTATGCCTGTACAAATGCTTTGCAGATAGTACCCTGTCTGCAATCAAACCCAGGACCCTAAAACTGTAGGACAGCAGTGCTAACGAGTGCCACGCATTAAAAATGCATTAATCTGATATCATGTCTGTTTGCTTACTTTAAGACAGCAGAATTTGTAGAGTTAAATAGTCTCAGCAAGTTACTCACCTCCTGCATATTGCTGTGGAGTTGTTTATTAAACCTTTACTGCACGTTTTGATCCTGCTTCAGTTTGAATATCATAGGAAATGTTTGAGTTCCAGTGAAAAGCCTGCAACTTAACCTTCAGAATATCTGATGCCTTTGGAAAGAACAGGATGTACTGTCAGCAATTGCATGAACTCACAGCATGACTGGGATGCTGCTGATCCTTACATTGTTAAAAATGACCTATTCATTCTCTAGAATAGGGAGTTTCCTGATCAGATAGTTTAGTGTAGAATACTGTTCCTGAAAGAAGCAGATGCACAAAGCTGCAAAGGAGATATAGAACTGGAGTCATGGACAACAACTGTTTAAGCACATATATTTCTAGTATATCTTTAGAATTAGTTGTCACTAACCTCCCACAGCAGATCAGCTGCTAATGAAATGCCTTTCCAGATATAGTCAAGCCAGAACTTGCTCACTGTGTCCTGTTTTACAGTGAACTGCCCCATGCATGGCTTCTACTTGCATTCCTGATGGGTACAGTTCACGACAAGCATACATTTGAAATCCTGTATTTAATGTCTGCTTAAAAAGTTCAACATCATTCAATTACTGAAATTTGTTTAACAAATGAGGTTGACAACAGATCAGTTTACCCTTAACTGGAATAATAATACACGTTTGTTTTTTTTGTTTTTTTAATCTGTAGTGATATTTGACCATTCCAGAAAGAAAGTCTGTAATGGGTAAAAGTCTAATTCCACAATGTATCATGAAAGAGCAAAGATATTTTCATTTAGTGGTTTGAAGTTATTGAGAAGTGTGTAAAGGGATTATGAATTATCACTCTGTGTACCAAAGGCTGCTCCCTGCCACCTATAATTGTTCTGAATCTGTATTTTCACTGGGTGACGTAATAATGAAAGTTCTTCTTAAAAACATATTGCCCATAACATTAGCATGTTTCATAGGTATAAGAAATCAGTGGTGGGTGAAGAATGTTAGATTATCAAATAGATATTGAACAGGGGAATTTGGAGGATTCCCAGCAGTTTGGTATTTTCCCAAATATTAACACCTTTCCAAACCCGACATCAAAGTTTCACTGAATTAGAATATATATCAAAGAAGCAACAATAAATGGTAACGAAAGGGGGGAAAGAAAGTTAGTCTGTCCTTTAGAATTATATCTTCCTGCCGATCCTTCCACAGTCTCCCAGCTGCTTACAGAAAGCACAATACAGAAATGGACCAGAGAATAATTGCCACAATATTCTCATTGACAATTCACATTCACATTCCGCTGGCGGAAGTGGTCGCTAAACAGTTTCTGGGTTCGCAAAAGGTATTTTGCATTTGCGCAAAGCAAAATTTGTTCATGCAAAGGCTTAACTTTTCACATTGCAAATAGTTTTTGCGATACCGACGTATATTACATTCCCCTATATGGGTCTCATAAAGTCTTCTAATAAATTCAGATGAAGAAAAGGAATTAGGTCAGAAACCCTGCAGAAAATTAATTTGTACAGTGATTCACATAAACTTGACAACTTGAGGGAATTTACAATGTTATGCAGTTTATGAATATAAAGAGGAACATGCATTTCTAAATTTAAAAGTGTTAGCTATGGGTGGGGAAGCAGAGCACAAATGAAATCTATCCCCAGACAGTATTCTCACACTGACCTCCCTGCATCAGTTCCAAAAAAAATGTTTTTTGACCACACCCATTTTAATTACCATGTCCATTTCACAAAATCTGGCAGGTATGGAAGTTTGAACGCATTTCTGGGAGTTTTAGTACAATGTTTTATGTGTAATAACAGTTTTGCTAATGAACGTGAATTGCCCTTTAACTGCTGGTGTCAGTTCTCGCAAGAGACTTGCTTATCTTAAATACTTACAATTGTATCTTTGCTTATCTTAAATTGTTGCAATAGTATCTAAGTGCAGCTGCTGAGTATTCTGGGCTCTCTGCCAAAAAGCCTCTGATTTTCATTAAGTTTCAGAAACTTTGTATCTTTTTCTAGCGTCAGTGAAGGAGATCAAAGAAAAAGCCGGGACATTTCAGTAAGAAACCCGGACTGCAAGGTGAGCTGTCAAAATTGTGACTGTTAAAATCTTTCTTGCCTATAAAATAAATATTGTGTCAGGCCCTAGTCATCAATAGGCAACAATGCAAACTTCCAGTGGCAAAAGAAGGCTATCAAATATATTGGAATATAAATTGTACACTTGTACAGTTCACAAAAGGAAAGCAATTATCCACACTGATTGATAATACCCCACCTCCCGTGTGTTATGCCTCCTGGCAATGACATCACTGTACATATCTTAGACTGGCACTTTCCTTGACACATTAAAAAACTGGGCTTTAATGAAGGGGTGCGGGGTTGGCTCTAAAAATCAGGTAACTTCTAGGGTTGATGTAGATATTTGTACAGTTACTGCCTCACTACCAGATTAGCTTTGAAGATGACCGTATACTGAATTCCAGTGATGCCCAGGTTATGGAAAACTCAATCCTTACCCATACCTACTATAAGAAATACTCTGGATCAGTGCTTGAATTGGAGTGAAAAAAAGTGGAGGGATGCTCTGTGTGGTGAGCGTAGCACAGGATGCTAAAACAATCCCCTCCCATATCCATAAGCCACTCCCATTGTTGTATTAAGCCTTACAAAGCAATACTTTCTGGTTCCACGCACGTTAAAGCAAAACCATTTTGCTATTTCCATTTTTGTATTTTCTGTTAATGCACAGTTTACTGCCCAGTATGCATAGATTTACCTATGTATGTGACCTGTATGGACCCCAAAATGAAAATTTTGGACATTTTTGGCTGTCAATCCAGCTTCTGCAAACAAGCTCTTTGTCTGTGTTTTGTGTCATAACATATCACAGCCCCATCATATTCTATATTACCCAAGATTATTTCATATACTGTATATCATTCTCTCACTATTCTGTAATCTGCTGCTGTTTAATATCTTAATTTTCTCTTTTTGCTTCCCCTGTTTTCTTCTTCTCTCCTTTTCTCTATAACCCTCTGTGATGCCTCCAACTCATTTATCTGTTTCAAAATTCTCTATCTCTTCTCTATTTCTCTCCTAGCAATCGTTTCTCTCCTTTACTCTACTATATATTTAAATACATTTTATTTTATCTCTGCATTTTATTTGCATGCAGTGTGGAGAGGGGCAAAAGAAAGTTCCAGGATGCAAAACTCTTGCATCCCCTCTGAGAGGATGCTATTAAAAAAAAGAAGTGAAGGGATCCCTGTGCATACCTCCCTGATTCAAGCACTGCTCTGGATTCCAGAGAAAAATAGGATTTCCTCAACCATAGCATATAATGATAGGGCAAAAACCGAAATATACAGCATCTCTTTTAACTAAAGTCAAAGACTCACTTATTCTTAGCATATTTTACATACCCAAGATGAGGGAGGACACAAGCATGGGCGTGAGCAGGAATTACACATAGCACATGGAAATGTATGGAACATATGGAAATTCTAATGTTGTCGGCTATTAAGAAGAGGTACAAAATATAAACTACCCTTTCATTTATTTACATGTAAACATGACACTATATTATCTGTGATCTACTTTTTTTAAAACAGATATGGGGGAATGTAATAAAATTCACAAAGTAATTTGCATCAATAAGAATAAAATGTGCATTTCCTTAAACTGTTGTTGCATTGTGAATTTTTATTGTGCACTTTTAAGAAGGTGTCATAATCTTTTTGAACAAACATAACTTTTTTAGTAAGAAGTTTTATTGCATTCAAACTTTCTTACACTGTTGGAAGAGGCTGCTAAACAGTTTCCTGATTCTCAAAAGCTATATTAAATTCATACAAAGGAAAATTTCCACAAAAGCATAACTTTTCGCATTGCGAATAGTTTTTGCGTTACGGACCAATAGAGATTTTAAATTCTTCATATCTTGATCTATTTTCTTTCAGCAGACCACACAAACTTTTCTCATACATATATGACCTGTTATCCACACACAATACTCAGGACCTGGGTTTTCCCATATAACAGGTATTTTTGTAATTTACATTGTCTACTAAAAAAAATCATATAAAAATTAAACAAACCAAATAGGATTGTTGCCTCCCATAAGGATTAATTATATCTTAGCCGAGATCAAGTACAAGGTACTTGTGTTTTGTTAGCCAAGGATGAGTAGGTATAGCAGTGCTTTATTAGCAGGTTCATGCAGCCATTACACAACAGCAGTAACTTGAACTCTATTGCTTTTAAACAGTATAGAAGGTAAAGTGTATGCACAGTATAACTCGTGCACAGTGACCTCTGCAGACCATATGTAAAAACACCACAGTTACTCCTTTATAGAGTTGCCTCTGCAACAGAATCTAAAATGAGACCATGTTATGATCACTATATCCTAAATGCTCACCCACACAAATGCTAAAGATGAGTTCAGTATTATTAGTTATTACAATATCTAAAAAATAATTATTTCTAATAGGTTCTTATGTGAGCTGGAATAAAAATTGTCATTCAACTTGTTTACAAACCTACTAGCTTTTTCTGTCTTGGCAACCTCATTACCCCAATTGATGTCTGGATAATTGAAGTCACCCAGTTGTGAAGCCGCTTCTATTTGTAGCTGGGTTTCATACTAATCACAATGGGGTTTATAGCATACGCCAATGATAGTTTTCTTTGTAACCTTTTGCCCAATCAAGATCTCTACCCAGAGGGATTCCAAACCCTCACCAGTGCCAGCAATGGTTATTTATTTAGTGCATGGCTTTAATTCAGGCTTTACAAACACACTCATCCATCCTTTTTAATCCATCTGTCCCTCCTAAATAGGGGTGTAACCATTTAAATTCACAGTTCAGTCATGTGTTTCATCCCACCAGGTCTCAGTGATAGCAATTATATCATAGTTTTTAGAGCATGCAATTAATTCTAGGTCTCCCATTTTACCTGACGAACTGTGCATTTGCCACGTTAGCCTGTGTATGGTCAACTTTAGCCTCCCCCCACCAAAAAATTTACCTTTGCCTATCACCCAGTCCCAAAATACTGCTCTCACAGTTATATTTCATGATTCTGATAATATTGCCTTCCTCTCTTACCAAGACTAAGAACAAATGGGACGTACAGTAACGCACTCACAGCTTGATGATAGTTACATAGTTACATGATGATGATCAGTGGGAAGAGGCTACAGACTGACTATATGACTTTCTAATCTCTATTCAAGATAAAATGATCCAATTTAAATTTCTGCACCAGATTTATTAACACCATCACATGCTGTGGGGTTGCATACATATTGATAGGTACTGGTCCACGGTGTTGGCAGAACTAGCTGAACACGTAGATCTACCAAGGGTTAAATACCGGTCTACTTCGTGTGAATGAACCATACAAAATTGAGATTATTCATATTCTATGCTAAGAAGTAAATCATCATGAAATAGATGAGTAATATGCCCCCCAATGTGGAGTGACTCTAGTAAATAAAACCCTTGTTGCCAGAGGATCCCTTCAAAAGTTTGAACAAATGTGGACCGCCTGTCTGGATGCTAATCCAACACTTGAACTCCCTAGTGACCCTACATAACAATGGGCCTCTCTGGGCTATTAGATGTATATCCATCCTTAAGACAGGTACAAGAAGTAAAGGAAGCACCTTATTAAAATGTGACAGGTATTTTGCTACTTTCAGGTATATTGATCCTGTGATTGTCTGAGTAAATTATGGATTTGTACTACTGTGTATGTGCCCTTAAAGCCCTGCTATAATCTGGCTGCTATGTTTGTAAGTAAACCAATGTTAAAAAGCAAAACAATAAAAACCTTAAAAAGGCAGTGATTATTATTAATCATCATTTTAAAAAATGTAATTATTTGCTTGAAATGTCCTGTCCTTCCTGTAATGTTGAGCTTTCTGTATAATGGGTTTCCAGGCAAGGGATCCCATACCTGTATCTGTATTTAGCAAGCAGAATTTTGTTCTTTTTCTTGTTGTTGAAAAAACAACTTCATATTTATCAAGTTTATCATCTCTACATATTTATATTTAAAAACGTGTTTTGTTTTTCTTAAATAATGCAAATTCTGTTTACAACTCCAGGAAGTATGCAAGAATAGTCCTGGCTATAAAAACTTGCATGATTTATAAGCAAAGTATGAGCACTGTATTATGAAAAAACATAATTCCTCACAATAAAAATGTACAACATTTTCCAATGCCTAGTAAACCAATGCATAAGGTTACCAGGTTACTTGAAAATTCAGGAACACCTCTAATAAATGCATGTTGCAGGGCTTCATTGATTGCTGTTCACATTAAAATGCAAACAGTACAGCCTTTTAGTTGGATTTTCTACATGTGGTATTTTATTGACATGCCTGCAACATTACTGACCAGCTCCCCCAACCTGCCCCTTTTGCCCATTTCCAACAACCAGCAAAAGGGAAAGCCTATCTAGTAACCCTACCGTAGTAAGCAATCCGTTATCTGCTGGTTGTTAAAGGTTACCAGGATTTTGAATTTGATAAACCATACCTAGTTACTGTATATAAAAATAACATTTAATAACCTTATTGATAGCTGGCATGCCTCTGAGGAAGCCGAATCGGCGAAACGCGTCAGGCAAGGAGCGACAGCGACATCCACAAGGACCACAGGGGACACCACGAGGGAAGTTGGGAACTTTATCTGCCGGCACAACCACGACCCTCTGTGTTCAATGTGTAAAGCTGTGTTGAAAGACCTTGATTGAATGTGACTGAAGCTCTTTTACAAATGTGAGTGAAATTTTATTACAAGTAAATGTTTTAATAAATAGAGATACACTATGAATCCTTTATGTTCTTTTCCCTGAGCTGAATACGAAGGAGAAGGGAACACATACAGTGAAAAACTATTATTACATGCAACCCAGGGAGTGAGTCCTGTAAGTAGGCATTTTTTATCAGATCGGTGAAGGAGCTCTGTAGTCTAACAAGATTTCCCCATTATTGGAGAAAAAAACACACTTTCTTTGGTATAGCAACCTCTACGCACACGTGGTGTATGATCATCATATTATTGTGAATTACTACACCATATACGGCCCCTGGTTTCTCTGTCTGCCCTAGGCGCTGATCCATTTGTGTGACTGGCTTAAACAATGCCACCTGGGCAGTAATTTAGTGGCACAGTAAAAAATATTTTGTCATGGCAATTTTATTTATAATAAACAAGATAAAAGAGACAGTATTTCTTTCCAGAGAATTGCTGTGCTACGGAAGCCAATTTAAATCATTTCTGTCATTTCTTCAAACCTTTTATTACTTTTGTAGTTAATTCCCCACCCTGTTAGTTACTAGGCAGAAGCCTGTGTATCTATTTTGTGTTAATGCTGCAGTTATTGTCCAGGTGGCGCTGTGACCACATCCTGCCTTACACTGTATAGTGCTGGGAAGGGAGTGGCAGCTTCCTCTTTGGCCTCTGGATGCTGATCCAGCAGGGTGTGCCGAGGGGGGACCTGGGTAAAGAAAGGCCTTTGCTCTGGAAAGAAGTTGGGGACCAGGCAACCCCGTGAATGAGGTATAGCTAGCCTAGGGGAGTTTGGTAATAGACTCACTAGGAAGAGTGAGACAGAAAGTTGTAGCAGTATAAGCAGTTGTAGCTCCGCCGAGGATTGATAGAAGGAAGTAGCTTCCCACAGGTTTTGAAATACTTAAGTGCAGGGACCTCAGGGAAGAGGGACTGTGAGGGTAGAGGCTGTTGTCCTGGAGCTCCCTGGAGAAAGGGAAGACTGTCAAGGCTTCGGGAGGGTGCAACTACTCTGAAGTGCTGTACATGTCTGTGTGACGTCTGTGCTCCTGCTATATGCTCAACTCCTGCGTGAGTAAACCTGAGGATATTTGTCTCTGACATAATAAACAGTTTTTCCTTGTTTGCACCAAGAACCTCCTGGCGCATTTTTGTAAGTTGCAGGCTCGGTGTCTGGGTGTTGTAGTTGCAGTACACCGTAAAGGGAATGCTTCCACTTGGTGATGGCCCAGGATCCTGCAGAGAGAGTCCAATGTAACCCATGCTCATACCAATAGCTGGACATTTTAACTATCTGTGGTCTGGATAGCCCAGATTAGTGTTACACTTTCAACCTGGAAATAACTTCTTTTATATTGGGGATTGCTGAGGATTTCCATTTGGAGGTTAATGCAATCAGGGCTGCAGTTGTGATTTGGTTGACAACTTTTTGAGCGGGTTTTGTAAGCTTAGGAATTGGGAGGGCTAGCAGCAGGTGAGTCATTTCAATCTCTAACGTGGTATTCAGCACTTTACATATTACATTGGATATCTCTTCCCAGAAGCCTGCTATTTCGAAGCAAATCCACAATATGTGGTTTAGTGACCCTGTCATGGCGCATCCCATCCAGCAATTTGGGTTTGCCTGCGGGAATATTTTGGCTTGTCTATCTGGGGTTAGATACCATTTCATCATGACTTTGTAAATGTTTTCCTTTGCATATTCCCATATTGTGTTCCATTGTTGCATGGGCCATTCTTGCCCATAATTGTTTTCCTATATTTCATATATAGGGGTATGAGCTGCTTAGAAATTTTTCAAAGGGAGTGAGAGCCCGGTTAGATTGTTTGCTCTATAAAGTGTTTAATTTGGTTATAGTCCATTATTTTATTTGTTCCCCATTTACATTTATCTTTGATTTTTTCATATGGATATGGTTTGTGGTTTCGGGGGTCCAATAAGTCTTTGATTCTAATCAGATTGTGGTTAGCCCAGTTTATAGAGAAGGACTTTTGTTGCCCTGGGATAAAGGCAGGGTTGGCCATGAATAATGTCAGTGGTGAGGGGTAGGCGCAAATCTTGTATTTTTTTAACACACTGGGTCCAAATGGTCATCCTGAAGCGATCCAAAGCCACTGCTATTCTTCCTTATGTTTTTTCCATTCTTTCATATCTTTTTCTGGGTGCAGATTTTTAATGCACCTCCATCCATGCCCTGTCTGAAGCACATGGCGCAGTGACAGACAGATTTCTGAAAACAAATGCTTATTTACTGCCTCAAGTTCAGGCTACTACATTAAAACCAGGCAATTCATATGTTTTCCCAGAAGTGATTTACAGTAATTCCAACTTTGGACGTTTTGTCACCTGTGGTGGAGGAGATTTAGCATGGGTGAAAAAACGTCCCATGTGCCTGCGCCCTCAGAGATGATAAAAGTTTGAATATGTTGCTACCAACTATGCTTCAACAAAAACTAACTAACCTACCAAAACAACATTTAAAAAATGCATTATACAAAGCAGTTATGCAATATATATTATATATTGGTTTATTCTAAAGATAAATTAACCAAAGTTAGACTTCAAGGCTGAAATTACATAGTATTTCTCAAGTTCCTGACTTTTTTTTAACTTAGCAGGTACTTTGGTAGTTCATAGTTTACAGTTCCTGTTGTTTTGTGTGTATTATATTTACTGTATGCTAAGTTTTCATGGTTGGGTGAATTCTTCAGTGTTTTTTTTGGTTGGGAATTTTATAAACAGCGTTGGCTTTAGTTACTTTCCTTGTTGTGGTGCTTCTCTTGGGAGTTTCCCTTTAGTAAGTGGTTTTTCCTCATGGTTTGGTCCTTTGGTAGTATTTACCCTTGAGGATCAGGTAAACCTTTTTTTATATGTTTAGGATTACAACACCCATTATACATACAACTTTATTTTACTTGTTTAGCTCTTAACACTCTGCATATAAATAATATCTAACACTGAATGGACAGGACATTAGGACATTAGGAACTTAATCTAGTTACAGGCTACTGCCTGGTATTCAGTTGAAAGGAATCAGAAACCTATACAACTATAGCACCTTGCCATGCAATGAATGCTGTACTAGTAAGCCCTGATCCATTTGCTTTTCATTAGCAATTTCAAGCAAAAATCTAAACCAGTATGCACCCTACACTACAGACTTTACAGCAAGCCCCAGCCTTTTCTCCCAGCATACTGTACTTTGCCCTGTTCAGAAAAAAACTTGTACATTATAATGTTGTTTTCTTCCTTGTCAAGATTATTTCATTTATACAGCAGTTATTTGAATAAACAAAGTATGCATGCTTGCCTGCCATTAGTAAATAGTCTTTTATCTATTTATAATCCACCTAGATTATTTTTTTAACTTTGCTTCCTGCTTTATGTTGAGCATTACTCTACTGGCCTTTTCAGGTTCTCTACAATTTAGAGTTAATGTTCCACGTTTAAAACCCTTAAATCCTAAAGGATCCGTTTTTTTTCCTGAAAAGATATACAGGGTACCTAAAATGAATGAATACTGAAGCTGTTCATGTTCATGGTCTTATACTAATAAAAGTACATGGAATAATGGAAGGGCTAGCCAAACAATATATATAGCAAAAAGTACTACTTTCATTTATCAACTTATTTTAGTATCTCATCAGCTATCGGTAGTATCAGGTTTTGCATCAAGCAGATATTGTTATGAAATTTTAGAAGTTGTTGATAATGATACTGAAAGCACTAACAGGCAGTGAAAAATCTGTTCAACTTGTTTCATTTCTTCTGTTTGCAGTATCCTGACGTCCATGGACATGCTGTGCTTACAGTCTCCTTCTCTCAACCTGTGTTTCTATCGCTGAACAGAAACTGTAGGAACTGGGATCTAGTTTCATTTTTCTATCCTGGCCCAGTTTCAATACTGTGAATTCCCAGAACTGACAACTTACACAATATGAATTCTTACATTGAAAGCAATTAAAGCTTCTCGTAACAGAGTTGAAATGCCACCACTGGATTTTTGCATATACTGTAGGATTAAAAGAGAATTCGGACATTTCTGTCAAGTGTATACAATAAAAGAGTGTGTATGCAAAAAAAGAGTGCCAGAAACTGATATTGTTTTGCAATCATATATATAGCTTATCCCAGGCATATACCTTCTAAATCAAGCAGCTTTCAGAAGCTTTACATACTTTTGGTAAATAAAAATCTGAAAAAATAGCAGAAATGAAAACAATAAATTGCACATAACAATGTAATATTCATCATTAGACAGCTATTACAGTGAAAAGTTTAACTGAACATAATATCTTCTAGTTGAGTTTTTTTATATACATTACTCACTGATGCAAATGATAAAGTTCTACTTGCCTGTTGAATGTCTGAATACGTTCTGTGGCTTTCAAAAGCTAAATTAAATTTGCACAAAGATTAAATTGCTCTCACAAAGGAATCCTATTTTTACATTGTGCATATTTTCTCTGTTAATGACTTTTATGACATTTCAATAGATAGATCGATGTAGCCTTAGCAATTAGAGGCTGTTCCTGAAGTACAGCAGCATTTTAATCAGAACATATGATTGTCTGGTAAGCTACTGAGATGAACTAGTTATTTCCTCTTGGCTTTGCAGAAGTAACCTAACGTATGTTTCCACAAGGCTATTGCCATCTTTTACCCTCACACTTTCAGCATTCTAAAATCAAGTCTTTTTCAAGCAAAAATAGAAACTGAAATACCTGCTTAAATCCAGAGCTGGCAATCAGGCAATACTTTATCTCACGCAGACTCAGCTGAGAGGAGTATTCCTGCATCCTGTTCTTTCACTTTCCCATTAACCTTCTCAGAATTTGCATTAAAGGAGCACACTCTTTCTACGGTAAATACTATGTTGTTTTAGCAGGAGGAAAAAGGAGCAAGTTATTGACCTATTTGGCAAAGACAAAAGTTTTATTTAGTCTAAAGACTACCTTCCCTTGGATACAGAGGATATTGGCAAGTAACTTATTTGAGCTTTGCAATCCTAATACCAGGAAACCTGTTATCCACAATGCTCTGAATCTCCCATAGAGTCTATTTTAAACAAATAATTTTCATTTTTAAAAATTATTTCCTTTTTCTCTGTTATTATAAAACAGTACCTTATACTTGAGCCCAACTAAAATATAATCTTTATTGGAGGAAAAACAACCCTATCAGGTTTAAGTGTCTATCTCCTTCGTTAGTGATAGGGATGCACAAAATCCATGATTTGTTTAGGTATTCAGCCTATTTCAGTAGGATTTGGCTGAATCCTTGTACCTGGCTGAACCAAATCTGAATCCTTAAAGTAGAAGGAATACCATTTTACACTTGGGGTGCCAAAAGTAGGCACTACCAAGTGATTAGTTTTAATTACCTGCAGGTCCAGATTGGCAATCAGTGGGTTCTGGCAAATGCCTAAGGGGCTGCCATAAGGTGTGATAGAAAGTCAGTATTTAGTGTGCTGGTGGGGGCTGTTTGGGCCTCTATGTGGGCTGATCGGGCCTCTGTGTACCTGAAATGCCAGGGCCTATTTTAATTCTCAGTCCAGGCCTGCTTACCTGACAACAAATTTCAGCAGAAAACTGGGGTTCTTCTAGTGAGTACCAAAGAGCAATCATCTTCCTGCTTCTTTGGTTTTCACATTTCCCAGGGCATACACGTACATTAAAGTGAAATAGCCGGCTTTTTTTTGTTAAAGTTCAGCTTTTTGTTCCACTGCACAAAAAAAAACATAAAAAAGCAGGTAGAAGAGCAGTCCATGGTGGTCGCTAGAATAATCTTGGGCCGGTTTGGTTCTCTGCTGATAGGTGTGTCAGGTAAGTAAAGGTAATCACTTGGTGGTACCTAAATGTTGGCACAAAACTTGAAAGTACACTTATTTATTAAAAATGCAAATTTTGTAAAACTTACTTGCTTAAAAACATCTAAAAAAAAACAAACTCAATGCAATCACATTCTATTCATCATTTTCAATTGTCAAAAAACTTGAATTTTTCTAGGACAACCCCCATTGACCTCTGCATGAAATCAGCTTTAAGATGCCGAATTTTTACAATTCAGTATTTTGCGCATAATAGCTCTCAAACATTCAAGTTTCAGAAACCCTACCTGTAGCGCAAAAAACATTTTAAAAACACAAATTCGTATGTAAATAAATCAGCCCCTAAGGGTAATGTCACTTAAGCAAAACATTGTCTTGCACAAGCAGCAACATGTCCAAAAATACATTTGTGTGAAAACTATGATGAATATTGTACGCAAACCAATCCAATCACTTAAACATGCAAAAATGCCAAAGTAAGCATTTTTGTATGATTGTGCAATAGGACTGGCATTGTTTGTGTTGTGTTTGGGACAGTTCCCTGAACTCAATGCAATTTTTTTGCAGGTGACAAGCCTGCCTGACATTACCATAAAGTCTCTTCTGTTCATTTGATTGGATAAGGTCATGCAAGCTTAGATTCAGTATTGGTTAAGCCAATGAACTTTCTGCCTCACTCATAGGGGTAAATTTATCAAAGAGTGAAGTTCTGCCACTAGAGTGAAATTCCGTCACTCTCAATTCATTACTATGGGATGTTGAAAGGTGTATTTATCAATGGGTGAAAGTGAAAGTTCACCCTTTGATATATACGCCTTTAAAAATCCAATAGAAATGAATGGAGAGTGACAGAATTTCACGCTAGTGGTGGAACTTCAATCTTTGATAAATACACCCCATACTCTCTTCTTTGCTTTACAGAAGTCATGTCTTATCAGCAGATGGTTCATCAAAGGTCTGCAAGTGCAAACTATAGTCTCTTACAATACTTTCACCAGTGCCTTTTTTCTGAAAAAGGCCACCCGCATACCCTCAGGATTTACCCAAATACCAAAAGCACTTCTCCCTCACGAAGCTGTGAAAAATGAAGTAATAATATAATATAAATAATAAGATAATGTGGAAAGTGTGAGTGATATGAAATATTTATTTAGTTTTTCAGTAAGTAAAAGTTGAAAAAAAATCATCATCTGCTCACATATATTTCCTATATAGGCCCTTTCATATCTGCAAGTGAAAGTATGACACTATTGTACATGTCAGCTCCCTCACATTTTTTTAGGATTATCCATGGTTTAAACCCCCTTTTCACCTGTCCACCTGCAGTAACAGTCCAGTCACTCACAGGTACTAATTGGCACTCAAATCTAAAATAACCCATCAGTGAAATACATTGGCATCACCTTAATCCTCAGAAGCAGTCACATTATAAAATGGGTGTTGCCTTGACAGATTGGGGTGTAACCTGGGGGAAGAGGAGGCATGACCAATATGCACACCTCAAGAGAAAACAACATTACAGTGAGCCAGTACAGATGTGCAGAGAGATTTCAGTTTTCATGAATGTGTATTGTAATGGTAAATTTTCTTAGGGGTATATTTATCAAAGAGTGAAGTTAGAGATCCACAGTCCTCTAGAGTGAAATTCGGCCACTCTCTATTCATTTCTATGGGATTTTTAAGAGTATTTAACAATGGGTGAAAGTGAAAATTCATCCTTTGATAAAATCCCATAGAAATTAATGGAGAGTGGTGGAATTTCACTCTAGAGGACTGTGGCGATCTTTAACGTTACTCTTTGATAACTATACACCATAGTATCCAATACCACGGATTAGGCAGAAAATAACATACTCATAATGCATAGGAGAGATCTAGCATATTTGGTAAGAGAAGTAAGAAATCTTAAACTGTTATTACTGTGGTATATAACTAGGGCCGCAACTGCCATGAGTCAAAGTGAGAACCTTGCCTTTGGCGGCAAGCGTCCAGTAACCTGGGCCAGCAAAAACCTGCCTCTGGTAACTTTAAGAGACAAATTCGGCTCTGCTAACGAGAGAGCACATTTCTTCCAGTTACACATAGAGGCAGATTTATCAAGGGTGGAAGTGAAAATTCTAATTCTAATTGAAAACAATTAAAAAATTAGAATATCGAAATTTATCATGTAATATCTCTTTAAAAATTCTAACATTCACCATGTAAAACCTGCCGAATTGCTGTTTTAGCCTATGGAGGACCTCTTAGAACCTATTTTGGAGCAAATTCACTAAAGCGTAGCATATATTCACTTGCGTGACGTCATTTTGGAAATTTCCCCGATTTACTAACGTACTGCTGTAACTTCCTAGTAAAGTAGACAGACTCTAGCGCAACTTCGCACCCTTACGCTAGGCAAAGTTGCGCACTGACAAAGGGACGCAATTAGGTAATTCACTAAGAGGCGGTAAAATATAAATAAAGGGCAATATTAACTGATATTTATGTTAACTAGTCACATGATATAAATTATCTGTAATCATTTGGAAGCTATAGTCGCCCTTTATAAAGAACTATTTCAGGAGAGCTGCATATTTATTTTTTAAAAAAGTTTTAAATTCTGTTCCTGTCTCTTGTAGTCTTTTTTTAAGTTCTCTCCATTCGTCCTCTGTTCAGCATGAACTATAAAGTGCATTCACAATGCTTGTTTATACGCACGTGCTACCTCTCCTCGATCATTCTGTGCATGCCAGAAAGTCTTGGGGGCAAATCTACTAAAGGGCGAAAATTCGCCAGTGACCGCTTCACAGCCATCACAATGCATTCTGCTAGGTGATACACTCAGACAACGCTCATTTACTAAGAAGCATAGCTTTGTCCCAGCTGACGAATGCTGGAGAATTTTCAATTCTGCCTAGTGTAAATTCGCTAGAGTTCATATGCTCAGGCTAATTTGCATATGGTGAGGAATTGTAATGGAGCTATTTATGTTACATGGTGCATCTAAGGGCTCTTACACACGAGCGTTTTTACCTGTGCTCCCCTGCGTTCCATTTTGTTGCGTTCAGCCGCAGGGAAGTGCAGGTATAGACGCACTCAATGCTTTTCAATGAGGCTGTACTCACACAAGCGCATGTAGGCGCAGAACGCAGGAAAAATGCAGCATGTTGCGTCTGAACCTGCGTTCAGCGCCTACATGCGTTCGTGTGAGTACAGCCCCATTGAAAAGCACTGTGTGCGTCTATACCTGCGCTTCCCTGAGGCTGAATGCAGCAAAACGGAACGCAGGGGAGCACAGCTCGTGTGTAAGAGCCCTAATACATTACATTTACACTGACACTAGACATGACAAGGGAAACTTAATAAAGTCAATAGAGTTGTTTTAATGCCCTACACATGAGCCCATTGTAAAATAATGTGCCATATTGTAGCCAGGGTTGGACTGGGGGGCCTGGTGCCCACTGGGACTACTGCGCTGAGTGCGCATGACGTGCCTGCGTGAAGGCGCCCCTCAGCACACCTGTGTGATGGCACCTCTCTGCATGCTTATGTGGATGGCGCTACTCGCATTGCATGCGCAGATGGCACTTCGCGGGGGATCTGGCCTGGTGGGGCCCATTAAGGGTCAGGGCCCAACTGGTGTTTTGTATTACATGGGTTTGCACTCAATAGAATACTAAACGAAGTGGTATTTGCTCAAAAACATTTTACTTCATCACACTGTTCAAACAAGTACATTAGCAATATCATGTATACATGAATCACATAAGTTATATACATACCACCACAACAAGGCAAATATTAACTATACAGAATGGAAAGCGGATACTCCTGCCTGCAAGAGAGAATCACCCCGACGTTTCGGCTCAAAGGCCTTTTTCAAGGGGAATTCTACAAAATATTGTCTGTATTTTTTTTGCCCTCAATGGAGGCGAAATATTTTCTGGGTTAGTTGCACCGAATGCTTCTTTTGAATTTGTAAATTGCATATGAATATTAGAGTGCCATCCAAACTTTCAAAATTTACCCAACTGGTGTTTTCCCGGTGTCCCGCCAGACCAGTCGGACACTGATGGTAGAAAATGTATGGGGGAAACCGGTTGCACAAAATATTTTTTAAAGACTTTTGCAGCCTATCACCCTGATAAAAGGAAAAGACGCCAGAGTTTTTTTTCACTCAATGGGGGTCATTTATAAACTTCGCGCAGAGAAGATTGATTCGCAGAGTGAATAAATTTGCCCTGCGCCTGGTTATATTTAGAAAGCTGTATCAGAGTGTGAAAACAGATTTGCGAATTTGTTTTTCACATTGCGAATGTCTATAGGAGCTTTTTAAATATGGCAAAAATCACAAATTGCGAACACTCTGCACCACAACTTTGGTGGCGGAGAAAATATTCGCAAAACTGTTTTGCAAATTGCGAATTTAAGCTACTTTTAACGCTATTTTCGTGCAAAACAACCTCGCAAAGTGCCTGCACTCACGCAAAGACCCGTCTTGTTTGCGAGTTGTTTGCGAAAATTCATTCACAATGCGAATTCGCAAAAACCGGAAGGACGGGCACAGTAGTGCAATATTTTAGCGTTCAGGAAAAAGCATGGGCAAAACTACCATTTGCGAACAATTATGCGCTGCGCGAACTTTATAAATGACCCCCACTGACTATGATATAGTAATAGAAGATTGAGGACGTTCTATGCACTCCAATGCACTTCGCCTGGTCTCAGCTGGAGAAGGTAAGTCTGGTGAAAGAGGTAACGTTCAGTAAAATCTGCATCTTAGTGAAGTTGCAGGGGTAACATCCATTCACAAGAATGAAAAGTCACCTGGTGTAAGAGTGCAAATCACTGCTAGTGTCTATCTCCTTCGCTAGCGAAGTGATGCCTGCGCGGCGAAGTCCCTGTGGGTGGTAACGCTGGAGAATCGTCGCCAGCATTAGTCACTTAGCCCTTTAGTAAATCTGCCTCTTGGTCTTGATGAAAGAGCGATGTATGATGGGAAGTTAATGGTTTTGCCTATAACATTGCAGTGACAAGGCACTTAATCAAGAGGGGTATGGAAATGACAGATGGCAGCTCTGTAGGTATGTCTTTTAATCTAGATTAATTTATTCCTACCTTGTTCTTGTCCTTTATTATTTAAATAGCAAAATTGCTGTAAACTTACGGTCAGATTTATCAAGGTGTGACTTTAGAGCTCACCACAGAAAAACTCACCTACTTTCAGTTATATGGGATTTTTATAAGCATATTTATTCAATGGTTAACTCTAACTTTCACCCACTGATACATGAAACTCTAAAAATCATAGGAATGAATAGAAAATGGGTGAGTTTTTCTGTTTTCCCTTAAACATTAAACAGTGTTGGGGGGGTATTAATTAATTAAATTAATTAATAAATAGCAGCACAACACCTTCTTTGACTACTATATAAAGTGGAAATGTACAAAAGAATTTAGTTACACATAACTGAGATGAAATTTATAGTCCCAGAGGGAACCCTCTGATAAGAAGCAGTCATGCAATGCTTGTGGTTTTGCTAGAAATTGCATGCTAATGGGGAAGTAATTACAGTACAGGACTTTTTTTTACTTGCTAAAAGGTAGCTTAATGACATGTTCTACTGCTGTTGTGAAAAATAGCTTTTGGTTTGTGTTATGTTGAATTTATTGAACACTGAACACATTTATAATAATTGAAAGTGCAACTGACACTTTAGGGCACATTTATTAAGGGTCGAAGTGAATTTTCAAATAAATTTTAAATCTTTAAAATTCAAATTTTCACAAGGAGGAGAAATCGAGCGCCGCACGATGGCTCATCGCCATATCACCATTTCAGAAGAGGAGTGCCTGCAGAGAATCGGTAAGTAATTTCTTAATAAAAACTTAGCAAATTTAAAGTATAAACTGTGTTGTCGTTTTTTTCATTATAAAGAAACAATTAAAAAAAAAAAAAACTTCAGACCAGGCCTTTCCAGTAGTAGAGTGAACTGTGAAAATTTTTTGGAAACGGCGAAAAAATGGCATAAATTAAGTCAATGGGTGTCAAAATGTTTCTTTAATACGCAACAAATTTTTATGCGCACAACAAGTTTTTCTCACTTTTTTTACTTTTTTCACAGCAGATTTTTGCAACAGTGCACCATGTCTGGTGAAAAATGTGCTCGTCACTACTAGCCCGTGGCAATAAGCAAGAATGGATTGAAAATGAAATGGTAGCACATAAAGCAATATGTAATTAGGCAGCTAAACTGAAACTGGCCACTAGTGACATATTTATTCAGTGTGGTTGTTATATTTATATGCACATGTCATATAAGTAAACTGGGCATTTGGTCAAGGGCCACTGATGTTTGGGGCAATTTGTGTTTCCTAAAGGGCAAAGTCATGTACAAAATCCACCAATAAATATACATATTAATTGCAGGGCTACTGAAAATAGCTCATGGAAGAAGTTGATTAAAGGACTTTTCCAATTGCCATCTTGGAGTCAGGAACAAATTTTCCCCTCTGAGGCAAATTGGAGAGGCAACAAAAAGTTATGTTTGTATTCAGGATAAAATGACAGTTAGGTAGGTTATATATTCTATTTTTCTGCTCTATTTTTTTAATTTCAGTCCTGTGACATTAGGTCAGTAATGGTTGTGGTCCAGTCCAGGGCTCAGAGGGGGGGGGGGGGGGGGGGGGGCCTAGTTATGCCACTGAGTATAGAATGTAGAATTGTCTGGAACAAAGCGATATGTCACAACGTTAAAGAAAATGACTCTACACTTTTCATATTAACATGGTTTATCATAAATATATATCTGTGTTTAACAGACTGGACATCGCAGCGAATAGAAAAATAAACCTTTATTAATATATACTGTATGAAATATTTTAATTTCTAGACCGCAAAATATGTTACTTTTAAATAAATTGCATATAACATTTACAAATTAACAATCACAGATACTTCTGATCCAAATACAGCAGCCACCCTATATATCGTATACACCTTGAGTAACAACACACATCTTATACATCAAATTGAGTATTGGGAATTAAATGAAAACTAAATTAACTGGAGGTTTTATTTACCCTTTAAATGTATCAGAACATTTTAGTTCAAAATCCAAGTAGATTTGTAGAAAATGCCCTCAGGAGACAGTTTTCTTTATACAGGGGCTAAATTATACATACTTCTCTTAAAAAGTAACCCTCTGCTGCCATTAAAGAAATGTGACTAAAGGGAGACAGAACTTGTAAATGCAAACTGATTGTAGAGATGGCGTTCCCAAAGAGGCCAAGGAGTGGAACTTTATAGGGGTGACACAATAAAAAGATTTGCCTTACTGGTTTCTATCAATTCAAAAGCATAATTACTGTAGTTTCAGCTATATTCTCTGGTGCTGCAGGGGTGCCACCTGTTGAATAGGATTGGGAATGGCAAGGGACCACTGAAAGTCCAACAGTCCTCAAAGTTACAGTAGAAGTGCAAATGCTTGTAAAGTGCATGATTCTGGAGAAATGTTCTTCAGATGTTGCCATTACTGTGCTTCTGCTCCAATGGATATTAAGTTTATGTTACGTATTTTCAAATTCTGCAACAATAACAAAAATCATATTTATTCACTGAACTTCAGGATTATATAGTCCATACCTCCCAACTGTCCCGTTTTTAGAGGGACAGTCCCTCTTTAGACAGCTCAACCCACAGTCCCTCATTTGTACTGGAAAGTCCAGTTTTTCGCTGCATTGAACAGCCAGAAAAAGAAGCAAAGTTTCTAGCTTAATTGACTTTTGGCAGAGAGCCCAGAACAGCCACAGCAGCAGATACGATACTTTTGTAACAAATTTGAAATAAATGAATGTGCCACTTGAATGTCACTGTTTTATTAAAACCTTAGTTATACTTTTATATTTATAAAATATTGGCAAGAATGTTAGTGTTAATGTTAGTGTGTTTATAAAAAAAAAAGCAACTCTGATCAGGAAATAACTATATGTGACTGTGGCAATTTCCTAAGACCAGTGCAACATAGTGTACCCTATTCATACAGGTATGGTACTTCTATCTTGTATGTACACAGTAGCTGGTAGCAGGTGGTAAATTGTACAAGGACTGTTGCTTTTGGCAATTGATCAGATCTTTAGTTGTGATGATTCTATTACCAGTTAGGAAATAAATCATTTATGATTGGTTGCTATGGACAATTGGTGGTAAATTATTCCTATAATAACAGGGTTTTCTATAACACCTTTTTGTGACTATAGCAATGTTCTCAGTGGTGTAACTTTCTGGGCCTGGCCCCTGTCAGTTATTTTTTATGGGCCACCCTTCAGGGTGGGTGTTAATAGGTATCCAACAAATACATTTATACTTTTAAATGCTAGATGGAGTATGCTTAACTCTATGACAAAAGAAGGGGTTGGAGAAAGCACTATGCAAAAAGTGCCTGAACACCTAGGCACAGTACTGCTTTCTATATTTATACATAAACCATATATACACACGTGTCAAAGAACATATTTATAGAAATATTATTGATAGCGCCTCTGGATGAAACAAGTCCTATACTTACTTAATGATTTACTGTGACTGTTTTGACTTGACAGCTGACAATGTGCTGGTAGAAGCGAGTTGTATATTGGAACATCCTTCCCAGGAGCTTCTAAAGTACCTAACATTAAACCATGAATAATAAACAGCACATCAGGCGCAAACAAATCTCTTTCAGTCTTAGTTCTAAAATGTGAATGCATTTAACATATCTGCAGTGAATAAAGTGTATAGTTTAAAAGGAATGTATCATTTCAATAATCATTTTGACAGTCTTTACTTAGCACTTATTTTGCTTGTACCCTCACTTATAATAACTTAATTATATACTAGATCTATAATAATGATAAAGGACTAAAATATGTACGTAACATAAACCAGATACTCATAGAACAGCTAGATGTTCCCTAAAAGTTGGAGGTTAAATCACTCTACACAAACATATCTACGAATATGTATTAACGTGTATAAAAGCAAAATATACGACATAACTTAAAATAAGATGGGCACACAAAAGTTTAAGTTAAAGTTCCTTTTTAATTTTATCTTTATTATTTAATTTCAAAGGTAATAATATAATAAATGTCATTTTGTTTTATAAAGCAATTATACAAACAGAAATCCTGTATATATACAGTGACCATATGTTACATTTACATCTATTGATTGTAATACCGATGAAAACTTTGTATGTACACAATGATTTTATGACATATTTGCATTTACTGATTGTAAAAAGAAAAAATGCCAATAAAAAGTTAATAAAAAAAAAAAAAAATTATATACTAGATCAGACATCAAAAACTAAGGAAAATTATGCTTTTCCTCCTTACTTTATTTTGTAATGTCATTTGCATTTCTTGTACACCAAGTAGACTATTTCTCATGAGAGAAAAAAAAGACACATGGAATATACTTAGAGCAGATCATGTATTGATGGTATCTGACAATACTTAGAAAAAATGTATAGTATAAGTAAAATAAAACAAAATTAAATTGAATTTAATGCTTGAATTGCACCTCATCATTCAATGAGGGGTAATTTATGGCCATCATCAGGTAGGCAGCTTATATTTGCACTTTAGCTGTGTTTGTGCATCAGATCTAATTTTTGTAATAACATGGACTATCCCATCTATCTCTTTTCTGTACTTCTGCTAAACCCCATATGCAGTCTAGTTGCCTAAAAAAGGGAAATAGCAGCAGCTTCACTCTGTTTATAATTTGGAGAAATGTGAGAGCTACTAAATATCTGCAGAGGGATTTTATTGTGCTTAGGTAGACATAATCCATGTCCATTTAGGAACATGTCCTATCTTTCTAGCCTTGGGAAATACAGAACAGGAGCACAGGTCTGGGTAAAAAAGGTTAACAGTTTGATATACAATTTACATGTACTAGGGGGGGTGTCCAACATCGCTACAACTAGTGTTGCCACCTGGCCGGTATTTTTGATGGATGATCCCAATGTTGTTAATAGGAAAAAAAGATAAATATATAGGAAGGCCGGTATTTTTTTCAAGAAAAGGTGGCAACCCTAGCTACAACCCATTGTATTAACCTTTCCATTGCCACTGTTTGATACAAACAAAAGCCCCCTGTTGTTCTTTTAAACATACACTCTTCAATGGTTGTAAATTAGCAGGAAGTGCTCCCATTGATAGCTCCAAGATAACTTAACAATTTATTAACTTACCAAATTTCTTTATATAAATACAAATGCATATGCATAGTGCAGCAGCAACAGCAATAGAAGTGAGAGACAACTGGAAACTCCTTTTATTGGTGCTGTAACTTTCACCTGAAACTGAAATCCAAATAAAACGTAAGCACAAGCTATAAGAGAAAATGCATATGAAATAGAAAGCAGGCATTAATAAGAACTATACCCTTAAATTCCATATTTCATTCTAAGATTCTATAAGGCTTGATTAGTGGATCTGGACACTTCCTCAGTTTTTGGACATTTTTTTGAACCAAACCCCAACCAATTTATGCAGTGATGTCTCAGAAGGGGGATGAGTTCAATTGTAAAGAATGTGTTCCACTATGGTGAAGTCCTACTCCATAATACTGGAATTTGGATCTGACGCCCATTCTAATCCACAGCTATTTAGCCAACTCATAGGTTGGACACAAAACAAAAAAGGCAGACATTTGGGTGCAAGCAGAAATTCCTGGAACCAACCTCCCAGTAAGACATAAAAACTGATGCAAAAACTGCTTGCAGTGAAAAAACGAGTGTCCTTTATGTTAGAACTCGAGCAAATCTCCTGATATGAGATATACTACCACAGTGCCACTGGCTTAGAGAAGAGTCCAGTAAGTACCTGGTATGGTGAAAGTGAGAACTGTTGCTTCTTGAAAGGCTTCATTCCAGAACATGCAGGTAAATGTATTATTAGATACAGAAGAAACCGTAACTACACTGGTGACATTGAAGAGTTTAGCAGCAGTCAATGTGTAGCTGGTATTGACCAATGAACTCAAGTTCTTTTCTGCATGAAACCAGGTCACCTCAGCTTCTGGATACCCTATAGACTGGCATTCAATCTGTTTCACCATCTGTCCTGGGGATGCCATAACGTCTGTGACGCGGGTATTTATTTCTCTGTAATGAGCTAAAGGGAACACATGCAAAGAGGTGAATTACGTTACACATTTCATATAGAATTGGAATATAGTAAACAAACTCATTTTAGCCAATAGGTTAATCAACAATGAGCCTTGCTGATCTTCTGCATAGTAATAAACAATAGGCACACTGGTAAAAAGTGATACAAACAGTGAGCTGATAAAAAATGTCCTTATTTACCATCTGCATTCCATTGACTCAATTACATAAAGCATTGACTGCTGTTATATACAAAGAGACCAGCAGCCAATCTAACCAGAAAATTAGATATAAATTTGCTCAGTCGTAACAATTTGCACATTGTGATTTATATACATTTGGTCACTGCACGATTTTCTGAGGTAAAGTCTGGTAATATACTGTATAATATATTTATTGTGAACATTACCAATTTCCTCTTTTGTTTCATTAGAATTTTCTCATCCAAACACCTCAGTAAATCAGAAGTGCTGAGAAATATTCCATCCAATGGGGCACACCAGTATTTTTTTTTTTAATTCCATCAGTGGACGTCTTAAAGGAAAACTAAACCCTAAAAATTATTATGGCTAAAAATGTCATGTTTTATACACTGAATTTATTGCACCAGCTTGTCAATAGCAGCAATGATCCAGGACTTCAAACTTGTCACAGGGGGTCAACATCTTGGAAAGTGTCTGTCACATGCTCAGTGGGCTCGGAGCAGCTGTTGAGAAGCTGAGCTTAGGGATCATCACAAATTGTCAAGCAATTATGTTGGCATGTGCAATAAACTAATTCTACAAAGCCGATTATTAAACTCTGATTCTAGTTGCACTGGTTCCTGTGCTGCCTTGTAGTAATTATCTGTTTTAATTACTAATCAGTCTTATGTTACTAATCAGTCTTATATTGTGAAATTTCACATACTACTGTATCTGTACTGTATATTGTGAGTGGGTCCCTAAGCTAAGTAAGTGACAGCAGCACAGAGCATGTGAATCAGTGGAAAAGAAGATGGGGAGCTACTGGGGAATCTTTGGAGACAGATCTTTACTGCTAAAGGGCTGTGGTTGCCTTGAGCTGGTATAGAAGCACAAAACATTATATAAATTACATAATAAATTACAAAATTTCTGGCCTACATCTTTGATTAAGCTTTATTTCTCCTTTAGGTTGGACTACTTTATCTATTTAAAACATTCCTCCGGGACTAGCATGCAATATGAGAATATTGGCAATAACTGTGTTATCACTCTAGTGAAAAATACATGCTAAACAGTCTTGTCATCACTCATAAATATGCATTTGTGTTTCATAGTGCTCCTGGCCCTTTAAGAGAATGTGACAGATCAGACCTTACCTTGCACTGTCAGACCCATAGATTTGTAGTCGGAACCTTTAGCTGATATAATACAAATATAGCGACCTGAGTCAGTCAGCTCTACATTGCTGATCTGCAGGACTGCATGCCCCTTATATAGTTCTTCCTTTAAAATTCTAGCCCGCCCTCTGTAGTCTTCATGCTGGGCTGAAAGGTTTTCTGTCCCTTTAATTAACTTGATGACTTCTTTTCTTCCACCTTCAGCTGCAATGTACTCCCAATAGACCTCCACATCGTCTACATTTGAACCTTTCCCCACATGGAAATGACACGCCATGTTCACTTTACTTCCATATTCTGCAGTGTAATGGGATCTGGCAGCCTCTACAGTGAAAAGTGCTGTGAAACAAATGTATTTTATATTAGAGAGAGATGTGTACATATCTGTCCACCAGTACTTACACAAACACTTTTTACATATGCATTCTCAAATATTAGCAAGATTTAAAGAAGCACTATCCCTTTATATTATAATATATTTTTATATATTAAATACAGTGTAATATGTAAATTCGTTTTTTAATACAGTATAATATATACATCAGATTTAGTTATAAATGTGTGATTCCTTAGAACTCTGCCTAGAAAATAACATCAGCTAGTATTACAGATGTGAGAACAAGGTTAATAGCACGCGGATCATTTTGTAAGCTCATTTCTAACCTCTTGCATGTGTATGCACTGACAGGAATGGGATCTGGTGAATTTTGGGCTGGTGCCTTTACTGCGTACTTTAGTGTTTTATCACACCAGCAGTGAAAACGACCCATGTGCCATTAACCTATGCCTACCCTAAGATGTTGGCCAAGCTGGATGGTAGAGCTGCTCTTAACCAGTAACATTATTCCAATGTTCTACACAATAAGCTGTATGTACTTGGGTTGGTTAGAAATGAAGTAAATTGAGTATTACAATGTAATAATTCGCCAATGATCAGCCTTCTGCCTAGTTTCCCTTAGCCTGCCCCTGTGTATTATATTTTGACTTTTCTCCTGCTGTTCTAAAACTTTGTGTAGAGGCAGCAAAGGCATAGCCTGACTTCCTTGGTCATCCCAACAATAAATATTTTGGGCCCTCCATCAACATCTAGGAAGATAACAGTCCACCGCTTATCCTTACAGACCCTCCTTAATTAACAACATTAGAGAACGATTTAATGTGTCAATGCAATGGGCCAGATTACATTTAATAAGAAAAACTTATCTCTTAACACAGTTAAAGATTTTCCCATACAAAATTAAATGAGAAAAATGTGTTGGAAGTCTATGGCAAAAAAAACCTGCAACTGAATTAGGAGAAAAGTTGTCTCTTCTCAAATTTAATACAACCCATTTGTTTTCACATAATGCCGTAAAAGAACTTTTGGACTAATTTGAATCTGGCCCAGTGTGTGAGGATAAAGTTATTTCAGACTTGATAGCTGGGGCTTATTAACCTCCTCTACAAAATAATTATAACTGCAACTATCAAAATGCATGTGCAGAATTAATGCTTCATAAAGAAAATAAACGTTTCCTTACCACTAATTACCCCACAATGGCACAAAAATAATACTGCTGGAACAAGTCTTCTGTGCATTGCTGTTTAAACCCTGAAACTGAACAGGGAAAGAATGTGTTGTTACTTTGGCAGCAAGAGCATATCAACATGCATACTTCAGGAACTTAACACCTGAGAACTGAAAAATTATATTTATATAGACGTGCATTTTTGCCAGTGCATAAAGAAGCATTACATTTTAGGGATGCACCGAATCCAGGATTCGGTTCTGGATTCGGCCAGGATTCAGCCTTTTTCAGCAGGATTCGGCCGAATCCTTCTGCGTGGCCGAACTGAATCCGAATCCTAATTTGCATATGCAAATTAGGGCCAGGGAGCTAAATCACGGGACTTTTTGGCACAAAACAAGGAAGTAAAAAATGTTTTCCCCTTCCCACCCATAATTTGCATATGCAAATTAGGGTTCGGATTCGGTTCGGTATTCGGCCAAATCTTTCGGGAAGGATTCGAGGGTTCGGCCGAATCCAAAATAGTGGATTCGGTGCATCCCTATTACATTTATTTTCTAATTATAATCAATTAAAAATTCTTTACTGTTTCTGAAATAATCAAGTTCATCTTCACTATTTCTCTCTCAGCATCTGTTTCTCTTCATTCTTTCTTTATGTAGGACTTGGGTGACAGATAATCATTGACAGTTAGATCCAATATATCTTATAGGGGGCTCCTTTTGCCTAGATGTATTAGAGCTCACTCTTTTAAAATAGCCAGACATCATGAGGCAGATTTACTAAGGGTCGATTGGTCGAATGATTGGTCGAACAATCGAATAGGAAATATTCGATCGAACGATAAAATCATTTGAATCAAACGATTCGAACGATTTTTACCATTCAATCAAATTTTTTTATTCGATCAAAAATAATTAAACCAATTCGGTAGGTTGAAACTGGCGAACTAGGCAGTCGAATAAAAATTTAAAGGGAAGTTATTCGACTGTCGAATAGATTTTTATTCGAATTCTTCAATTGAATTTTCAAAAAACTTCAAAAACATTCGAATTCGAATCTTTTTGAAAATTTTGCCCCCATGTCTCTCTACATGCAGGATTTGTGCAAAAGGCAGTTATTTTGTTTCAGTTTCATTTTCCTAAGAAAATTCGATTCGAGTAATGTTGAGGCCAAAAAGGCCCGGGCCTAGGGCGGCAAAATTTGAGGGGTGCATGCCACCCAGCTGCATCTAGGAGCACTGGGGAGCCTGAGTGCATGTGCTCCCTGATGGGTATGTGTGTGTTTGTGGGCAGGCACTAGGACCTGGTATTAATATTGGAGTTAAGGGAGCAGCTGCTACTTCGTTGTGTTAATTCAGTTTATCTATTTTCAGATATGGTCTATGCAGTTTAGTTTATAAGGCATGGTGCATTGCTGCTAACCATTGTTATAGCACACACTTCTTGGAACTCCAGGCAGTGGTTAAAAGTTGAAACAGCTTTATTTCACAGACTCAGATCTTATCCTAACTCGTTTCATGTGCTCCCACACATAGTCATAGGCATAAATTCATAATTCAAGGCATTGATTGAGAATGTCCGCAGTACTGCATCTAACAGATGATGTCTTCTGGCTATTTGGAATATTACACAGTGGTAGGCATGTATATTCACAATGGGAATAGTCTGCATCTGATTACTATGTATGAGTAGTTTAAGGGTAGGGACAGACAGGGAGATTCGGGGAGATTTTGTCGCCTGGCGTTTTTAGCAGGCGACAATCTCCCCGAATTTCCTTCTCCCGAAGTTTCCTCAAGAGGTATCTTCGGGCGATTCCGGAAATCGGCGCGCCGCGTCTGCACAGGCGCTGGCGCTTTGTCCCTTTTACGATCGGCAGACAGGGAGAAGGAAATTCGGGGAGATTGTCGCCTGCTAAAAACGCCAGGCGACAAAATCTCCCCGAATCTCCCTGTCTGTCCCTACCCTTAGACTGCAGGCTGCAAGAGAGCTGTTTCAGGAGTTCCACATGGTGGACAGACTTCCTGTTAAGCACAATGCTCAACACTAGATTATTCCATTGGTGTATAAATGCAGGGCTTATCGCTGTCAGCTATTACCATAATTGGTGCTGTGTTATACATATGTTTGACAGAAAATTCATACTGGGGTACAATTAGTAGTATTATATTTTAGGAATGTGCCTCATAAGGAGGTACATAAGAGTAGGCAATTGTCAATGACTCCTGGAGCCTTAAACCCTTTCTAAAGTGAATCTTCTTAAATGATGCATAACATTTGTTTTCTCCTTTACTTACAGGACCTGAATTTAGAAATCACCAGCGACATAACTGAATTAAGGTAAAAGTTAAAAGTAATTACGCTGGTGGATAAATATTGCAATACTTTATATGCTATAATGATTAAATAGTTATTAGTTTGTTTTGGCTCTTAGTAGGCATTTTTATGTGCAGTACTAGAGAAACCCTTGCCTCTTGGCATTAATAAGTAGTGACAGCCTCATGTTATCTTAAAGGGCACCAATCACAGCTAAAATAAAACACATTTTAACAATCAGACCAGAACAACCTAAATATGTTTAATCAAACTACATTTACAGTTTTGTTCTTTTTTTTGTTGTTTTTTTTTTTAAAAACAGCAGTTTTTAAAAAAAAATCCCATACTTTGTCAAATGGGTTCTTTCACTGAAGGAGTCCATACTGTGACTACAAAATGCAAATGAGTTCATGAGCATGCTCAGATTGTAGCACTGCCCTGAGTATTCTACCCAGAATGCCTAGCTTTAGTAAACTCCTCCACTAGAAGTATCACAGGATTTCCCTGGTGATGTCATTTTGCAAATGAAGGGCACACACTAACTTCCAGAAGGTGGCAGCACTACTGAACAGCAGCTAACACAGAAGTCTGGCAGATTTGAAAATAACTTAGAAGGTTTATTAGGCAACCAAGAAATGTCAACTGAGCATGTGTGAGATTTCAGAGCTGCAGTTGGCTGTGAAAATATAGGTAGGAGGAGTCAGTGAAATCCAAGATGCCTGCCTCAGCTAGAACTGCCGTGGAGATAGGGGAGATTTTGCAGAAGGTATAGAGAGCTGATGATTTACATTATACAAACAATTCTGTTTTAAAAATCAAATTTCTTGAACTAGTGTATTTACGTAGTAAATCATTTTAGCTATGATTGGTGCCCTTTAAATAAGGTTGCTACAAAAATTACAATATGACTTTCTTATTATGTTTTTTCACCATATTGCTTCAAATGTATCACTTGGAATGTTACGTAACTTTTGAAAATGTAATTTTACACTGAAGTAATGGGTTATGTCTCTGTGGCACAAACAGGAACTATGTATTTCTGTGCATTTTTAAAGGTTTCTAATCATTTTGTCTAGCTAATGGACTCTATGGTGAGCACATTGACTTTGGAAAGGATTTGATTCCTTACCAGATATAAAAATATGGGCACACCTGAAGGACATTAATTACCCCCTGGTGAGGGGATGGATTGGGTGTGTTTTAAAAGGTTGCACGTTCTATCTGGGGTTACACTTGAGAAAGGGCACGGAAGGCGCGAACTACAAAATATGTTGGCGCTGTAGAAATACATGTTAATAATATGTAGTCTCTAAATAAAAATCTTCACAGCAGTTTTGCCATTGAGTGCTCTCCTCAAATTACTATTTTATGAGCATACATACATAGGGCTTGCGGTAATCCTGATGAGGATTGACGCACCAACACATTAATTAAACACAGGCTTAGCATAAGAACATTTTCCATTGTTTCCAATATTTTATTTTACTTCAGTCCTGAAAAGTGTTCCTTCCTTATGTATCTGGCCTATACAAGGAGCATCATGCACTTAGCTTGGTGCTTCTCAGTTCTGAGATCTTCATTAGGCCAGATTGTGATTCTTACTCTGTGTTTAGTATGGTTAAGGCCTGGTTTCCACAGGTCCCATTCAGCAAATTCCTCGCTGTTGCCATACTGTCAAGGAGTCACGGTATGGAGGTTAGACATGCCTTACTATAGAATAATTAGATTCTTTTATGGTATCTAATATCTGTATGCATTGGCTAAGATATCTGTTTTCCTAAACTTAGATTGTGCAGTTCACAGTCAGCCTGCAGTGTTTGATTTTGAGAGCACTTGCCAGCATGCATCTCTCAATGCTATTTTAAAGTGACTTTTGTCCCAAGTTTTATTTACAGCAGAATTCTATATTAGACTATACATTTGCTCAAAAAATCATCTGCGGCCTGCAAAGTGCTGCTTAGTATAATATTCCTACAGTAAAATCTTCTACCCACAGAGTATACATCTACATGCACTGTATCCTCATCAGTGCCAGAGGTGAAACATCCTATTTAAAGGACCAGTAACATCAAAAAATTTAATTGTTTTTAAAGTAATAAAAATATAATGCAGTTTTGCCCTGCACTAGTAAAACTGCTGTGTTTGCTTCAAAAACACAACTGTTGTTTAAATAAATAAATATGCTGCTGTGTAGCCATGAGAGGGGTGAGCTAATAAAGCCTGCACTCCGTATGGGTTAAATAGTAGTTTTTGTTTTCAAAATATACTCAGTTTATTATAGACAGTGGGTACTGGCAAATTTTACACAGTGGGAGACAGTGGGTACTGGCACATTATATACAGTGGGAGACAGTGGGCTCTGGCACATTATAAACAGTGGGAGATAGTGGGCTCTGGCACATTATAAACAGTGGGAGATAGTGGGTACTGGCACATTATACACAGTGGGAGACAGTGGGTACTGGCACATTATACACAG
>CM044431.1:137509489-137530761 GCA_024363595.1 Xenopus borealis
TCCCCCAAGAGACTGAAGAGAAAGAGATTTAACGGTGAGTACACAAAATCTCCTTTTTTACTATGGTAAATTGGACCCTAGCAACCAGATTGCTGACATTGTGGAACTACTGAACAAAAATACTAAATAACTAAAAAAACTAAGTAATAAAACATGAAAAACAATTGTATTTTGTCTCACAATATCAATAGCAGGCGCTCACAGGTCATTCATCCCTTCTGCAAGTTTGCTAAGAATATTCCTGTGTAATATAGCCTATGTATGCATACTTCCAGTCCTCAGTGTAGCTGCTTTAAAGCATGATGCTCTCATCCATAATGGACTGCTTGTAAAATACAACTCACTGGACCCTTCAGCTCACTATGTACAGGGATACAGATGACGTTGCCACACAGAAAAAAATATCTGCAGGATGTGTTATTCATGGGTAGGAAGTAATACAGCTTAATATATTTCACATGTTTGGCTGAGTGAATGAATATAATGGCACCCACACTATGAAACAGTGGCTCAGGGACATAGCTAGCATTGTTTGTAGATCCTGTTTAAATTGAATGCAATTAATACAATGTATTTTATTCAGTAAAATCCAAAATTGTCTAAAATGTTTTGCTATAATTACATTTCTTTTTGTTTTTAGGTGAGGCTGAAAACATTCTTGAAAACGAACATAATCTACTTAACATGCCACAAGGAGTACCAACATTTGAGGTCATTGAAAAGACTAGAAAAGCACAAAGAAGTTTATTTATTAACTAGAATGGACACAACAAGAGACCCAAAGAGGCCAAATTATCACAACTTCATGGTGCCCAGCTGTTATTTGGTCTTCCGTCCTTGAATTTTTATAAAATAAAGGGAACATGCTTCTAAAATGTTAAATTAAACAAATGTTCCAAAATGTAAATCATTTACATGTTACATGTTAGTTATGCTGCATGACTAGATCTAAGTTTTACTGTCCCTCTTACCCAACCTTTCTTCTTTTTTTAGTCAGGAAGTGAGCAGTATACAGATCTGATTTCTTATTGTTCTATTAATGCGCACTGAACTGCAATATCTACAGAAAAGCCAAAAATATGTAGACAGAATTTTTTTTTTATTCCATGGAGTGAGATGCCTTATAGCAGGGGTCTCCAACCGCCAGGCCACCAATCCTGAACTTGGCCACAAGACCAAATAACGAGGTGTGCTGAATCGGATGCCCAGTTGCTGTTGACACCCCCCCCAACTTGTCTCTACACTGGTCCCCAGGCCAAAAAAGGTTGGGGGCCGCTGCATTTTAGATCCTGCTGCTGTAGTAATACCCTTATAAAATGTACTGTTGAACAAGAAATATAAAAATATATATATATATATATATATATATATATATAGACACTTTTCTATCATAACAAAAGCTAATCATGCTGCCAGTGACATACAACAGTAAGTACTGTAAGAAATCATGGACCTCAGGGATATACTTGTTTACTTATTATTCCCATGCGGAACAACAGATTTGTGACCCATGCATCACTAATTCCTATTGGCCACAGTAGAAGTACAGTAAATAGTGAACATAGAATAACCATGCACATTTTCCATAGATAATTGCAGTCTGTGGGCTACACAATGTTAAATGATAAGTGCCAGTGTGACTTAGCCCATAGTAGTGCTCCCTTATCTGTCCCTTCAAAGCAGCTAAGAGGAAATTATCTGATTATTTCTAACATCAAATTTAAAACAAAAATGAAACCTTTAGTACTGGACTGATTACACATTGAGTAAGTTATTGAATCTAAGAATCTTAAACCCACTATAAAACAGAGTTCTATTTATAATGAGTTTATTGAAAGATTTCATTTATAGGGAAGGTTCGCCTTTAGTTGAATTTTTAGTATGGTATAAAATGGCTAATTTTAAACAACATTTCAGTTGTTCATCATCTTTTGAATTATTTGTCTTCTTCTGACACTTTCCAGCTGTCAAATAGGGTAATTTGGATGCTAGCAGCCAGATTGCTTGGATTGCAAACTGGAATAAAAAGATAAAAAACTCAAAGATCATAAATAATAAAAAAAACAGTTGCAAACTGTCTCCGAATATCACTCTAGATCATACTAAAAGTTAACCCTTTTAATGCAAACATTTTCTCAAGGGTCACTATTCTGGAAGCATCACATACAGTAGGTACAATTCAGATGTAAAGATTTGGTGGAAGTTAACCATTGACTTTCCCTCAAAAATTCAATCAACCCCATATATGCATGTGTATGTACTTAAAGTGTATCCCTAAAGGGTTATTTAATTATGCCTTCTATTTTATTGGATCTGTCTGAGAAGAAAATGAATGCATAATTATTTTCTACCTACTGTTCTTGGATGGTCAAATGTCCTTACCTCATACATTAATCCACCTATAATACACAAAAGCCGTAAATATCTTGCAAATTATATCCTTATAAACGGTGAGTAGTGATGTCATCAGTTATAAACGGTGAGTTCTGATGTCATTTCTGTCACATGACTCACTGAAACTTGTGTATTATAATAAATAAAGTACCCCCGTTTGCAAAATATGAGGATATTAGAAGTTACCTCAGAGTTCCATGACCTGTATAAAAACACTCGGCCTTCGGCCTCGTGTTTTTATATGGTCATAAAACAACTCGGTAACTTATAATATCCATATATTTTACAAGAGGGGGTACTTTATTCACTATATAATGTTATAGTCAGTTAACAGTAGGTGTGGCTGCATTGGGTAGATAGATACTAGTGATGTGCATGCTGGCCCGACTCGTCACACCCCTATTTGCAGGTGGTGGGTCTCGGTTGAGCTCTTCTTCCTGCTCTCCCTGCCCGCCACCTTACACTGCTGACTTCACTGCCCCTTTTGTGACGTCATCGGTCGGTCAGTGCGGGTCTATAAAAGGAAGGGGGGTGCGGGCAGGAGGAGGGAGGGCGGGTTGGGTAAAACCGGACCTGCACATCACTAGTAGATACAATCAGCCTAAAAAGCTGTAGATCCAGGCATAGTGATGTATCATAAAACAGTGCATCCTCACTTCACTAAGCATAATTAAAGGGGTACTGTCATTAAAAAATAACCCTTTATGACATCTTTTTTTTATAATAATACCATAACATTTAGGAGTTAATAGCAATATGTTATTCTTATTATCTTAGAGCTTCAGAATACATACATTTATATAGTGCAGTGGATCCGTATAATTTTGAATAAATCCCTTAATCAACTTTTCTACTGTCTCATAGTTCACAACAGTGTATTACAGCTGCAGGCAATTGATTCTTCTTTGTACTAAGGGACACCATCTCTGACCCTGAAAGCATATTTGAAATCTATTCTAAAAAAACAGGCAGGGTCGGACTGGGCCGGCAGGACACCTGGAAAAAAAACCCAGTGGGCCCCAACCCTTGCGGGCCCCTATCAGCCCAGAGCTGCTTCCCCAGTTAGCCTTTGCATTGAGGCGTTCTATGTGCACATCGTTTGTTTGTGCATGTGGGAGTCGCATCATTTTTTCACACATTTCTGCACGTTAATTTAGAGGTCAGGTGGGGCCTTCATTGTGCAGCCTCAGTGGGCCCCCAAGGCTCCAGTCCGGCCCTGAAAGCAGGACATCATTTCGTTTGTATTCTAGGAATGAAAGCATTATCACATGATGGAACATGGATTTCTCTTTGCAAGCATAAACACTTCAAGAAAATTATAGAAATTTCCAACAAATTACCATCTTTACATACTGATACAGTAGAAAGTCAACTCATATTCTGCTGATAGTCTCCCTTTGAAGAGCAGTATAGTGCACTTTGAAGGGTAAACACCCATATGCAATGTTCCCTCTAATTCCTTATCTGCTATATGCACAATATTAAATTCTTTTTTAAACCTGTGTGCATTTTTAAAAATTGTGTGCACAGGTCAGAATAAATTATACATTTTGTATTTTCACATAAAATTCTTTGTGTGCACCACAATTTGTTGTATGCATATGCACTGGTCTCAAAATGTGTGTGACAACTTAAAGGGACCATTGCCAATATGCTGTATTCTAATGAATTATGATACATGCCAACCAGTAGTGTTTTACATGAAGCTGGTCTAAAATATTTATAATATTTTCTGTAATTATAAATAAATAAAATTGATGTCTAATAAAGGTTTATATTCAAAATGATGTGCATTCCTGTGATGGTTTGTCATACTACAGCAATTGTTAATTACCAGGTCTATCCAGGATAGATTTTATTAAGGCCGGCATTTGCTCATTTTCACTAAACAATATGAAATTTAATCCAAGACACAAAAATGGAGTCACATATTGTAACTTGCTCAATTATAACGTATATCTACAGTGAATATAGAAGACGATGGTCATAATGTGCCGTCTTGGGGATTTTTTGTTACACTGAATAAGGGGGTTATTTATTAAGGTTTGAGTGATGTTCACAAAAATGTGAGTTTTCAATTATTTTTTGTCAAAATGTCTTGAATTTTGCAAGTTTTTTCAAAAAATCTACCTTTTCGAGATCTATTATACCCGACCCTGGAAATAGCTCAAATCTAAAAATACACCATCTAAAACATGTCAAAGTCATGTAGAAGTCAATGGAGGAGGTCCCTTGAACCATTTGAAGATGTTCTTCAAATGTTCTTCATGATGTTCCAGCTTTTATTCAGAGGGTTTTAACCAGAAAAAGCTGTCTTGGCCCGGGGCTGATATAAAGCAACCAATACAAAAAGAGCTTACAATCTAACAAATATAATGTGTCATTTACTTTTTATAGTCCATTGTGTAATTAAAT
The DNA here is from genome assembly GCA_024363595.1 of Xenopus borealis. NCBI lineage: Eukaryota > Metazoa > Chordata > Amphibia > Anura > Pipidae > Xenopus > Xenopus borealis. The sequence continues at coordinate 137,514,299 of CM044431.1, forward strand.
TAAATATAAATGCACATTTTGCATGTGGAAAATATAACTACACACTAAAATTAGAATCACAAGATCAGGTGCAAAAGATTAAAACCCTAGGGCAATAGCACACGAGATTAGTCAAAAGGAATTTTTTTCAAGATAAAGCAGGATCACTGCTTGTTATATAATTTACATGGTGTGATCTGAATCTAAGCAAAGGCAAAAGGCTGTCCTGAAATTACATCAGAGCAAAACTAAAATGGCCCATGAACACCCAGGCAGTAAGGCAGCCCCAAATCATAACAATTTTCGTTCTTTGGGTAAAATGGCTGTCTTCATCTATCCAGAGAACATTATTATTTGTAGTCAGGTGTAATTATTTGGCCAGTTGACCACTGGCTGCTTTGCTGCATTGGGGTCTGGGCAGGTCAACTTCACAGAATCCACTATGAATGCTTCATTGCTCTAGAGCAGTGATCCCCAACCAGTAGCTCGTGAGCAACATGTTGCTCTCCAACCACTTGGATGTTGCTCTTGGTGTCCTCAAAGCAGGTGCTTATTTTTGAATTTCAGGTTTGGAAGTATAGTGCCAAGCAGAGCCTCCTGTAGGCTGCTAGTCCACATATGGGCTACAGAATAATCAATCAAAGCACTTATTAGGCACCCCAAGAGACTTTTCTTGCTTGTGTTGCTCCCCAACCCTTTTTACATTTGAATGTCGCTCACGAGTAAAAAAGGTTGGGGATCTTATTGTGATGTATGTACAGTAACTCCATATTTATTGTGATGTATGTAACTCTTTATGTTCTATATATGTAATTCATGTGATTTGGTTGTATAATCACATTCACTTTACAGCGCTACGCAACAAGTTGGCGCTATAGAAATACATGTTAATAATAATAATAATAATAATCCCTGTTCTAGAGGGTACCTGAAGATTGTGAGACCATCTGTCAGAAGATTGAAGCACAACCAAAAGTGCACATCACAGCATTGTTTGTAGGGTAGGCACACACAGAGGTCATTATTGAAGTACAAATGTGAGAACTTTGAAGGCCTGGATCATCATTACCATAACAATTCTAAATCATTTAGGCTGGCAGTAAGTTCAGTATATAAAATACTAGCCATATTCATTTTTAGGGTTGCATCTGTTTCATAAAATATAAACTACAGCAGGTGGCATATTGTCTCCGTTATATTTACAAAGCATTAATTACACACATCACTATATGAAGAATTTTACTGCTCCATATCATACCTCCCAACATTTTGGACAAAAAGATTAGCTGCACCGAGTGCAATGAAAATGTTTGGCCATGTCCATTTGTGTGGCCACTTCCTCTAAGTACTATGTCCATTGTACGAAATTTGTCAGGTTATGAAAATGTTACCGTTTCTGTGGTTTATGTGTTTTGCTAATGAAGGTGAATTGTCCTTTAAGTTGCAAATCACAGTTTCCCCAAGAGACATCCTTATCTTAAAATGTTACAAAAGTATCCAAGTATCTATTATGGGCTCTGCCAAAAGCCAATTAAGTTAGAAACTTTGTATCTTTTTCTGGCTGTTCAGTGCAGAAGATCAAAGAGAAAGTTGGGACATTAAGGAACAAACTGGGGGCTGTCCCATGAAAAACAAAGTTTATGGGAGGTATGTGATACAGCTTATATCTTAGGATTTCACTAAAATGTGAATATTTTGTGATTATTCTTATAATTTATATGAATACAAAAACAACAAATATGCATTTGTCATTATCTGTTTGAAATAAAATAGGATTCGCAGTTTTAGAAGCTACTAAAGTAATTCCTGGTTTCTAGGATCACTGATCCCAGCATAGGGTTAAAATGCCTTTTGGGATGGCTTCAGTGAGGATAGCCATTAAGGATATTGTGGCGTTAACCATAGTTACATAGTTAAATTGGGTTGAAAAAAGACAAAGTCCATCAAGTTCAACCCCTCCAAATTAAAACCCAGCATACACACACACCCCTATACTCTTTCACACAACCATGAAACTGTGTTGAAACAAAAAAGGAGTAAACTTATTTAAGCCAAATATAATTTGTATATGTGTAAATTTTAAATATTACCTTTTATCAGGCTATAACACCAATCTCTTTAGTTGCTAAGAGCAACAGACTGTAGAACTATTACTGTAGACTGGATTCTTGTTAATGTTCTCTGTGCATGTCTACCTGACATTTTCTACAACAATGGAGCAAATGCCAGTACAGTCCAAATCACCCAGAGTACGCAATCCACCTAAAATTAATAGCAGTCCAGAATTTTCCACAGCCTGATTTCCCCCATTATTGTATATTTGTCACACTGAATGTTTCTCAACTTTAAACAAACATTAGGCAATACCAGGCAAAATCAGAAAGGGGACAAACACTTTTTTTTAAATGATAAAGGGTATGCACCACACCTGTGTATCCAAGGAGAAGAACTACGAAAAGGCTTACCCAGTCTTGACTGATCCTTCACTTCAGCGAGAACAAACATCCACAATTTGAAACTGCATTGTAGGAGCGTAACACCAAAACAAGATGGGAAATGCAACCGAATTTAGTTAAAATCAAAAAAGCATTATTCATCCATTTAGAAACACCATAATCAGAGCGGACAGGGAGAAACAAAGCTTAACACATTTCGTGACTCACTAGTCACTTCATCGGAAGCTTTTCACATCACTGTAAATGTAGCACCAATTTAACTAAATTTTACTCCTTTTTCACTCCCCTACCTCAAATGATGACATTGGTTTATGATACCATCACTTTTAGTTTTGTTTAACCAGTGGGTGGTGGGTCAATTAGGATAGTGGGTCCAATTTTACACAAGATCCACACAGGTAAGGTTGCCACCTGTCTGGTTTTGACTCTGACTTGGACAGCAGACGTTTTTTGAAGGTCAAGACTGCCTGCCCAGTTTTCCAAATTAAGAAACGTGTCCCAGTTTTGCAAAATTGTCCGGGCCTCCATGTCACCCCCCCATACCTTCCGCATCACAGCCCTGCCTCCAGGACTGGACTGAGAATTAAAATAGGCCCTGGCATTTCAGGTACACAAGAGGCCCATCAGCCCACATAGAGGCCCAAACAGCCCCCACCAGCCCACTAAACACTGACTTTCTATGGGACCTTATAGCAGCCCCTCTGGCATATGCCCTAACCCACAAATGGCCAGTCCGGGCCTGCCTGCCTCCTGCCCAGTCTCCACCGGGGTAAAAGGTGGCAACCCTATACACAGGTCTCTAGAACATATAGCAGTATAAATGTGGTTCTTCCATTATAAGCAACACACACCACATTTGTGTGATATTGGGGAAAGAACAAGGAAAGTGCTGTTCTGGCACCCCCTTCAGTTAATAAAATACTTAACCATGTACCTCAATCACATGTGTAGTATAGCAAAACGTTTTATGTCAGCTTATGCACAGTGTAGTGATATAAGAAATTTTAATATACAGTGCGTGCATTGGCACTTTACTTGCACTTTAAAGTGCTATGCAGAAAAGGCTTCTTAATCAGCAATAAGCAACAGCCTTAGATTTGTATACATTAATAAGACAAAGGGAAGGTGATGGGAAGCAGAGTAATACCCACTATTTTTATATAGCCATTATATAATGGCTCTGAATCCTGTAGTTATTCCTCTTCTGAAAAGCAAGAGCTTAGACTTATCTTGTCCATGCTTATTACATGAAGCTGCAAATATTATTTCAAGGTGTTCACCTAATTTTTTTTTTTCATTTCTACCAACAAAAAAAAAGATTTTATATATATATATATATATATATATATATATATATATATATATATACACACACACAAACATTCATCAGAAAACCACATATGCCATGTTTTTATGTTTGTGCCCACAGTTAAAATATACATAATAACCATGCGTGTATGGCGTCATGGTTGTGCTATTCTGTGGAATATATGAAGTAATTCATTTAGATTCTGTTAGGCTTTCTATATAACAGTGAACACAGTTATTCAGTGGAATATATTTAGTAATTCATTTAGATACTGTTAGGCTTCCTATATTACAGTAAACATATTTATTCTATTAATTATCAGATCATTATTCTGCCACATGAGACTTGTTATCAGCACCTGAAAACCATCTCACACATATAACTAACAAGGCATGAAAATATATGGTACTAAGGGCTCTTACTGACGTTTTTGCCTGCTTTCCCTTGCAGTCAGTTTTAACGTGATCCATCACAGGGGAGCCCAGGACTAAACCCAATCTATCCCTTATACGTGGCATTTAAAAGCTGGACATAGGTAGAATGCATCATGTTGTCAACGCTTGTCAGTACCAAACATTAGAAAGGCAAATTATTCGTGTCTTTAATTGAAGGAAAATCCAAGCTAAATTAATTGCATTTCAGAAGAATAAATCAAAGCTTTAGTTTTGGAAAATCAAAATATTGGTACAAATAGACACCCCCCTGGGGGATCTGATTAAAAATGGAAATTTGGCTCTTAAAGTTCCCAAGAGTCATTATCATTACCTTTTATCAAGAATGGTTTTCCAGATAAGGGATCTTTCCATAATATGAATCGTCATACCATAAGTCTACTAGAAAATAAACCCATTATGTTGGTTTTGCTTCCATTAAGAATTAATGATATCTTAGTTTGGACCAAGTCCATGGTGCTGTTTTACTATTACAGAGAAATAAGAAAAAAAAAAAGCATTATTTGGATAAAATGGAGTTTATGAGAGCTGGCCTTCCTGTAATTCAGAGCTTTCTGGATAACAAGTTTCCGAATAATGGATCCCATACATTTATAAGTACCCAGTGACACATGGTACTTGAGGCTTCACAGTGGGAGAGCTAGTGTAAGGTCACTAAATCATGTGATAAAAATGGGGCACATATAACAAGCCAGCTAGAAGGGCTGCATTTGCTACATTTAAATTCAATCCCTTTGAAATCATTTGAACCTAGCACCTTACTTTTATTAGAACAGTCCCTGATTTTCCAAGTTATCTGGTATCACTGCTTTAGTGGCTTGGTCCTCAGTGAGAATTTTTTACAAAGGGAACAATCTCTACCTCTAAACTACACTTTTGGGTCCTTATGGTTGGTAATGATCTAGGGTATTTGCAACACTAATACGGAATGTCAGAGCTATGGACTGCTCGTTAAATAGGCCCTCTCTACCTTGAATTTTATCCCCTCATATATGGGGACCGCTGTCCTATCGTAGGCTCTTCTCCTCATTGCCTCAAGCTCAGGATGTATCTAAATCTTCCACGTTCAAGAGGAATAGGAGATTGAATTAGGCAAAATTGTTCTTTGCTGGTGTGCCTCCTATAGCACATGCAACTCTAAGCACTTGCGTTGTTTAACCCCTGTTACAGAAGATTGTGATCAAAATGCAACAACATACTAGTGCAATTTGATTGCTGCCCCAAGTAGGACTATTATTATTATTATACTATTCTTACAATAGCTTGCATTTATAACGTGGCACAATATATTATGCAGTGATGTACAAGTTTCCCAGGAACATCTTACAACTGGGGTGTTTTCTGAACAAAGATTTTTTAGTGAAGCAGTATTCAGTTGTACGAAATTAAGTCAAATGTGAAAGTCGCTTGTTGTATGCAAAAGCTCATTTATTTGTGCATATGAAAAAGTTCTTGCATGGCGGAAGAAGAACACTGCATTCCAATAAAAACACCCACAGGAACTGGGGCACTTGTTAAAGTCGAGGGTCTGATGAATTCAACCCAATATCAACAAATTCTTCAGGATAATGATCAAGCATCAGTCACAAAGTTGAAGTTACGCAGGGGTTGGATATTCCAACAAGACAATGACCCTAAACACACTTTGAAAAGTCATTTATGCAGATGGAGAAGTACAATATTCTGGAATGGCCATCACAGTCTCCCAACCTGAATATCATCGAAAATCGATGGGATGGACGATTGGTCAAAAAACTGCCATCCAGAATCCAGACACTGATCAAAGGCTATAGAAGGCATCTAGAGGCTGTTACATTAGCAAAAGGAGGCTCAACTAATTATTGATGTAATATCTCTGTTGGGGTGCCCACATTTATGCACTTGTCTAATTTTGTTATGATGCATATTGCATATTTTCTGTTAATCCAATAAACTTTATGTCACTGCTGAAATACTACTGTTTCAATAAGGCATGTTATATATTAGAATGAAGGTGCTACTTTGAAAGCTCAGCCAATGAATTAAGAGGGATTCCCAAACTTGACTGTATATTGACCATACAAATTAATTAAAAAAAAACTTATAAATACTATATAAAGGAGAAGGGGATACATGACACAAGGTGCGGGGATGGGTAAGATCAGGTGTAGGCAAGGTGAGACGTAGAACTGAGCACTGCATTTAGCAGCACATTGATAGAGCACAACAGCTACGCTAGATGAGGCTAAATATTTAAAGGAAGAGATAGGAAGAAAGACAGATGGAACAGGGGGGAAATCCAGAGAAGGGGTGGAGCCTTATCGAAGTCTTGAATGGGGGTATGTGACTTTGTAATGAGCAAGTGTTACCTGAAGATCACTTAAAGGACAAGGAAAGTGTAAAATAGAATAAGGCTAGAAATGCTGTATTTTGTATACTAAACATAAACTTACTGCACCACAAGCCTAATCAAACAAATGATTTATGCTTTCAAAGTTAGCCACAGGGGGCTGTCATCTTGCAACTTTGTTACACATCTTTGCAAGACTAGACTACACACATGCTCAGTGTGATCTGGGCTGCTTAGGGATCGTCATAGATTATCAAAACAGCACAAGTCAAATAATCTCTGCCAGAAGCCGATACAGCAAGACTGATTAATAATCAGAATATACAGACTGCACTGGGTCCTGTGTTGTATGCAGTGTTGGACTGGGATATACCCGGGGCCCACCCAAAAACCTTACAATAGGGTCTCACCAAAAAATTTTAGACCAGGGGCCCACTCTCAGTACTTTTATTCTTCCTCTACTCATTCAACCTCTATTCTCCTAGTGTATTTTATTTACATACTATAATCTATTATTAAATCTATTTAGCCTCTAGAAATAGGAATGGCCATGAATTGGCCAAATTTGCAGCATGAGGGCCCACTGACACCTGGGCCCACCGGGACTTTTCCTGGTATCCTTGTGGGCCAGTCCGACACTGGTTGTATGTTGATTTTATCATTTTTGTATTGTTTAATACAAACTTTCTCCAACTCTGAAGTGGCTGCAGCAAAATAATCCTACAAATAGAATCCCAAATTTATCTGTTTAAATCTGGATCCATGATCTTTGTCCCTGCAGCTGGAAACATTAAAGGGGATGTAAAAGCAAAAATAAAATCCAATACAAATCTCTATACAGTCACCAACTGCTGTACAGGGAAACAAAGCTGCTGGAGTTCTGAAAGGCTGGGAAGTAAGGCACCCCCTGCTGTTCATAAGTATGATTGTTTCCCCACACAGAAGTTAGGGACCGTCTGACAATTCCTATCCACAGCAGTAAATGAAGGGAGAATTTCATTGCATGCAGTCAGGTTTCTTAAAAAAAAGGTACACGTTTTTTAAATTAAAGTATATTGGCGATGGATTACATTTTTCATTACAGAAAGTAAAAATGGTATTTTATTTTTTTGCCTTTACCCCTATATAGGGTTGCCACCTGGCCGGTATTTTACCGGCCTGGCCGGTATTTTTGATGGTTGATCCCAATAATTAATAGGTAAAACATATAAATATATAGGAAGGCCGGTTGCCAGAAAAGGTGGCAACCCTACCCCTATAAGAGATTTAGGGTAGTGCGGTTGAATATGAGTGAAGAACAAAGCACATTCAAAAATTACCCAGAGAGAATAAAAAAAGTAAACACCGTTGTTTGACAATAAATGGTTTCAGCCAACCACTAACATGTGTTATCATTCATATTCTCTGAAAAATGGTTAAAAAATCATAAATTCTGCCAGGGTATGTAAACTTATGAGCACAACTGTAAGTATAGGTCATGCTGTATAGCCATCATTTTATTCTGATGCTTTTACATTTGACAGCATCAATATATTACCAGGTATAAACTCATGCATAAAGTATTATAATTCATCAGTTAAACACAGGCTATTTAAAGCATTTATGTGGAAGTTGCGCAGCTTTATTTTTACTTAAATTCTATATTATAGAGGATCAGATATTGGTATATAGCGAGTGCTGCTGATGCTCATTAGTCGTTTGATGGTATAAACCAGGAGTGCCCGTACTTTACTAATGCGAGGTCTACTTTTCGTGATGTCGCCCCATTATGATCTACATCCATAAAAACATTGTTAGCATTCTGTTCCATGGAAAATATTGCTCAAATGTTATACTGATTTATGAGACAATTTATTTTGATAGTGTTAATAACTATTTCTACAGAATGAAAAGCATGAAACAGGAGGGTGATTTAGTCAAGCTGTTTGTTGACAGTGTATTGAGATCTACTTATCACCAGCTAAAGGTCTACTGGTAGATCCCATCTACATTTTGGGCACCCCTGGTATAAACTTTCCGAATGCCAATTAATTAGCTCAGAGCTCTTAATGAGTTGTCACCTGAGAAGAAACCCATTTCGTACAGTAGCATCTCAAAACCCAATGTGAGTGAATTGAAGTGGGGACGGCAGGTGGGAGGGGGTCAGCTGGCTGAGTCATAGAGAGAGCATTGAGGGGATATATAAGACAAGCAAGACTAGTAAGCAGCCACACATGATGAGCAACAAGTAACTGCCTCTCAGGTCAGGGGAGACTAGAGTCTGAGCAGCAGACTGAGCCAAACACTTATTAGTAACAGTGGCAGCCATAAAATAGGCAGAGAGCCCAATACTCTCCTCTCCAGCTCAGGCACCAACAGGAAAAAAAGCGCGGGAAGTTAGTGGCTGCTGCAGGTGTGAGGGCGACTCCGCAGCCAGCAGTAAGTAGAAACACAAACTTGGGGACGCACCAAAAGATGGCGCAGTCGCGAGGAGCTGCTGTGTGCGCAACGTTGTTGCTGGTCTCTCACCTGCTCGGGGAGATGAGCGCCCAGAGAAACCCGGGAGCCGCCGGGGACTACGGAGTAAAGCTGTGCGGCCGGGAGTTTATCCGCGCTGTGATATTCACTTGCGGGGGATCCAGGTGGAAGAGACTGTCCGTGGCGAAGGAGGAGAGCGGTGAGAGGAGGCGGGACGTGCCACTTCACTGGAGCAGGGGAGCAGGTGAGGGGCAAGATTTAGCTGTAAAATTTATGTTTTAATTAAGGTGGATTTTACAGAATGAGAGGGTGCTGGGGTTTGTAGTAATGTTTGTAGTTAGTTAATTATGTATGTCCTGCATCTGTACCTGTAGTTTCTCTTTTGTTCTGGTAAAGGAACATCTGATGAACCATCGTGAGCTTCTAAATAGTCCTAGTTCATTCGCATCTACCATCAAACTCCATCTGCAACCATGGTAATGCTACAGGGATAGAGGGAAACGCCATGCAAGTGCCTTGATCTGCGCAATTAAAAAAACGCTAATCGACTTTCATTATGCATCTAATAAAAGTTTTCATTAGGTTTAGAGATATTAATGATTGAAATTGCAATTGACATCTGTCCCTTTACTGCACTGCTGCTTCTGACTTCTGAAACAATGTAGCAAAGGTTAGCTTTCCTCCAGCCAAGTCTCCACTTTCCACACTGCCTTCCTCCTCACAGGGCTGGTAAGCTTCTGTAGCTTTTGCTGCAACATTCTGGGGACAGAGTCCTAATGAACAAATCTTGATCTTTTATTATGATGCAGAGAGTATTATTCGCATACCTTTTGCAGTTGATCTTAATTTTTTTTTTTTGTGGATTTTGAATTATTGAGCCTTTGGTTCAGCAGCTCTCTAGTTTGGAATTCCAGCATCTTGTAGGTTGTTGGAGTCAGTTTACCCTAGAAACCGAATGAGACGCTGAAAGTTGAATAGGAGAGGATCTGAATAGAAAGATTAGCAATAAAACACAAACGATACATATGTAGCCTCACACAGGAATAGTTTGTGGCTTATATGGTCAATTACCCCTGTCTGAGGCAGAGGAGGAAGTCCATTAATAATGATACACATACAAGAATGATGTCCAACTGAAAGGCATTTAATAACATACTAAAATTCTTTCAAACGGTGAACTAACCCTTAAATAGGTGGTGTTCACCTTGCAAACACTTTTTTCAGTTCAGTTGTTTTAAGATTGTTTCCCAGAAAGAAAGCCCTTTTTTATCAATTACTTTCCATTATTTATTGTTTACCATTTTTCCAAAGTCTAAGTTTCAAGCAGTATGTCTGTGTCTCTGATATTTGAGTCTGGCAGCTCAGTAATTCAGGTGCAGACTCTAAACTGTTACAATTTTGCAACATTTACTTGATGCATTTCCCAGCAGCATCTCTGGAGTATTAGCAACTATTGTATCAGTTCTAACAGCTGCCTTTAGTGAAACCCAGGGCTTCTGCTCAGCAGGAACAAAGATAAGAAATGGATCAACTAAATGTAGCCATTTAGAACAGTTTACAGGGTCGGCGACCCCCCCCTTCCCAGAGCTGCTTTAAAAGGTGCATAATTACACTTAACACATGAATATTAGGAAAACAGTCACAAATATAAAATAGAAAGTAATTGGTAAAAGTCGCTATTTCTGGTGAACTATCTTCTGTTTGAAGGTGAACAACCCCTTTAACATATTCTTGTTATATAAAAATTGGGGTTCAGTTCCACTTTAAGGGATATAAAGGGGTATAACATGCTCCAGTGATAATTGTAATATTATATTTTATATTTATATATCCCAGTGCCAAGCCAAGTAGTATAGAAGCTGCAAATGGGCAGAGACACAAAGCTAAGGACACTAAGGGAACATAGGCACCCCCATATGTAATAAACGACTCTACATTTGCCCTGTAGCAGTAACCCATAGCAATCGGTAAAAACAGTAAAACAGGTGACCAGTATATGGTACATGCTGATTGGTTGCTATGGGTTACTGCACCCAAACAAACATAGTGCCCCTCTTTACATAACCCTAGTGTGTGTATATATATATATATATATATATAGATATAATATAAAGGGAGTGATGCTGGATGCTGTCAGAGTCATGCGATGGAGGGGGGGCTGGGCAATTACAAGTATGGCAACTCTTTGTATCCTGCTTATCAGAAGAGAAGACCTGCCTACTGCTTTTTTCAGTTTGGTCTGTAACTCCCTGCACTGATTATAAAACGCTGTATTGAGGGCACTTTTTAAGAAATACGTTTTTTGCCAAACCAAATCCATAAACGAACATTATATTTAAATATAATATTATCAGACAGGGAACAGGGTGAGATTACAGTGTTTCCTATGTTGCTTACTAGGAAGTAGACCCTGTGACTGCTGGGGCCTCAGGAGGTTAAAGGGATTGTTCACCTTTGAGTTAACTTTTAGTATGATGTACAGACAACTTGCAATTGGTTTTCATTTTTTTTTATTTGTGGTTAATAAGAGACTGGAATATGAATAGGAGAGGGCCGTATTAGGAATAGGTGTAAAAACAATTAGAAATAACTATACATGTGTAGCCTTACAGAGCATTTGTTTTTACATGGGGTCAGTGATCCCCTTTTGAAAGCTGGAAGGAAAAAAAGGCAAATCATTTAAAAACTATATAAAAACAATAATGAAGAAAAGCTGCCATTCTAAAACATACTAAAAGTTAACTTAAAGGTGAGCCAACCCTTTAAGGGTGCACTTACTAATAGGCAGCTTCACTATTTATAAAAATCTATAAAAATTGTCTTATGCCAAAAGTTTTATATGTTATACTGTATTTTGGCAGGTAATGGAATCGGGTAATCTCAGGCTGCAATAGTGATTTGACGTATAAAGCTAAAGGGTGGGCTAATTTTAATACAAATTATTGCCTCCAAAAACACATACCTACTGTTTTTTTTTTATTGATTTTAATACCTACTGCTGCAAACCAGGCAAAGGCTCCAGAATCCAGAAAACCCCAGGTCCTTGCATTTGAGTAGAACTCTTCATATTTCCAGCTCTACATTTTAATGGATTGCATAGGATTCATAGGAAGCAAACAAAAGTGACTGCAGAACTGGCTGTGTTAGAGAGGTGGATGGATGAACAACAAACAAAATATACATGATAATAATAAAAGAGGAGGTGAGAGAACCCTACTCACTAGAGCTTCCAATCTAATGTAGCTGTGGGAAATGTAAGCAACGGTGCAAGGTCAGTCATACACTCACACAGAACTGCATTCACACAGACACACAATCAAAACTTCATTTGAACCGGCACTACAGCAAACCTTATTCACAAGCCAAATTATGACACGATGGGGCCGATTTATGAAATTCACGTGAATAGATCGAAGTTCGATCGAATAACGATCGTACGATTTTTTCGTGAAATCAAAAAGTGCATTTTGGCCTCTTCGATCATCGAAGATGGAATGATCGGATATTCGATAATTTGATAATTCGATGATCGAAGGAATAAAAATTTTAAAGTTATTCGACTGCCTACTTCGCCAGATTGAACCTACCGAATTGTAATAGAAGCTTATGGGAAACCCCCATAGGCTTCTGAGACTAAGTCCGGCTCGAATACCATTCGTAGGATCGGGAATAATAGTAAATTTGCCCCAATGTGTGTCGGTTTAGTGATGCAATTGCATGGACAGATTTGGTTCTTTTTATGCTTTATAACTTACACTCTACTATATTTTCTATTGACCAAAACATTCTTAGTCCCCTTCTGGTTTCTCACACACTTCCAGACATTTCAGAGACGGTTCAGTAGGTACAGCTATGAGATCTGTTATCCTGAAACCCATTATGCCAAAAGCTCCAGATTGCAGAAAGTCAGTCTGTGTCGATTCCACTTTAATTTAATACAGATTTTCTAAATTGATTTTTTTTTTTCTATGTAGTAATAAATAGCTTATACTTGATCCCACATATAATATAATTAGTCCTTATTGGATGCAAAACAACCCTATTGGGTTTATTTAATATTTAAAATAATTTTGAGTGGACTTAATGTATGGAGATCCAAATTATGGAAACATCTCTTACTTGAAAAACCCCAGCCGGATAAAAGGTCTAATAGGTATTAAACATTAAGTCTGTATCAGTTTTCTGACTGAAATCCCCTGGGGGCGCCAGGCGCATACCTTCTCTGCCTCCTAATCCGGCCCCTGTGCGTGAGCAAGCGCGTTGACTTGCGCAACTGTATTTTCGCTCAAGTGGTTGGCTCTTTTGAATCCATCGCTCTTAAATGATATGTTCAGTATAATAATAAAAACTAGATAAATAGCTATACTGTGCAAAATAAAAAATGTTCTAATATAGTTAGTTAGGTAAAAATGTAATGTATAACGCTGGAGTGACTGGATATCTAACATAGTAGCTTTGCAGCTCTCTTGGTTTCCACTGATTGGTGACCAGGCAGTAACCAATCAGTGACTTGAGGGAGGGCCACATTAGTCATAACTGTTGCTTTTGAATCTGAGCTGAATGCTGAGGATCAACTTCAAACTCACTGAACAGTTATGTCCCATGTGGCCCCCCTTCAAGTCACTGACTAACTCAGATTTAGAGAGCTGAAAAGCAGGAAGTTGTGTTCTGTTAGACATCCAGTTAGACATCCGTTTCATGTGTTCTAGTCCTGCCTATTAATTCAAAGATTTTGGAGCAAGGTTTTTCAGTATATTAACAAGAAGCACAATCTTCTGAATATTCGATCCCCAGAAGTCTTGTTTGCTGGTATACTATTGCTGTTCATTTAATTATTACATTGCATCTGTTTTTGTTTTGGAACAGACCCCATGCAGGACTCGCCAAATGAAGAAATGAATCAACTGAAGTTACTCAAGTCATTGTCAGGATCACAAGTGGACCAGCTTCAGAATGGCGACTTTCCTTTGCAGGCACTGAAGGATTCTTTGAATGCATATGACGACTACCATGATTATTTACCCATGACTGATGACTTTAGTGAATATGTCAGACAAATGGAGGAAGCTACTGGAAAAGCTCATGGTGCCTCAGATACCCAGACTCGCTCGGAGTCAGACGGATACCCTTGGATGAAAGTCCCTAGACGGAGGAGGGAAATGAATATTGGAGTGGCGGGAATATGCTGCAAATGGGGTTGTACCAAAGCGGAAATCAGCACCTTATGCTAAGGGGAAAAGCAGAATAGTAATAATTATAATAATAATAATGCACTTCTGTATCTTGTCTACAGTGTTCACAGACTCCATGCCATTATTATGGGTTATCCAAATGAGTATTTTACATAGAGTGGTAAAACAAAGCACTTGGTTGGTCATGATTTGTATTTTTATGAAAGCCATCACAGGGCTTAGTTGTTTATGTTTAGCTTCCATTGTCAATAAAAGTATTTCTTGATGCTCTAATTATGCGAATGACATTTTATTCAACAAAACACTTTTGAGTTAAACGTAGTGCGTGGGATTGGATTAGAAAAAGAAATTGGGCCTGAGGTCAACAAATAGTACAGCCAATAAGATAAAACTACGTGCCCGTGTATGTAATGGTTTGATTCTGGTGATGGCAGCGGATATCACTATCCCTTTAAAATACACGAAAAGGAACTGTTGTCTATAAACTGTGAATTACTGAGAATTACTATTACAATTTTCCTCAAGAAAATAATGCAGCAAAATGTAACTATGACCTGTCAAAAGTTTAGGTGAAATTGCAGGTTCCAGTTAAATCAGTCCCATTATAAATATACTCATATATTAAGTGGGAAAACATATTGCCCTTTATGTAGCCTGCAGTGAATTCTGGCACACTTTAACACACCTTTGAAATGGAAAGCACAGCCTATTTATAATGGGTTTTTGGCCCAGCACAAATGTGGGTAGGTGGTAGCTATGAAGCTTTCTGTAGAGGTTCTAGATATGAGGTTTAGTAAACCTTCACACATGAGCTGGCCACACAGCTAGAGTCCTGCGTGGGTCCAGCTGGACAGACCTGTGCCAAACCCAGACCCGTTAGGAGAGAACCGGACCTGGACCCACTGGCCTTCTATAAATTCCCCTGTCCTGACCCAGGACCTGTGAAAATTGGATGTGGTGTCACTCCAGATCACATATCAACAAGGACAGGGGAAAATCCTTACATTTAACTGGACTACGTGGGGGTGAAATTGGCCTGGGTACATGCAGACCACCTGCATGGTCAGGGCACTGGAGTCTTTACATCCAATACCTTGTGGGTATTCCACACTCTAACAGGAACAACAGGGAGATTGTCTGGCATGCTGCAGTGCTTTACAACCTGAGAAAGCAGCATGTTTGGCTGAGTAGTGTATTTAGTGGGTGATTTCTAAAGGTTCAAATTAGAATTTATGCCAAAAGTTAGGCACCCCCAAGTAGAACGAAATATGCGACTTCTTAGTTCTGATTTTTGCACTACTGCGTATGTGCACCTGCAAAGAAAGGTGATTGCTCCGTGGTGTTAGCTGGAAAAACCCTGGGCCGGAGCAGTTTCTGCTGATGGGAGTACTGGGCCAGGGTAAGTACTGTAAGTACAATCACTTGGGGGTGTCTAATTTTTGGCACCCCAAGTAAATAAAGCCTTTCCTTCTCCTTTAAGCACAAAACAATCAAATGTACAACGTCAGCATCTAAAAGCTTGAGAGTTTAGGTCTTTCAAATTTTTTTGAGCTTGTGAACTCCCAAATCTGAGTCATTTTGAGCTTGTAAAATCATAAATATGAGGTTTCCAAAGTACTTGATGTACTTCTGGCTGGATAATATGGCTGCACACACTAAAAAATATAGTGCAAGTGCCCAGTATCAGAGGATGCAGGACAGCCCTGTCTTTACCACCTGCGATAGCCATTGTAAAGACAGGGCCAATAATTGGCCAATAATATTTTACTTAATATAATTAATATTCATAATATAATATTATATTTAAATACTGTTCTCAGCTCCCCGCTCCAATATGGAATGCTCGGTCATGTTGGATTTTTCACAGGAGCCAGGCAGAGGGAGAGAGAGTCAGATGCTAAATGTCAGCCACAATTTTCCCTGGGGAATGCTGCAGGCACTGTTACACTTGTCTGTTGCTTTGGGGAACATTAAGATGCTGATGTCCAGTGATGGCCTTTAGACATCAGTCAGAGCCATGGAAGTGCAGCTGATATGTGATGTATAACAATGATGTTGCTACAACTCATCTCCAACTCATCAGACCTTGCAGCAAATCTCTGTGTAAAATCTAGGGTTAGAACTTACATGTTCCAGCTACTGTATGCTGCATAAACATTTCCCCTGAGGCCATGGCCTTAAAGGGAAACTGTCATGGGAAAACATGTTTTTTTTAAACGCATCAGTTTTTAAACTGCTCCAGTAGACTTCTGCACTGAAATCCATTTCTCAAAAGAGCAAACAGATTTT
>CM044431.1:137547430-137562727 GCA_024363595.1 Xenopus borealis
TGACCTATAAGGGGGCGTGGCATGATGCAAAGGGGCGGGGCCACGACCCGGCCCCGGGAAAAAAGGTCAGTTTTTAGTGGGTTGGGGCATTACAGATTTACCAGCAGTGGCAACCGTACCAGCAGAGGGGGGCACATTTCTGAAAGGGGGACCAGGTGCCAGACATTCTGCACACAGGACTGGATGACAGTAGGTATGCCACAGTAATAAAGTATGCTACTTGTGCTTAGGTCTCCCCATTTAATAGCTAATAACATTCCCTTTAAAATACAAAGGAAAAAAGGTTTCTAAACACAAATGGATGCTTTATGCCGAATTTCCATTTTGAAACTGGATGACTGTGTATTGGTATCCTTAAAACTTGATGGATGCTTACTTGAAAAATGTCATGTTTTTTTCCCACAACCCACACAATAAATCAATGCAAAGGATAATGAGCATTCATGTTGGTAAATCATATGGAAGCTGTGGTTACATTTTGCGGACATCAAGAGGGTGTGACTAGCATAGGATCATCAGGGGCAAGTCAGTTGTGGTTTAGGTGCATCACGGAAACAGAAACCGGATTAGAACTCAAGTCAGGTGACCCTGCTCCTAGTACTGTGCACACTATTAAGAAATCTGGCATTTTGGCCAGATAGAGGAGCCTGTATAGATAAAAAGCACCTCTGTGAATAGTTTTTAAATGAGCATATGTTTTTGTGCTTTGCTCTTGTGCTTGGTCATGAGCCCTCCCAGATTCATACCTCATCAGGGCAGCATTCAGGTTGCGGCAGTCTTCCTTTATTTTTTAACAGTTCTATCAAATGAAACACAATCATCTGTCCTTGCTTGTCATTTCCAATCATTCTCATGAACTCCTACAAAAGATTCAAAATGGGTTAACAGGAATTCCAAAAAAGTCACTAATGGAAAGTTCTAAAACTGTGTTATACTCCATATATCCATTTTCAGTAAGGGTGATGCTTTGTTGCCTGAAATAATTCTTCTCTACCATTTTTTTTCTTCCCAGATAACATGCAAATCACAGAGGGGGGGCATATGCAGTGCTTTGGCTTTCTGAAGTCCACAGTTCCCACCCAAGGACACAATGGGCAACTTCACCCAGTGTATTTTTCACCATCAGCTATTTTATTGCCAATGGGACAAAAACAAGAGGGAAACAATGTTTTATCACCCTTGGTAACAAAGATTTATTGTGGGCAAAAAAACCCAAACATCCCGTGCGTTTTTCTCTAAGACCCCCATCTCTCCTGCTTTGTACTGAAAATTCAAAGTTCAATCATTTCCACATTAACTTCCAATACTCTGCTAACAGTAAAATGATGAAAGATAGATGCTAAATGTTTGCTATGGGGCGAATTTGCCAAAATGAATAACAAGAGGCCTGCTGTGCTAACACTGCATAAAGTTAAACTTTCTAGATCCAGTTCTTCTTGTCTTTGGCACCACAGATAATAGACCGGACATGACAAAGGGGTTTATGTTATCAGATTTCAGAAATGGATTCTGGGAATTGAAGCCCCACTACATTCAATGGTAAGCAGTGCGCAGATTTTCTGAAAAGCAGAGGAACTTGTAGTTTGATAATCATCATCTAAAATGAGGGAAGAGAAAATGGTATCTGCCAGCCAGCTGGTGGCCGATTATATTTATTTTTTTAAAAACCTCACTGTTCATTTCTTACATTTTTGACCAGTTGTCTGCAACTGCATAAAAGACCTTGATCAATGCTAACAATCAGTTCTATTTAGTGAGCATTTTAGAATGAGTTATTTATGAAGACCCTGGAAACAAAATTGCACTTTGTAGTGCTGATGCAATAAACAATATTGTCTGGGGTCTTGCTGCACTATGCAATTTGGGTCACATCAAAAATCAAGCATGAGGTGCAGTTGCTAGTGGGCAGTAAGTAAGTGTACCCTGCTCTGCGGCTACTCCATTAATTACGGGACTAAACAAAGTTAGCGAGAAGGGATGCCTATATACTTCTGAAAACAGGCATTACTCTACTATAAGGGAATCAAGATCATTGCTCCTGAAATGAACCCACGGCAGCAGACAGCAGGGTAGTGTGCAAGTGCAAAAAAAGTTAGCTTGGACCTGTTTTTCACTCCGTACCCCCCCCCCTTCCCTCGTCCTGCCAGCAGTAAACAAACCCTATACAGTTCACTTGCTACAGGTCATCATAAGGAACAAAGTGATGGGAAAAAAAAACAACTGAACAAACAACTTGGATTATGTCAAGGCTTGAGATTGGTTTTCCTGTGGTGTTTGCTCCTCCCCCTGTACCAATCTCCTCAAAGACAGCATAATTGTTATACTGTATTAAGTATAAAAGATATAATACTTTCCATTTGATTGATGTTTTAAAGGAAAAATGTGCAAATTCACAAAGAAATACTGACCGAAGGTGGGCTTTTGTTCTTCTCACTGTATGTGAACAACTCATAGAGAACAACTCCAAAGCTCCACACATCTGATGCTACAGAAAATTTGCTTTCTGTCAGAGATTCAGGTGCATACCTGCAGGGCCAGAAGATGAATACAGACAATAAATATTTTTGGGCCAGAAAGAGATGTATTCTGCAACATGCCAGCTGCACTCATCTAAATTTTACTGGATGCAAAAAGTTGGCTGAAAAGTAGTACTGTACAGAGCTAGAGGGGTACATCTGCCACAAAACAAAAAACACGGCTTGTCTCTCTATCATCAAATCAAATATTCTATGATACCCAACTTATGTGTCAAATGAGCATGTGTTGAGTTTCAGTAGAAAGCAACTCAAAGGGCCTGTGTAGTAAAGACCCTACGAAACACTGACATTTTACATAGGCAATGGTATTCTAGAACCCTTTCTAATTAATCTAATTGTTTTTGGTAATTTTTCAAATATTTACAGGTTTACAGGCTATGAAGTTCACAGGCTTGTAGTTGTTTACAGCTGCCTGGTTGGTACAGCTTTATTAAATGGGAGCAGTTTAGAAGCTAAAACAGAAAATTCATGCTAAAATTAATAATAAACATTTTAATTCAATTACATAAGTAATAGGTTTCATTTGTTTTAAGTATACGGTATCAAATGACCTCACTAAACTGCAAAGTGTTACATTACATTTCAAATATATGCCTCATAATTATACACCAGTTCTAATTTTAATGTTAATATGTTGCTGGTCCAACCCTGACACATATACAGGTATGGGATGCATTATCTGGAAAACTCGCTATCCAGAAAGCTCTGAATTACAGGAAAGCCACTTCCCATAGACGGCATTTAAAAAAAATAAACAATTTCCTTTTTCTCTGTAAATGTAAAACAGTATATTGTACTTAATCCCAACTAAGATATAATCAATCCCTTTTAGAGGCAAAACAATTCTATTTGGCTTATTTAATGTTAAATTATGTTTTAGTAGACTTAAGGTATCGAGATCCAAATTATGGACAAACCCCAGGTTCTGAGCATTCAATATGCCGACCTCGAGGTGGGAAATGTAAGGCTGATCAAATTGTTTGGCCCTTAGGGCAATAATCAGATGATAATTGCTGTAATACCGGTAGTCAGATCAAAAACCACATCAACATGCAGATATGAAACGTGATCTAATGGGAAAAAGTTTTTCAATAAAGCACAGCATTTGACACAATGGCATAGCAATGATAATACTGTCAATAGCTCATAATCACAGTAGATTAAGTGAGTCTTAAACAACAGCATGATGGCACACTGGGTGATTTGCATTTAAATTCAAATGAACTTGTACATTTTTATTATTCCCTTTAAAAATCTGATTCAGCGTACCAGAATATTGGACTTTCTCCAGGTTCTTTGACTTTGTAATATTCTTTGTCTTGCGGCAGTACTTTAGTCAATCCAAAATCCCCTATTTTTACTCTGTTCTCATTCTCGACTAAAATATTTCTTGTTGCCAAATCTCTGTGAATGTACCTTTTAATGGTAAGATATTCCATTCCCTAGAAAACAAAGTAATATTCTGTATCCATGATTTACACAAACCACATAATCTTAACAGCAATTTTGGCTTTTAATTGGCGATTGTTTCCAAAGGAACATCAATGACAGAAAAGTGAAAGGTGAAACAGAAAGGTGTTTACCGACTTCTATCAGAGTCGGATCACTACCACATAACTGTTGCTTTTGAATCTGAGCTGAATGCTGAGGATCAATTGCAAACTCACTGAACAGTTACTGTATGTCCCATGTGGCCCGCCTTCAAGTCGCTGACTCAGAGAAGCAGGAAGTTCTGTTCTGTTAGACATCCAGTCACTCTAGCCGTTATATGTTATATTTTGGCTAACTATATTAGAAATATTTTTTTATTTTGCACAGCCCATTTGCCCAGTTTTTATTTTACGCTGAACTGTTCCTTTACAGATGTTTCAGACATTCATTTTAAATTTCAGTGCTTTGAAATATATATATCTATTTTTTTTTAATTAGTGTAGGCTTTAAATTTAGTAAAACAAAACAGTCCAGTGATTTGGTACCTGACCTACAACCCACCAAACTTACCCCCAAACTGTTACTAATTGTTGTGGTTATGAAAAAAAATGGAGGGACTAAAATAAATAAATAAATAAATAAATAAAAAAAAGAGAGGCAGTTTTAATTAAGCTGTCCTGCTAATGAAGTACCTATGCCTTTACGAAATCTTACAATAAATTATTCAGACGAGATGCTGCCTCTAAAATCACTCTTTCACTCCTTTAAAAACAGGGATGTGTTTAAGAACACACTACAGCAAAAGCCAGCGCTATTATACTAGTTTGTTTTACAGGGAGACTGCAATGGTGAATGCCCCATTGTGATAATCAACTAGAGGTTTGGGACTGGCCTGCCCATGGACGCAGGGCCGCCAAATTAAAAAATTAGTGGTCAGGCCCCCGACAAGTAAAAAAAAAAAATTGGGGCCCCAAAAAAAAAAATAATTTTTTTTAAAAAAAAAAATTGGTGGTCAGGCCCCCCCGACAAGTTAAAAATAAAATGGGGGCTCCAAAAAAATATTAAAAAAAAACAATTGGTGCAGGGGCCTATAGTTATAGCTGTTTTAGTGACTTTGGGTATTTACGCCGCTTCAGGACTTCAGTGTCGGCTCCTTTGGTGACTTCGGGTCTTTCCGCCTCTTCAGGACTTCGCAAATGTTTGGCACTTCCGCATTCTGCGCAGGACTTGAGGTGAGCGCTGCCGCTTGCTACTGCCCTTCAGGCCCGGGACACTTGTCCCCCTGTCCCCCCCTGATGGCGGCTTGCATGGAAGCACCAGTAAACAAATAGTGGCATACATAGGTCAGTAAATGATGGGAAATGGATGTGGTTCATCTTACTTCTACATTGACTGATGCCCTATGCACAAGAACACATAAAAGTCACAGGAAAGTGTTTTGATAGTCATTAAGGTTTAATACATTCTCAATGTTTGAACACTGTGGTAAAAATCTAAACATGAATGGCCACCTTAACGGTTTTCTTTAAAGCTCTTTTAGTTTGACAAATCACATTCATTTCACAAACATGAAAACCATCAAATGATTTGGTAAAAAAAGTTACCTTGCATATTTGGCTTGAATATTGTAAAAGCTTTTTGAAGTCCAATCTTTCTTTATGCTTTTGTAAATAGTCTCGTAAGCTTCCATAGGGCAAGTATTCCATAATCAATCTAAGATTTCGACGACCTTTGTAAACAAGAACATTCAGGGTCATTTGTGTGGGAATAACATGCAAAAGAAATAAGCTAAATAACAGATCACTAAGCAAATGTGTAAAAAAAATAATTCATTATCATACCCAATTTTAAAATAGTATAGCTAAACCTTATTGTAATAGTCTGGACTGTAATCCTATGGCGAGACCCACAGAAACGTATTTTGTTTGTGTTACAGGTAGGGTAGCCACTTCTAGACTTGTTACAGCTTAGTACAGCATCACTAAATCTACTCAATGAAGTGGCCAAGCTTGTGTTTTACTTTTAAGTGATTAATGAAAGCACTGTCTGTAGCAGTAATACAGAAACTATTTAAGATTATATATAATAGTCTTCTTGTACATTCAGAGAAGAAAAAGGAAGTCAATGGCTGATGTAGAGAGAGTAAACACAAATTTAGGTGCCACAATTACTGGCTAAACTTAGCTGCTGTTTGTTCCATATTTGGCTGATCACCTATATTATAAAGGCAACAGAACACGCTGGTAAAACATATGACCAATAATGCCCACTTTATGAGTTTATTTTGAAACAAATTACGAAAATTATATTGCCAGAGCAACAAACCAAAAACTTCTCAGGTAACAAAAGTAGATACTAGGTAGCAATGAAAAGGTGAATTGGAAATGTTTTGATGTATACTAGGTGGCTATGTCTCTGAGCAGGGAGCATCACTGCACCCCTAGGCAAATATATTTCTTTGCCCCATCATTCCTGTGGCAATCTCATGGCAGGACCCCCAATCCCACCCCCACGGGGGGGGTGGGGGTGGGGGGAATCATGTGACCTTATTGTGTTCCCATGTCACCAGGCTCTCTGGAGACTGCCACTCCCCAACCTTATGATTGGTGATGCCAACATTCAAGCACTTACCTGCACTGTAACACACTCCTTTGTATCTCACAATGTTATCATGTTGGAGTGATTTAAGGATTTCAATTTCACGTTCAAAGTCCCTCAGGTACTCCTCAGTGCTATGCTGCAGCTTTTTCACTGCCACAACTTCACCAGTATTGTCTTGTAGAGGGTCGTAGCGGCACAGTTCAACACTTCCAAAATTACCCTTTCAGAAAAGATGAGAGCAAATATCAGTGGCACATTGCTCTAATTCAGTGGTCCTCAAACTTGGCCCTCCAGCTGTTAAGGAACTACAAGTCCCACAATGCAATGATGGAGTCTGACAGCCACAGTCAGGCAAATGCATTGTGGGACTTGTAGTTCCTTAACAGCTGGAGGGCCAAGTTTGAGGACCACTGTTCTAATTGATGAAATTAAACTTTTATATTAATATTCATTTGTGCCTAACAAAGCAAAGATTTAAAAAGTGCAAAAAGCATAAGATCACTACAGTAACATTTGTTTCAATATACCAAAAATCCCAATGTCCCCCAGTCACTAAAATTAATGAATGCTACTTACTGGGACTAAACCTGTAGAAAAATTTGCACCTATTACCAAACCCCATGTGTTATATAGTCCTTACCCTATTTGGTTTGAAGGCAAGTTACCAAAGTAACCAGGAAAATTGTTGAATTACAAACATGATAAAAACATGAAGAAATTAGATGGGCTGAAAAGAAAAACATGCAGATACAAAAAACAAGACTCAAGCAAGAGAACCAAGAGATATCACAACAAAAACCATTCAAGAGTATATAATAATAAAATGAATGATAAATCATGAGAGGAGTGTAATGCATTAAGACACAATAATAAAAAAAGTAATTTGCATCTGAAAACGGGTAACTGGAGAAAAATATGCACTTGTAGAAAGTTAGAAAAATTTTGCCATAGGCAGCATGTTGTTTATATTTCTTATCTGAAACTAATCATATTTAGCAGAGCTACTTAGTTAAGTAAGAAAATTTTTTTTTTTAGAAAACTAGATATATTTAACAAATGGACCTATACTAATTACAAATACAAACAAATTACATGGAAATAAACAAAGATTATGATTGTTTCGCTTAAGAACAGGCAAATAAAAGTGTACCTTGCCAAGTTGCTGCAAGAATTTAAGATGCCTTTCTTCAAAAGGAGGATCTCTGTCTTCAAAGCCTCCAGAGAAACCAAAAGCTCCTATTCTTGTGTTTTGGAGCAAGTCAGTTTCTGCCAATAGCTCATAGTCTGCAAAAGACAGACATAATAATTACTAGACATCACAAGGTGAAAATCAGTTATTATATATTAAATTATAAGATGCTTAATTGTGTGGAAGGTATAGTCTCTCTTTACCAGCTCTGTTGACTCTTCATTGGGGTCACTGGTCTATGCCACCCCAATATTTATTTGCCAACATGTGAAGCCACAGATCATAGAGCCTCCACCACAGTAAGGGATAATCTCTAAGCAAATCATTAACCCAATTACCTGGAGTAAACAAGCTATTAAGGTCCCTTATTATAGCCCTGAAAGAAGGCCGAAAATCCGGTCCATAGTCCATACAGCTGTTAATTAAAATTGCGAGCTCTATCCATTTTGGTACTGGAAGTTGATGTCTATCTTCATAAAACTGCAATTTCTAAAGTGAAAAAAAGTCATGTCACCTTTTGACAGCATGAGAATAGCAGATATTAGAGTTTCTTTATTGGGACACTGATAATGGAGCCCAGCAAGCAAAGGTCTAAACAGGTCCTGCTTAAGTGTTTAAAGCTTTGGTGTGCAGGTGATACAGTCGAATAGGTCATAGCAGTGAATTCCAGAGAGAAGAAAGATAAGTTTCAGAAAATTCTTGCAGCTGGTTATTGGATATGAAGAAAAAACACAAAATTCTGCAGTAGAGCACAGGGTTGTGAAAGAGCATATTTTGATCAGGAATAGATAAAACTGTTAAGAGCCTTAAATGTCAATTTAATTTAAACTCATATGTGATCAGCTAATAAGGGATTGTGATTTCAATGTATCAGTGTAGCAGAGGTAACAGTTATGTCCCATATTGCTCTCTTTCAAGTCACCGACTAACTAAGAGGTTAAAGAGCTGCAAAGGAGGAAGTAGTATTCTATATTAAAAACATTTTTTTTTTTTTAAATCTTGCAGTCTTTCTATTTACACTTACAAAATGAGCATACAATTATTAAAACAACCGTTTATCTGCAAGTAAGCCAAACTGCTTCTATCAAAATGGAAATAAACTAGCAAACCAACAATGTTGCTAAACCTTTTATTAAGTTTTGCATTAATATGTGCTGCCTATGAACACAGGGACTCACTGCTTATAACATTCAAAGTAGTGCAGGACCTGGTCTTTAAAATAATGTATACTTTAAAAACACATATCTATATTAAGTAGTGTTAAACTGCATTAAAGTCATATAAACATTTTAATTGTTTTAAAGTAATAAAAATATAAAGCAGTGTTGCCCAACACTGGTAAAACTGCTGTGTTTGCTTCAGAAACACTACTATTGTTTATATAAATAAGCTGCTGTGTAGCTGTGGAGAAAAAGCTCAGGTTACACAGCAGATAAACTCTGTAGAATATAATGGTGTTAGCTGGCATCCACTATTTAACCTGTGCCATATAGCCTTTTTTCAATTTCCACCATTGCTACACAGCAATGGTGAACTATAGTATAATATAAACTATAGTAGTGTTTCTGAAGCAAACAGATTGGTTTTACTCGTGCAGGGCAACATTACATGATTGTTTCATTACTTTAAAACACTTTAATTTTTGGAGTTACTATTGTTCTAAAGTTCCCTCTTGCGCATTGCCTGCCTATCTACGTTGGGAACTGGTGGGAGCTACTCACACCACCGTCCATCGGGATGGAATTAGTAAGTTGCAGGAAAAATAATAAAGTGTTTTTGCTGTGACTTGGAGAAATTGTGACATTCTCCTCAAACTTTAATTTTATGTGAAGCCTGAGGCACCATAAGAAGAAGTTTATAGAGGAATGCCACTAGCAGTAGAATTTTCAACAATTTTGAATCTGTAAAACAGAACTAACCACCACATTACTATACCTATATGCTTTCCACGCTTTTCCAATGGTAAAATGGTCAAAACCTTATGCATAAGAATGCAAGTACTGGATAAATAAGTCGGTGACAATAATACTTACTCTTTGGCTGTCAAGATTATTAAGTGGTTTATCACCACCACTGTATATTTCCCATAATGTGGTGCCAAAACTCCACTTATCTGATGCTAGAGTGAGGTGCTTTGGATTGTCAATGCACTCAGGTGGAACCCAAGGAATTCTCTCCAAGAGAACTAAAAAATAAAAAATGCAAAAATCATGTGAGATGGTATGAATAATGGGTTACATGATGTAGGTGGTATGTAAGTTAATGGTTAAGTGTATCATTTCCACTCTGTATACCACCACCAGGTTCCTGAAGACCACCCATAAAGAGGATCAGACTAGAAGAAAAGGACTTTCATTTGAAGCAGCGTAGGTGGTTCTTCACAGTGAGGTTGTGGAATGCACTGCCGGGCAGACATATCAAAGGCTATTTTGATACTAAACTCTACAGTTAGTATAGCTATGGGCAAATACGGTTGAACTTGATGGACATTGTCTTTTATCAACCAAATTTAAACTATGTAACTATGTATTAAATAATATAAATGCAGTAAATTCTACTTGTCACATAAGCATTGTTCCATTCAGCCCCATATGCACAGACTATGTCCATCAAATAAGGCTTATTTTTACACCAAGTTCTGTATATTTTTATTAGAATTAATTAGAATATTAGAAATTAGGAATCTTTATTTTACTTTTCAAATCTTTAAACTTGAAGGCCAGACAAAATATATATTATAACTCTATATAAAGGTTTGAGATTTTTAACTGCAAACCTGTAATACAGAAGCTGCAAAGTGTAGCAATACCATTTCCTGGAGAACCCTAATGAATTGTAAATTTATTTGCTTTTTCTGTGTAATAATAAAACAATACCATCAATCAAACATCGATATTATTTTTGGTAGCCTTCAACTGTGGCTCTTCATAGCAGAGAAGGAGGTGTCAAGTTTTTAGCATTCTGCACATTAGATCCCATATCTGTACTTAAAGAAGAACCATCACAAAATGGACAATTCAAGATGAGTTTCATCTCATGAAATTATGGTAATTGTTAAATATGGTCTGTTTCTGAAATAATAAAGTCTCTCTTCAGTATTCCCCTCTCAGCAATATATATATATATATATATATATATATATATATATATATCTTTATGCAGGAGTCAGAATCAAATCTTGATTGACTATTCATTGGAGTGTTCTCTCTACTAAGATAATGTATTAGAGCTGCCTGTGAGCAGTGACCCATGGCAACCAATCAAATTATTGCATCCATAGTTTTAACTGCAGCTGATTGGTGGCTATGGGTTACTGTCCATGTGAAAATTTGCCAGTGTTGACAAATGAGCCCCAATCTTTCACAAAAACAAGATGCATTCAGGGAATTAAGTTTCTCAACATTTTACAGTGGGAGGTGAACTAATTCACTGGAAAGCAGAGGTACTTTAAAGGAGTTCTCGCCTTCCAACACTGTTCAGTTGGTTTCAGATAACCAGAAATAAAGACATTTTCCAATCACTTTCTATTTTCTGTGTGAAAGATTTTTCTAATATTGAAGTGTAGTTTCATTTTTCACCTTCAAAGCAGAACGGGGGGGGGGGGGGGGGGGGGGGGGGGGGGGGGGGGCGTTTGGCCCTGTACACGGTTTTAAATGTATACATTTAGTCGATAAATTTATCTTTGTCCCTGATGAGCAGAATCCCTGTGTTTCTTTAAAGGGTAAAAATGTTATCCCCAACCAACCCAAATATATAACCCCCGTTAAGATAGAACCCCAATCCACATAGGTCCCTGCTTTCTCCTTCCATAGTACCCGACTTGGAAAAAAAGTGTCCCTAGCATTTACATTGGCATATTTAAGCAGAGTAGCGCAGAGGAGCTCATAGGCGTCATCTTCTGTACCTTTGGATTCCGTGCATGAGCGCCGACACAGCTTTTTCGCACAGAACCTCTGAAGATTGCAGAAGGAAAACAAAAGGATTCAAAGATACTGAAGATGGTGCCCATGAACTCTGCTAAGCTGCTCTGCATGAATATGCCAACGTTAAAACCAGGGACACTTTTTTCAAGTAAGGTACTATAAGCCAATGGAGTAAAGGGAATGGGGTTTAGTTAACACTTAACAGGGGTTTAGTTCTTCTTTAATGTCCCAAAACTCAATAATACAATGATCAATGAAGGGGGTTATATTGCACTGTAACTCTCAATATGTACCACTGAGGAAGCTAAAACTAGCGAAACGCGTTAGGGAAGGGGGAGACTCGGACAGGTATCCTACTCAAGGGACTGGTGAGTGGAAGGCTACCTAACACCCTGAGGGACCGGAGGGAACCCCATTTGAATTACTGCTTGCAAGTATTTTATCTGTGAAATGTGAGTGCATATTTTATTGTTTTAAGAAATGGATTTTAGATATTAAATAGTATTACACTATTCTGCTATTTCTTCTGTCTTGCATCCCATTGTGGAGTCCACGTGCATTGAAGTATCTGAGGACTGTGAGCCAGGATTTTCTTACTACGGGCTGTATACCACACTGGTGGTCTGTGAGTAGGCAATTCAGCCATAATCTCACGATTTGTTTTTATAATTGAGCACCCAGCACTTTTTATTATACAATTGAACATATATTTAACAAAAATAACTTTTGGGGATAACGTCACTGGGTGAATAATCGCTATAATCATAATACTACACTATATTGGTTTTCTAAAATTTCCACTGCCCAGGCGCTGATCTCCATCAAAGGCAAATTCCTTTTCGGCTTGGGTAACTCTCAATAAGCACACAGATTATGGTTATTTTAGAGTTTGTAGAAAAAGGTATGTTTGTATAAACACCAATAAATTTATTTTTAATCCTAGTATTTGAGATAGTGTTTAAAGGACATGTAAACCCTCTCGACAAAAATGTAATCAGTGAACAGCCTATTTGAAATCTTTAAATACCTGCCACTCTGGTTGTTAAAAGGTTAACAGTAAATTGCATAATCCCCTTAATAACATAGAATTCCATTTCCTCCTCTAACACACTCTGCCCCCTCCCTCAGGAAACTACTTTGGCTATTGGCTAGTGAGCATACTCAATTCTTCTCAGCTCAGATTACTAAACACACCTTCCAGTCTGACAGCCAATAAAGAGATAGAATTACTGGTTCCCATAGAAGCTCTGCTCTAGCTGTCTGGTCCTATTTTTCTCCTAACCACCTTTCCTGAGCTCAGCTTAACAATTACAGTGCTCACAACCCCAGTAGTTTTATCAAAGTATGTTGTGCATGTATAAACCTGCATTCTGCATTGCATGAAGTTTACATCACACATGTCCTGTTTGCAGATGTCAATGTTACTGATGATGTGTCAGAGTGAAAATGGCTGTCGGGTGAAAGTTGCTATTTGTTTTAATAAAATATGATGGTTCCGGCAAATGGAGGGGGTATATGCAGTACAAATAATGGGCCTTGGGTGGGGAAGATATGCCCAACTTATGAGGCTTTACATGTCCTTTATGCTTAAATTCAACTGAATAAGTTCATGTTAAAAAAAGGGGTACATGTTCGCTTCAAGACCAAATTAACATGTGGCAATAAAAATAACCGACACTCTTTCCTGTCTGCAACTGCTATCTTTTAGATGACTGGCATATGTGACATAGGTTTAAAGCCTGTTTATGTAAACAGCAGCCTGATCTCTTTGGTCTGATAATAGTGACAATTATGAAGACTTACTTTCTTTAGGTAATACTGTAATGCTTATTCCAGGATCACTAAGTTTAATAAAGGGTGGGTTGCCAGTCTTCCTATCTTCTTCTCTGATCAGAAGGATGTTCTTTGAACATACATTTCCATGCACAAGATTTCTATCTTCCTAAATTAAGAAGCCATAAAAAAAAGTTGAAACTTCAGAAACGTAGTACATTAGCATATAAGTACATATAGCATATAAGAAAAAGAGGTTAATAATACACTACAATGTCCGATTAAATGTCGTCAAATATTAAAAATGAAATACAAATCAACAAAGAATTCAGAAGCTGCAAAGGACTGTATATGACTACTTTGTTAAAATGTGCCAAATGTGTAAAACTGTTGTACTTAAGCACATCTAGTAGTTAAAGGGATACTGTCGTGGGAAAATATGTTTTTTACAAAATGCATCAGTTAATAGTGCTACTCCAGTAGAATCCTGCATTGTAATCCGTTTTTCAAAAGAGCAAACAGATTTTTTTACATTTCATTTTGAAATTTGCCGTGAGGCTAGACATTTTGACATTTTCCCAGCTGCCCCTGGTCATGTGACTTGTGCTCTGATAAACGTCCGGCACACTTTACTGCTGCACTGCAAGTTGGAGTGATGTCATTACCCCTCCCTCCTACAAGCTGATGTAATGTAAACAGCCTTGTCTAGTCAGACAATTGAACAATAGGCAGGAATCAAGATAACAGCTCTCACTGACATCTTCAAAAGGATTCTATTGACTGGACTGAGAGGAGCTCTGTAGCTGCCTGCTGTTACCAGTCCACAGCCTTGGACTTTCTGAATTGACTTGTAAAGTAAGGTAAATTGCTATGGGACACTGAAACACTATATTGTCAGTGTGTATTAATGCAATATGCCACAAACACACACACTGTCATTGTAACTTTCTCACTAGTACCCCTGGAACTACAGCAGAGTGACACCCCAATGTTTATATATATTTGTAACCTTGTTATGAGCTAAGGGGCCCAATCTGAAGGCCAGTTCAGTTTACGGGCCTCTGGCCATCAAAATTTAACCTTAAAGGAATTGTTCAGTATAAAAGTAAAAACTGGGTAAATAGATAGGCTGTGCAAAATATAAAAAGGTTTTCAATATAGTTTGGCAAAAATGTAATGTATAAAGCCTGGAGTGACTGTAAGTCTAACATAACAGAACACTACCTCCTGCTTTTCAGCTCTCTTGGTTTACACTGCCTGGTTACCAGGCAGTAACCCAGGGGTCCCCAACCTTTTTTGCACGTGAGCAACATTTAAATTTAAAAAAAGAGTTGGAGAGCAACACAAGCATGAAAAAGTCCATGGGGATGTCAAATAAGAGCTCTGATTGGCTTTTTGGTAACCCCTATATGGACTGGCAGCCTACAGGAGAGAATGTTTGGCAGGACATCTGTTTTTTATGCAACCAAAACTTGCCTCTTAGCCTGGAATTGACAAATAAGCACCTGCTTTGAGGCCACTGGGAGCAATATACAAGGGGTTGGAGAGCAACATGTTGATCGCAAGCTACTGGTTGGGGATCACTGCAGTAACCAATCAGTGAATTGAGGGAGGGCCACATTGGCCATAACTGTTACTTTTGTATCTGAGCTGCATGCTGAGGATCAATTGCAATCTCACTGAACAGTTATGTCCCATGCGGCCCCCCTTCAAGTCGCTGACTAACTCAGATTTAGGGAGCTGAAAAGCAGTTATGTTCTGACATCCAGTCACTCCAGCCTTAATACATTACATTTCTGGCTAACCAACTATATTAGAAACATTTTTTATTTTGCACAGCCTA
>CM044431.1:137579114-137598740 GCA_024363595.1 Xenopus borealis
AAAAAATGCTGGTTCCGATTCATATTCTGGCTATAGAATAACATCTAGCGAGTTCATGGTGAGAACACTTTGTACAGGCATTTCTTTACCATGGTAACCTACATCTACACACGTACAGGATTTGACCAGACTAATTAGCAGTTTCATTTTTGGGTTTCTAATAACAATGTTCTCTACTCTAGAGATATTTCAAATTAGAGATCAAAAATGGAATTGTAACATGACCCCTGTTAGTTATATTCATATAAAAAATGGCTAGCTCCTGAAAAATACAGTCATAATATATTAATAATCTAGTTCTTTAACGCACTGCTGCAGACAGGAAACTTCAGATGGTCATTAACCGCTCTGCTGGGTCATCATACTTTCAAATGGCAGGGCGGAGCTCCCCCGCCTTACTTCCCAGAACTTGAGTAGCTTTGTTTGGTTCCCTGTAGAGCAGCTGGCGACCTTGTAGCGATTTGTATCCATAGACCCAAGTGCAGTCTGTATATTCTGAATATTAATCAGACTTGCTGTATTGGCTTCTATGACAGAAATTATTTAGCTTGTGCTGTTTTGATAATTTATGACAACCCCTAAGCATTACCTCCCAACCGAAGCCCAGACCATACTGAACATGTGCAGGGTATTGGTCTTGCAAAAATGTTTACCAAAGTTACAAGATTATGATCCCCTGGGGCAAACTTTGAAAGTATAAATCATTTGTTTAATTAGGCTTCTGGTGCAATACGTTTCGTGTTTTTAGTATACAAAATACATTCCTAGCATTATTCTATTTTAGACTTTAGGTTCCCTTAAATATTTCTCATTAAATATTTTTTAAAGTTTTAAGGGTAGACTAGGTTCAAACTAACCTTTGTCTAGTAAATTGCTAAATTTGGGGGATATGCAATATAATGAGCTAGGATTAAACAGTAACATATACTGGCAGCTTTTTTAAAAGAAAACATTTCATTGGCTGCTATGGGTTATTGCACCTGGACAAACTTTGTGCCCTTTATTACATAGGGTGAAACACATGAAATACCGCAGAACTCCATCTAAGCAACAAACTAAGTGAGCTCACTCACAAGCCAAACCAACTGATTTTCAGCTCACTCCCCAAAGTAAGTATCTCTTAAATTATACTTTATATATATATATTTTTCACAGATTCTATATATATACATATATATATATATATATATATATATATATATATATATACACATACAATTATGTTACATCAGCATTATGTAACATAATAGTATGCTGTTTAATCCCAAAAGAATGGCACTTACGAAACTGGTCCATGACAATAGCTTTGAATTCCTTCCAATACCCTTGGAGGTACAACTTCTTTACAAAGAAAATGGTGTGCATCTGTTGTTAGCCTGCAGTAACCATCAATAAGTGATGCAAACGAAAGGGCTCCTTTTAACGTGGAGAACTCTACCTCCTGCAAAATAGGACAGAAAAAAAGTTTTCATTTCACTCCTATACCACAGTTTGCTTAAAAAAAAAAAAAAAAAACTTTCTGAATTTGACCTGTTAAGCAGGCACCACATACTAGATCGTTCCTACATTCCCACCTGAGGGCTATTACAACTCGGAGGCATATCCTCATTATCACCCATGCTGATTTTTTTCACAAGTTGGAGGCTCATCCTCATTGAACCCTTGCTGATATATAGTTGCGTTATAATACAAGTACTTTTGAATGCGGCTCTATCATTGTTTTTTAATTAAGGAGAAGTTGGAGATCCAACACTAAGGTTTTATACTTAACATGCAATAAGTATTCTTGTTCATATAACGAGACTGGGGCATTAGTTCTTTCAAACAATCTTGGTGTTTTATACTTTCATGCACTGTGAGGTTCTAACACAATTGTGTATACACACAGTGGGGGGCGGAGTTATGAAGTCATACCGCTGCTTTGGAGATAATCTATATTAAAAATGTTCACATTTCGCTAGATAGCTATTCCTGATGAAGGCCCTATGAGCTGAAGACTTGTGGGTGTATATAATACACAAAAGCAGTAAATATCTTGTAAATTATATCCTTATAAACGGTGAGTTCTGATGCCATCATTTATAAACGGTGAGTTCTGATGTCATTTCTGTCACATGACTCACTGAAACTTGTGTATTATAATAAATAAAGTACCCCCTAATATGAGGATATTAGAAGTTACCTCGGAGTTCCATGGCCTTCGGCCTCGTGTTTTTATATGGTCATGAAACTCCTCGGTAACTTATAATATCCTTATATTTTACAAGAGGGGGTACTTTATTCACTATATATATATATATCTGTCCGTGTGGTCTCATCTATATATGTGAGACCACACAGATGGTGAAATCACATATTTCACAGCATCGCTCCAGCATTAATTGGGGCAATATGTTGTTACCTGTTTCTAAACACATTTTGGAAAAGGGACATTCTGCTGATCAATTGAAATTTATGGTATTAGAAACGATACCTCCTCTAAAAAGAGGGGGATATAGGGAATTGGAACTGAAACAGAGAGAGGTGTGGTGGATTAAGAAACTTGGATCTCTGTATCCTTTGGGTCTCAATAAAGACTATGACCTATTTTGTTCTTATAGTCCATATGCCCGTAAGAGGTTAAAAGTAGTCCAATGATGGAGGTGGACCAATAGTGCAAACTTGTGAAGTAATTTCCTGTGTATTGTTTTTAAATTTGACGTGTGTGGTGCTGATTGTTTATATATGGCATGAGAAAGGGCATATGGCTTTCCTGAAACGTTGCTGTACTGATGTGCTAACTTTTAATATACACTTTTGCAAGACTCGTGTGCCGTTTCATCTGTATCAAATTATATATCAACATACTTTTTTTACCCTCTATCTACCATGTGCAATATTCTGACATATTTATGTAGACTGATGCAAAACCAGATCTGTAGTCCCATCAAATACTACCTTTGGGTAAAAGAAAGGGGGTTCTTTTAATGCACAGACTATTGTAGAAGTCATACATATACAGTACTGTGTTACTTTTGAACATGCCTAACTTTTTCATGTACTGTTTAAAGGGATCCTGTCATAGGAAAAAATGTTTATTTTCAAAATGCATCAGTTAATAGTGCTACTCCAGCAGAATTCTGCATTGAAATCCATTTCTCAAAAGAGCAAACAGATTTTTTTTATATTTCATTTTGAATTCTGACATGGGGCTAGACATATTGTCGATTTCCCAGCTGCCCCAAGTCATGTGACTTGTGCTCTGATAAACTACAATCACTCTTTACTGCTGTACTGCAAGTTAGGGTGATATCACCCCCTCCCTTTCCCCCACCCAGCAGCCTAACAACAGAACAATGGGAAGGTAACCAGATAACAGCTCCCTAACACAAGATAACAGCTGCCTGGTAGATCTAAGAACAGCACTCAATAGTAAAAACCCATGTCCCACTGCGTTCCATTCAGTTACATTGAGAAGGAAAAACAACAGCCTGCCAGAAAGCAGTTCCCTCCTAAAGTGCTGGCACATGTCACATGACCAGGGGCAGCTGGGAAATCGACAAAATGTCTAGCAGCCCCATGCCAGGTTTCAAAACTAAATTAAAAAAAATCTGTTTTCTATTTTGAGAAATTAATTTTAGTGCAGAAGTCTACTGGAGCAGCACTATTAACCGATGCATTTTGAAAAAAAAACATGTTTTCCCATGACAGGATCCCTTTAATATATTTATAAAGTTAGGTCTGTAGTCTCCTAAATACTTCATCAGCTCATATTATGTATCGGATATTTGCTAAATGTGAAGCGGTTGGATATACATGAAGAAAAATCTAATTTATTAAGCTTATTTGTAAAAGAAGGCTTAAATCACTTTTTTAAAGGTAGCAGGATTTAAAACTTTGATTCTAGTAATTGTTAGTATTATTTTACAGATCTTCCCTTTGTGCTGCAGGTTAGCTCAATGAATTTGTCGCTAAGTACCTCTGATATCCTGAGCATCCCTTCTCTACTAATGCCCTCCTAAACAGGCACGACAAGTATATGAGTGAGACCATAACAATTTCATTATATGACATACATGATTTTTGCCAATATTGTTTTTAGGGTTTAGCTCTACTTTAAGACATTAGGGAAATTAGGTTATGCATAGTTCTGGTTACAACTTATAATGATCTGCCAATCATACTGTTATAGCGATGAGAAGTATTCTAAAAATATAAAACAATTATATTAAGCCTTGCACTGCATTACTATCATCTTTGAAAACCTCATGAAACTAAACTGTTAAAAAAAGTACTCAATCTTTTTCAGTGGCTGTTCCAACTTGTTAACTTATTGCACAACCTCTACACCATTCCCTTTAGATACATACACAATAACAACATGCATTTTGGTTTTACAAGCTCTACCTGCAAGCACTCATATTATCTAACAGCAATTTCACATATATTAACGCCAAACCCTATGGCTACTTTCACATAATATATTCCATATTTATATACGCATGAAAGGTCTTTATTCTAAAGAGCAGTTTTCAAGACATGGAAGAAAATTATCGCTGTGGGGGTTGCTGCTTCATAGTGTTCATGAATTTTGCGAAGACTCTGGCAGGGTGGCAGCTACAATAGATATTTTCAGGAGTTTAAAACCTTGTTTTTTGGGAAAGGGGGACTGTTCAAATATTGTACTGCAATGAATGGGGCTGTCAGAGGAGGGGCAGTATTTATTTTCTTGCAAAGTACAGCACACTCACATGTAAAAAACGAAATAATTAATTGAGCCGCTCTACCTTAAATAGATACGCAAATATTAGAAAATGTATTTACCAGCTCATGTCAGGGTATGTGCGTTATTTTTAATGTTCACAATATATGTATAACCCCCTTATTACCAATAACACATCATGCATGTGGGTCCACAATTAGCATTTGTGCACTCATGGGTCGTATTTTAGTTTGGATAAAGGTGTTTTGGCTGGATCCCCAAATATACAGTAATACATCATAATAGGTAACTGTAAGCACACTAAGCTCTTCTTTTTAAAGGAAGCCAAAAGTGCCTATATTATTTGTCAAGAAGGAACGCCAGCCTGTTTTATAGAATCGTGGTCTACAGAATACAGCATAATGTATATAGTTCTGCGCCTGCCACAGGAAACCTGAAGAGAGTAAGATTGGTGAAACTGGAGTAGAGCATTATACCACAAGATTATCTGTGCACTAAATTATATTGCTAAAGGAAGGTAAGCATTTTTTTAATGTACACCATATTGCCAACTGTCAGAGTGAAACACAATTTTTGTGACTATGATGAAACACCATTATTTTAACAATTATACATACCATCTGAATCTGAGCTATTAAATGAACTAGAAAACATTCTAGCAATTATATCAGAATGTATGCTATTGGTCTGCAGCCACCTGTAGATTCTTCATTAAAGGGGAACTCCACACAAACATAAAACTTAAAGGGATCCTGTCATGGGAAAACATGTTTTTTTCAAAAAGCATCAGTTAATTGTGCTGCTCCAGAAGACTCCTGCACTGAAATTAATTTCTCAAAAGAGCAAACAGATTTTTTTTTTATATTCAGTTTTGAAATCTGATATGGGGCTAGACTTTTTGTCAATTTCCCAGCTGCCCCGGTCATGTGACTTGTGCCAGCACTTTAGGAGGGAACTGCATTCTGGCAGGCTGTTGTTTTTCTTTCTCAATGTAACTGAATAGTACACAGTGGGACATGGGTATTGAGTGCTGTTCTTAGATCTACCAGGCAGCTGTTATCTTGTGTTAGGGAGCCGTTATCTGCTTACCTTCTCATTGTTCTTTTGTTAGGCTGCTGGGTGGGGGAAAGGGAGGGGGTGACATCACTCTAACTTGCAGTACAGCAGTAAAGAGTTATTGAAGTTTATCAGAGCACAAGTCACATGACTTGGGGCGCATTTTGAAAAAAACATTTTTTCCCATGACAGGATCCCTTTAAGATTGCAATATATATCAATTTAAAAATATGCAGACGTTTAATGATTTTTAATGGTTTGGAACAGTTCCCTAAACCTAGCCCCCTGCTCTCTGCTGATTTGTCCGACTACTTTTACTTTGTACCAGCAGCCATCTGTCCTTTGCCTGCATCCTCCAAACCCCACAATTCCCTGCGCACGTGATTTCAATAAGGAATGGAACATCACACTGCAATGCAT
The DNA here is from genome assembly GCA_024363595.1 of Xenopus borealis. Lineage (NCBI taxonomy): Eukaryota > Metazoa > Chordata > Amphibia > Anura > Pipidae > Xenopus > Xenopus borealis. The sequence continues at coordinate 137,585,293 of CM044431.1, forward strand.
TGTAGTTTATGTAGTTCCTGCATGCTTGTTTGTAAGAAGTTGTTACAATTTTTAACATCAGTGTTTTTAGTCCCTCCTTCCCTGCCAGTGTTTCAAATGATGCAGAAAGAGAAGAACTGTTAAACAGCTGGAATTCAGCATGGAAAATGGCATTTATCAGTGTCGGAACAAGGGGTAGGCACAGTAGGCACATGCCTAGGGCGCAAAGCTGGGGGGGATGCCAGGCACGCAACTTCTCTTTCGCCTAACCCCAGTCTGGTCCCCTCTCCCCCCCTACTCTCTGTGCTGATTCTGCTGTTTTCAGCTCAAGCTCCATTCCGCACACGAGCCACACTTGCATTCCATGCATGCGAGCACCAGTCCACGCATGTACACCCAGACGGCGCCGCAACCAGCCAGGTTGCCTAGGGCACCTGGCTGGCTTGGCCTGGCTCTGGCATTTATTCATATTAGGGGTTTCTGTGTTATGCGGGCCTCTTTGTCAAATTTTGGTTTGGAACCCCGAGTTCCCCTTTAAAGCGAGACTGTCACTGTTGTAGACATGCACTCAAACTGTAGTGGAAGCTCCGTAATACTTTTTCACAAAATAGTTATAAATGGGCTGGTGGTATGATAACTTGTTTTCCCAATGTAAACAATTCAGCCATGTGATTTGCAGAAGAAAACAATTGCTGAGTTCAGCTACAAACAACTCCAGCCATGTTATTTGTAGCAAAAGTCAGCAATTCACACTCAGTTGCTGACAATAAGATAAAATATGTCAGCTACTCATAGAGGCAGGTTTATCAAGGGTCAAATTTCGATTTAAAAAGACTAACCGAAATAAATGCAAAGTTTTTTTCCGTTCGAATAGGTCCATATTCACACAAATCAAAGTAATAGCGCATTTTATTTGAAGTTTGTCCCAAAAGAAATGTTTTTATTCGAAGTACACAAAAATTGCTCAAATTTTAATTTTTTTTAATTCAAATTTTCACTTCGATCCCTGATAAATCTGCCCCATGGGGCAAATTCACTAAGGGCCCAAAAGGCGCTAGTGTTGGCTACGCAGACAATCGACCGCACTTTGCCAGCCATAATTTCACCAGCGCTACGCAGATCCACTAAAATCCGAAGTTGCGCTCAGGGAGGCGAACGGTAGCGAAGTTGTGCTACCGTTCCTTTGTCAGGCAAAGCGCATTTACGCTAGTGATGGCTAATTTGCATACGATGCAAAGTTAAGAGTATAGTAGAAGTATATGTTACAGCCACTACATTACACTACACAAGCCCAGGAAACCTTTAATAAATAAAATAAAGTTGTCCTATTGCCCTAAACATGCGCCCCCTGTATAGTTGAGTTGCCATATGTTAGGAAATGTAGGGGGGAAGGAGGGTAATCCCCAAAAAATTAAGCTATTTTTCAGACTATCACCCTAAAAACAGTAAAAGACGCAAGTGTTTTTTTGGGACTTAGAAACAATTTCAATTTGTTTTTTTTTCAAACACCTATCTATTGTATTGAACTTTGCCAGGTCTGACCTGGCGAAGTAAAGTCTAGCACAAGAGGTAATGTTCAGTAAAATGGGCATCTTAGTGAGTTAGCGTAGTTACATCCCTTCATCAGTGCGCAACTTCGCATGGCGTAAGGGTGAGAAGTTGCGGTAGTCTATCTACTTCGCTACTGAATTCTCACCATGGACACTGTTAGTAAATCAGCGAAGTTGCAAAATGACACTTTAGTGAATTTGCCCCTATAGGTGCTGAAATTTTAAGCTGCAGTGTAGCTGAACAAAAATATAAATTATTCAAAAACGCTAAAAAAAATTTAAAAAGCTAATGCAAATTGTCTTAGAAGCATACTGAAATTTTGAAAGTCTGAACTTCCCCCACCGTAATAGCAAAAAGCTAATCGATCACTGCACCTGAGAAAACATTCATTACATATGGGGGAAAGTTTAGTCTTGATGTATATCTAGACATAATTTTATGTGGCAATTTCATTTTAAAGCATCTTGTAGTCACTATTCTCCATACAATGAAACAACTCAGGTTTAGCTTTGATTAGTAAGCAAGGACAGATGAGATACACAACAGCTTTTTTGTGGTGAGCAGGTTATGTTGAAATATCTAACTTGTGTGTACCAACTTGTTCTGTATCTGTCATCTCAAAATTCACTATAAATAGCAATCATTCTTGAGCAACACACAAGTTTCACAAACCCAAGTTAATAGGAAGTAGAAAACTGATCTTACCAGAGTCTTGTTGTCTTGTTTGTTGATTGTGACTACCCTACTTTCTGTAGAATCATCTTTATTTGCCTGTTTAATGCTGATGTCAATTATTTCGGGAAAATCACAATATATTTGTAAATCCTGCAAGCAGCCAATAAAAAAATTATTTAAAAATATTGCAGAATTTACTTAAAAGCACTCTAAATGCCAGTAGTAGTTTAATTACCACTATACGTGTGTGTGTGAGTGTGCTTAAGCATGCTCGTATCATTTTGTTAGCCCTGAAGTAATAAACAACAATACTCACCATGTCAGCTAATGATTCCCTGTCTTTAGGCGTTCCTTTTAAAAACTGTATGCCACTATTTCCAGTTACCACGATGGTTGCAAAAATGTCTCCCCCTGAATTGTCCCTGCCTGGCTCCTTTACTTCAAAGCATTCAGAATAGAAAGCAGACTGTAGTGTCTCAAGATTTATCAAATACTTAAGTTTTAAGTCTCTTGCAGTAGCTTTACACTGGCCAAATTGTTGAATGAATTTGCGAAATCTGTATCTTATTCTCTTTCTTGTCAAGATGTGGTAGTCTTGAATTTTTGCACGAATACACTTTGGTAAAAATTTCTTGTAGCTATAAAAGGGAAAGAAAACAATGTAAGGCAATAAACCACTCATGAAAACAAATAAGAGTTGTATACTATTTAATGTGGATGACTAAACTACAATAGCCATAGGTACCAAACTTCCAAAACTTCCAAACAAATTTGAAAAATAATCTTGTACATTGTGTTGGTATAGCCTCATTAGCAATATCTGTATTAAAAGAAAAACTCTTTATCTAAGCAAAGATATTATGTCTGTCCAAGAAATCATCCAATCCCCTCTTAAAAGCATTAACAGAATCAGCCATCATCAGTATTTATGTTAATACTATATAAGTTTTTATACATGTATATCTTGCCATTTATTCACCGTTATATACCAAATGACTGCAGCTCCTCTTTACTCTAATGCAGGGTTTTCCAACCTGTGGCCCGAGGGCCACATGCGATTGCGCCCAGCTTGAAACACTTGGTTCCCGAGGAAACGTCATGTTGCAAAGGATATAGGAGTAGGAAGAAGGGGGGAATCTGCCCATTGTCCAGTTAGTAGTAGTAATAATAAGACTATTTAATATCCAGGTGTCCCACATTCCAGTGTATAACTCCATCTGGTTATCCAACTGCTATTGTAGTTCTTTTCTGTGCATTTTATTTATTGTGTATTTCATGCATGGCCCCAGACAATTTTTATTTTTCCAATGTGGCCCAGGGAAGCCAAAATGTTGGACACCCCTGCTTTAATGTATTGTGCCCCAACCTGTGTCATACATTAGCAGGTTTCAATTTTAAAAGACTTATCCATACAAAATATATGGAAAGGTGCAAAATCCTATGGAGTTGAATATGGCCATGCTATATCGGATTGCTATATCTGATCTCATAAATAAATTATCAAGACAGTACCTATCCGGCATGCATGTTTAATTTGTCCATTAATTCAAAACAGTTTCCCAAACAAAAAAAAGTGAGCAGAATTCTATGCAAAACAGTTTTAATTTTTTTTCTGAAGTCTCTATTTAAATTTCACAATTAACAATTGTGCATAGCTAATGATATAAAAATACTGTTCACTTAAATGAGTACCTGACAGAATTGTAAACAGCCAGAGGGCTTTGCCCTTTTTCACTGGCCATGCGCATCATATCAAGAACTGCCATCCCCAGGCATTCTTCTTGGGCTTCATGTGTGATTGGTACAGAAATCCGACCATTAACAAAATCATCTCTCCACTGAAACAAAATAATAATACAATTAACAAAATATATAGGTACAGCCAGGGTGTCCCAGAGCATCCTTTTAGACAGGCCCATTATAAACAGGCAGTCAAAATTTTTTTAACGTGTTTTTGGCAGACTTTCAGCAAGTGTAAACAATTTTCAAATTTTAATTCAGGCATATGTATAGGTTAAATGAATTGAGAAATGCATGTTACTATAACTTCATTCAAGACCAAATAGATAGAATTAGACTACAGTTTGATTACATTTTTTTTAATTAAATTTGATTTAAACTCTGAATTAAAAAACAATGTTTTATGATCATACTGGCTTAGGTATCATACAGAATAGAGAAACAGAGGAGAACTCTGATTGTAAAAAGTCTGAAACATCAGATTAACTACTAAGATAAGGTCACAATTACATAAAGCTCCTTCAAAAAGCGCGACGCTCCGTGTGGATACGCGCCGGCGTTTTCAAGCAACGCCGGTGCGCTTGGGTAAGTGGCTATTCGGGGAGGTTCGGGGGCTACAAGTCGCGGCGAGAAGTCGCCAGGTGACAAAATGCCCCCGAATCTCCCCGTCTGGCCTAGCCCTAAAGCTGGGGACCCACATAGAGATTTCAAATAAAAGGAGCTACACTATTATTCTTCAGTACCATGCCATACAATCTTGTATCAAACTTATTAGTCAGCCATTTGTGATATAGAAGTCTTATGGCAAGTATCTAAAAAAAAAAAAATAAAGGGCGGCAGAAAAATATCAAATATGCAAAACACAATTGTTATAATATTATAAGACAGAAAATAGGAGCGTTGTTTGTATAAGTTACATAAAAGACATAAATTTTAGGCAAATATAGTTATAGTAGATAAGTGATAGTAACAAGTCATAGCTGTACGGTCTATGGAACTTAATTCATCCTTACATGGCTTCCAACTCTGCATAAAAGATTAAGAGAAAAATTGCCTTTCTGTGAAAAAGCCATCAGCTCAGAGGAATGAAATTGCATCTTTTGAAATCAAAGGTTAAAAGTGCATTCAAATGATAAAGCTAAATGTTACGTATAAAAACAGAAAACAAATTCTAGCATTCTCTGTGATCTCTGTTCTACATGTAAAACTGCAGCAGATCTTTCTACTGCAGAACATTAATATTTCACAATGTTTAAGGAGCTTCCCATAACATTGTGCATGCTGGTAACTTCAAAATGAAATAAAATCCAGTTCTTTAAACCAGGTGCTTGTCTCAAGTTTGCATCTATACAATAAACGATTAGGGTGGGTATGGCTTACATTTTCAGAATTATCATTCCATTCAAGCAGGGTGGGCAATGCCATCCCAGAACATTTTACTAACTTGAGTAAAGATTGCACAATATAAAAAAATAGTAACAAGTAAGCAAATGAGGAATTATAAGTAAATTGGTATTTTAAAAATAATCTTCTTAAAGGTCTATTATCAATTATGTAGTTCTCAAAATGTATTGGGTACAGAAATAAGTACGAATGCTAAAAAGTGAAAGATTTGTGCAATGCACATTTACAGTAAAAAAAAGTAACACAGAAGTCTCACAGTCAATCGGTTATTCATTGTTGAGGGTCACTGACTGACAACTAGAAAACATTTTTCAGTTGCAGAAAAATGGAATTTGTATCACCAATAAATCCTTTCCTCTGAGTAATGAAGCAAATTATTTTCTTATAAATGGATCACCAGTACATAAAGGTTAAAGGAATAGTAAAACAAAAGAATGAGTGTTTTAAAGTAATGAAAATATTATGTACTGTTGCCCTACACTGGTTAAACTGAAGTGTTTGCTTCAAAATAACTAATTTAGTTCATATAAACAAGCTGCTGAGTAGCAATGGTGAAAATTGAAAAAAAAGGCTATATGGCACAGGTCAAATAGTACATAACAGCTAACACCATTATATTCTAAAGAGCTTACCTTCCGTGTAATGAAGCCTTTTCTCCTTTGAATGAAACAATAGTGGCAAATACAGCAGTTTTACCAGTGCAGGGCAACACTGCATTATATTTTGATTACTTTAAAGTACTTTCATTTGTTAATGTTACGGTTAGTTTAAACTAGACTACTTGGACCCTCTAGGAGGAAGAATGACAGAAATAATAGTAGAACTGTTGCTCCAATTGCTGACATAAGCCTGCACCCCTTATATTTTAGTCAACAGGCAATAAGGACGAGAGAGAGATAAAAAGAAATATGTATGGGATACCAAGAAAAGGATTTACCAGTGAGTAACTCAAATATTTTCTGAAATAGTCCCTTCAAAGCACAGGTACCAAAAGCTTATGCCCCATAGCAACAGGGAGGGAAAGACAAGGGATGAAGACACCTTAACCAGAACCGAGTTTCCAGTTCCAAAACCAAAGGAAGAGATAGCAATTAAGAAGATTGCCTTAAAGAGTAGTTGTTTGTAAAGTCTCTAGGCTCAAACTGATCCCTCTTTAGTGGTCACAAAATTAGAGTGAGGTCCCATGGAGGACATGGGGAATGCCAAAAGGGTCACAGGTGTTGGGCGCCCTGAATAAGTCTTCTTATTTTGCTATAATTACCAATTGCTTCTGTAGTACAACATAAAGGGCAAAACAGGCTTCAGTTTTTGTAGGAACTCCAAAATGATAGATGTGGAGGCGGCAGTGATTAAAAAGGTTTTAAATACTCAGTGGTAAGAAAGAGTAGTAGATTTCTTCCTGGGTTGTAAGAGAGTATCAACTAAGTTTTCTAAAAAATTCTTCTTAGATGGCAATCTCAATAGCTACGCCATAAGGAACAGCATTTTGAGGTTCCAGTGCTGGTGTGGACCTTGGTTTAGTAGATCTGTTTGCAAAGGTAGTTAACACATCTCCACCACTGACATGTTGTGCAGATTTGAGAACCAAGCCCTTATTGGACAATATTTGGCAATTATTATGGGTGAGATATTAGCTTCCTAATGACGTTTATGTAGACTATGTGAAAGCCCATGGGGATGGTCACCCCACTTGCGAGTATTTTTAAAAAATGCCTCCTGCTTCAGTTTCTCCTGGATCCAGTGTTAAGTGGCTGAGGAACTCCACACCCCAATTTTGTTGACCTGGTATGCAGATGGCTGTAATTTGGGGTACATTCTGCAAGAGGTGTCCTAGGAAAAAAAGCTTCCACGATCCTGACTCTATATGCCCCTGTGTTAGGTGGCCATTAGATAAAGAGATACCGGACAGTCAGATCAATAGCATTCTCTGCACACTCTACAGTAAGTAGCTGAAGAATCTTGGAAAGCAGAACAGAAGTTTGCATAATTAGGGAAAAAGGCTAAGATTTCACTTTTAGGATGGAAAGAAGTGTGTGCAGGCCATGATACGGAAATAAGATGGGCTTTCATTAACTGCTTCTTTGTTGTGTTTGATCAGGACCCAAAAGTCAAATAAATTAGGTAAAATGTATCTCTTTGTGAATGCTCATAAATAAATGTACAATAAGGCCTCAAATTTAATGGCAACAGCTTAAATTAGACTGTTACTCTGCATTATTTTATGCAGTTATAAATAAATGGAGTTAGGCTTGTTATATTATTTTTCTGAGCCACAGTATAATATTTATTTTAGATCTACAAAATCAATGTATTTTCTCGATTTCAAAATGATATTCACAAAATCTATACATGTGAATGTTTGTATAAATCTATAAATAAAAATATACTGGCACAGTGTGGAGAACTGTTAATGTTTAAAAACAGCAAAGACTGATTTGAAATGATCATTTAGAATGAACAAATACATATAGCTACATTTGTTCAAGGACACAATATAAAGCTACTAAAGCTGTGAAGGGGTATAGATGCACTATATTCCTCCGTGACAATAAATAAAGCGGCAGGCGATGCAAAACAAGGATCAATTTTATATTTATTGTTGTATTGCTTCCCCTATGTTAAAACATATATTCAGTACCGATTCTATGGTATGGAAATTAGTTACACATCTCATCTCAATCAGTCTATTGTTTTAATACATTTTCAGTAAAAGAACATGAAAGGATAACAATCGTTCCTTCTTGTTTGTTATCCTTAATTGTTGCCTTAGGGCAATGGCACGCACACATCAATTTCCAGGCATTTTGCCACAGGAACTTTCTGCAGCTCTATTGGTGGGCGACGAAATGCCAGGAATCACTTTCCATTTATCATTTGCCTGGACTCATGCTTACTCTTACTTTCACAAATTCTCATCCTGAATTTTATTGTATTAAAATTATTAAGAGTTAAGATTAAAAAAGTAACATGATGTCTGGCTAGTGCTTGGGTGTACAAAGATTTTGTCCACCTAAGGTTTGGAAGTTATTATGGCTCCCTTGTCTCATTCTACAGCAGTCACAGTGATGGAACTATCTGGTTAAAGGTACAATTTGTTAGTCTGTACAATATAATGAGCTTTCAAAATAGATTGTATGGCAGTTTTCCAGAAAATCTTGTTTTCTATTTGCCAATAAAACACAGCTTGATTTTTTTCTACTGGCAGAAACAAAATCTTGTTTTTTTTTTTTTTTACTCTGTTTCAGCCACTTGCGAAATTTAACTGCTTGAAAGCCTAGACACGCATTTTATGTCTTAAGCAGGCATTTATCATGATATAGTTCATGCATGATTCTTTTTTCGACTAAGTCACTCACCTTGGAGTAATTAAAAGTCCCCGTTATTTCCTACAAGGCACGTATGCAAGGGCTGTTTTACGAAGTATTAACTAACATGGACATGTAAAGAAAAAGCTATTGAAAGGGTTATATGGGGCAGAAATAGAACATGCTTCAGACACAACAAGTGGCTACAAAAGCACCCACTATGCTTCAGCTTTAAATTCTAGAATGACAACAGTATCCATTTATCTTTTGCAAAAACTAACAAAAAAAATCTAGTTTATCTGCTTTTATCAAAGGTGTTGTTCACCTTCCAAACACTTTTTTCAGAATGTTTACCAGAAATACTTTATTTTTTTTTAGACTATTCTAAATTCTAGATTCACTAAAGCGCAAAGCGTCTAACGCTAGTCAGACCAGGCGAAGTTCAATACAAAAGATAGGAGGTTGAAAAAAAAAAAGTCACAATTTTTCTAAGTCCCAAAAAAACGCTGGCGTATTTTAGCATAGGAGGGTGATAGTCTGAAAAAGATCGATAATTTTTTTTGGGGGTTACCCTCCTTCCCCCCTAAATTTCCTAACATATGGCAACTCAACTATACAGGGGGCACATGTAGGGCAATAGGACAACTTTATTTAATTTATTAAAGGTTTCCTGGGCTTGTGTAGTGGAATGTAGTGGCTGTAACATATACTTCTATTTTACGCTTAGTGAAGTCTATCTACATCGCTAGCGATGGTGAATTTGTGAAGTTGCGAAATTACGTCGCTTTGCGCTTTAGTGAATTTGCCCCAATGTGTACTTTCTACTGCGGTGAGTCTGAGCGGTGTCTCTTTAATCTGTCTATATGAAGATGATATGGCTTGCCAAATTTCTCCCTGTCCTTTGTTAGGGACTGTATCCTATTTCTTTATATTATGTAAAGAAAACAAACATTTAAAAAAAAAAAAAACTATAAAACACACTACAAATAATTGATCAATACAATGGAAAAATATAGCAGGCAATTTATATTAAAAAACAACAGACAGCATTGGATTACGGTTTCATTAAATATAAATAATGTTTTTAAAGTCATATACATATATCTACTGTCAGATATTGTAGTTACTGTTTTGGATTAAAACATTATTGCAGTATATGAAAGTTTCAACTATTTATTTGCCAGATTAAATGGGCACACTTTGGATGGTAGGCCACAGCACTATTTTATAAAAGTTGATATCTGAACATAACAGTGGAAGAGAAAACGTAAGGTATCACTTTTTGATAATCCAGCCAGCCAGCCTCTGCTCATAACCCAGTAGGTTGCCTCTTAAAGGAAAACTATACCACCCCGAACAATGTAGGTCTCTATAAAAAGATATTGCATAAAACAACTCATATGTAAAACCCTGCTTCATGTAAATAAACCATTTTCATAATAATATACTTTTTAGTAGCATGTGCCATTGGGTAATCATAAATAGAAAATAGCCATTTTAAAAAATAAGGACAGCCTCCTGGGATTGTAGGATTCAACGGTGCACACAAACATACCAAACAAACTATAAAGTTAGGTCACACGAGCCAATTAACAAACAGAGTTGTGACTTTTGCTTCCACACTTCTTCCTGTTACAGTTAGAGCTGCAGTATTTCTAGTCAGGTGATCTCTGAGGCAGCACACAGACCAACACGAAACGGTAGTTCAAGAAAAGAGATGTGAAAGGGCAATATTTACTTAAATATATATACTAGATTGGTAAGATTCTTTACTATGTCACTTAATTTGATATAAACTATCTGTTGCGAAAGTATAAATTTTTGGGGTATAGACTTCCTTTAACTATATTTCCAGACAATAATAATGTCATTTCTGGTTATGCTTATTTTAGAATAATATGCCTTTTTTTGCTGCAGCAGTTTAAAAAAAATATATTTAACATATATTTTTACCATGAACACATAAACAAGATGGGAGGGCAGGCACCACAGTTTCTTCTTGGTTGACTGGCACACACTGAACACCTGGTTTGCTCAGGTATTTACACCCCTTGAACCCTACTACCTGAAATTAACCCCCCCCCCAATACCCAGCAACTATACCCTCATCGGTTACTTCACCTGCAGGGGAATGAAGAGAATTAGGCAGGCTACTCAGCAAGTAAGGCTTAACCCTTAGCTGGCCATCTGCCCACCGATGCCGGTGCAGCCATAATTCCCTGCACAGCACATTTGCTATGGAAAAAGGGACCAAAGTTCATCAAGTTCTGGCTAAAATCAGTCGTGTGTGAGAAGGATGAGAACTATGCCACTGACTGCACTGGTAGTATCAAGCACTACTGTCACAAACAAGTGGGACATTGGGCTAAATTGTTGCAAAATGGGACGCGGGTAAGCTGAAAACAACATGGGGAATTTGAAGAAATGCAGGAAGCCTCAGTGCAACATCAGACCCAATGGCTGCACTGTCAACCTTTGGTCCCAGGGTCAGAGTTTCAGAAGATTAGCTAAAGAAAAAAAAATAAGGAATGGGGAATCATTATGGAAGCTCTTGGTGAAAGAATGTTTATAAAGTAAATAGTTTCCAAAACTTTTTAATCGGTGCAAAACAAAAATATGTGTTTAGGGTCTTACTTTTTCCTCTTTAATGAGGTTACATGTGGCACAAATAACGCCCATATATGAAAATGGTTCCATGACCTGAATATGATAACAGAACATCTTGGTAATCTAGAAATAAAATAGTATCACCATACAATAGCAGGTACATTATTCACAATTTAAAGGGAAACCGTCATGGGAAAACATGTTTTTTTTTTATAACCTCATCAGTTAATAGTGCTGCTCCAGTAGACTTCTGCACTAAAATCCATTTCTCAAAAGAGCAAACAGATTTTTTTATATTTAATTTTGAAATCTGACATGGGGCTAGCCATTTTGTCAATTTCCCAGACTTGTGCCAGCACTTTAGGAGGGAACTGCTTTCTGGCAGGCTGTTGTTTTTCCTTCTCAATGTAACTGAATAGTACGCAGTGGGACATGGGTTTTACTATTGAGTGCTGTTCTTAGATCTACCAGGCAGCTGTTATCTTGTGTTAGGGAGCTGTTATCTGGTTACCTTCTAATTGTTCTTTTGTTAAGCTGCTGGGTGGGGGAAAGGGAGGGGGTGATATCACTCCAACTTGCAGTACAGCAGTAAAGAGTGATTGAAGTTTATCAAAGCACAAGTCACATGACTTGGGGCAGCTGGGAAATTGACAAAATGTCTAGCCCCATGTCAGATTTCAAAATGAAATATAAAAAAATCTGTTGCTCTTTTGAGAAATTGATTTCAATGCAGAATTCTTCTAGAACAGCACTATTAACTGATGCATTTTGAAAAAAAAAATTTTTCCCATGACAGGATCCCTTTAAATTGAGTGTTGGGTACAAGTTTTTTTTTTTCGTTAGCCAGTGGACATTTGCTGTTTTTCGTTCAGGTGAAAAAATAAAAACAATAGTGGAGCGTATATTCAAGGCTAACTGAATATAAACATTATAAATGAAGTCTACAAAATACTAATACCTATTAAAGCTGTGTGTAAAACTTACATTGACCTTATTTAAATGAACACATTTGTATTATTTTTTGCAAAAACTAAAGCTATCTAGTTTGAAATTGAAAACAATTGATCTATAGAAAATGAAGAAGTACTCACCTGAGCAAACAAGTAAGCCATTACAATGTCATCAAGGACAGGACTCTCTGCACCTTTTGCAACTCCAAATCGAAATGCTCTGTTGGTTCCATTGCAGTACCAATGAGGTAAATAAAACCTGTTGACAGAAAACTCGTTAAAAAAACAGAACAGGGAAGGGTAAAAATCAACACACAAATTGGGGCTTTTGAGCTAATGGGCAGTTGCAGATTAAATGTGGGGGCTCTGTAAGTGGAGTTACAACCACAGGAGTTTCAAACTAATGGAGGTTGGCTTGCTCGTAGCACGCACCGGCTAGAAGTAAAGTCGCCTGCGTCTATTCACACGCGGCGACGCGATTTTCAAAGTCGCTGAAAATTGACACTTTGAAAATCGCGTCGTCGCGTGTGAATAGGCGCAGGCGCCTTTACTTCTAGCCGGTGCGCGCTACGAGCAAGCCATTCGTGGAGATTAGTTGCCTCAAAGACGTGGCGTTTTGTCGCCAGGCAACTAATCTCCACGAATCTGCTCGTCTGGATGAGCCCTTATGGCTTTCTTCTGGCAACTCGACCATGCAGCCCATCTTTTTTCAAGTGCCTCCTTATTGTGCATGTTGAAACAGCGACACCTGTATTTCATCTGAAGTTATTTGTGGGTTTTTCCTTGCACCCCAAACTATTTTTCTGGCAGTTGTAGCTGAAATTTTAGTTTTATTTGGTTTGGTTTCAACAGAACCCCTAATTTTCCACTTCTTTATTAGAGTTTGAACACTGCTGATTCTCATTTCCTTTTATATTTTCTTATATCCCTTTTCTGTTTTATAGAGTTCAACTACCTTTTCCCACAGATCCTTTGACAATTCTTTTGCTTTCCCCATGACTTAGACCCTTGCATCTTTCATCCAGTGCTGCACTGATGTTTTTGGATTCTGTCAGGAATTACAAGCAACAGATCACAGATGAAGATGGTTACCTTTAATAGCCATTCTAAATAGCCTTTTGTGTTAAAAGGATACTGTCATGAGAAAACGTTTTTTTTCAAAAAGCATCAGTTAATTGTGCTGCTCCAGTAGACTCCTGCACTGAAATCTATTTCTCAAAAGAGCAAACAGATTTTT
>CM044431.1:137614024-137626473 GCA_024363595.1 Xenopus borealis
CAGCAAGATGGCACACTTCATTCCCTTGAAGAAACTCCCCTCTGCTGTGGAACGGTCTCATCTCTTCATACAGCATATCTTCCCGGTGGAAATTGTCTCCGATAGAGGTTCCCAGTTTGTCTCCAGATTTTGGCGCTCCTTGTGCAAGTCTCTGGGAGTTTCTCTTCAATTCTCCTCTGCCTATCACCCTCAGACTAATGGGGCAGCAGAGTGGGTGAACCAAGCTCTCTAACAGTTCCTGAGAAACCATGTTTCCCTTTGTCAAGACAGCAACAAAACACTGGCACACAGTAACAACTTGCAGGTAAAACCTTGCTGGTTTATTGTGAATGCAGCATGCAACGTTTCGGGGTAACCCCCTTTGTCAAGACGACTGGTCTGATCTCCTCCCGTGGGCGGAATTCGCTCATAACAATGCCAGTCACTCTTCAACGGGGAGATCTCCATTCCTGTCTGTATACGGTCAGCATCCTTTGGCCTTCCCTCAAGATTTTCTTCTCTCCGATGTTCCCGCTGCAGAAGACCATGCGGCTCACATGTCTGTTATCTGGGCTGCCACTAAGTCTAATTTGGTGAAGAGCTCCTTGGTGCACAAGACCTTTGCAGATCGTAGAAGAAAGCCTTCCCCTCCATACAAGGTTAGTGATAAAGTCTGGCTTTCTTCTAGGAATATCCAACTGAAGGTTCCGTCTCCTAAGCTGGGTCCCAAATTTGTGGGTCCCTTCTCCATCTCTGAGGTGATCAATCCTGTGGCTGTCTGTCTGCAACTACCCCCTGAGATGCGGATTCCCAGCGTGTTCCACGTTTCCTTGTTGAAGCCTGTAGTGTCCAATCACTTCTCCTCTGGTCAGTCCCCTCCTTTTGCCATCCTCATGGACTGCCAGCAAGAGTACGAAGTTGAGCAGATTCTGGATTCTAGACTCTCCAGGGGATCTCTCCAGTACCTCATCCAATGGAAGGGCTTTCGCCCTGAGGAATGCTCCTGGGAGAAAGACTCTGATGTGCATGCTCCTCGCCTTGTGAAGGCTTTCCATAGTCGATTTCCCAGGAAGCTTCGGCCTGGTGGTCCTGTGGCCCCCCGTGGGGGGGGTACTGTCATGTGTGCTCGGCGTCCCTTACCTCAGGTCCGGCGGTCCCGGCGCGGCAGCGCAAAATCCAAGATGGCGGCGCCCAGGACTACACGTGGGCGCAAGGACGCCAGAGCGCCGGCGGGATGCCCGAGTATAAGCTCAATATTATATTGTGTTCCTGGGTCTCCCTGCTTGCCTGTTATACCGGTTATTGATCATCTGCCTGTTTCCTGACCTTGAACCTTGCTGCCTGCCAACTTGAACCCTTGCCTGGACTTGACCTCTCTTTTGGATTTGCCTTGAACTGTACTTTGCCTGGACTCACTGGAAAAGGACTCCCTCCTTGATCATTACTACACCCCCCTGTGGGTGCCGCAGGCCCCCGCTGACACTATTGTTGTCTAATTTACCTTAATTTGCACACCGTTCACTTTTTAATTGCTCTAGGGCATTTTCTTTAGCCTCTGGACCTCTGACCACACTAACCAAGGGCCTTCTTATTACCCAAGATGACTTTGCTATTCATAGCCTATTGCTGAATTCAAATTATGCAAAATACCATCAAGTACAAAATAATGATAGCATGTACATCAGAGTACATATTCTGTGGGTTATGGTTTCCCAGAGCTACTTAGCGTGTAATGAGTTAGGTACAATGGTCTAACAGCAAACATCCCTTGAAATCACCAAAACTGTACCCAACTGGCCTGCCAAGTAAAATACAAAGACTAGCACAAATTCACAAATGTTCAACGGTTTGATTTTTGCAACCGTTCATTCAATCTAGCTAGCTGTGTATATAGGCTTAACACACAAACTTAAAACTATGTAATATTTATATGTGGAAATGTAAATGACGACTATAGCATATTCTTGTTATATAAGCAATTTTTGAGCCAGTGGTCTGTAAGGGCTATCTCTGTGTTATCCCTGCTGCCAGTTTGCCATTACTAAAAGTTAAAGGGGTTGTTCACCTTTGAGTTAACTTTTAGTATAATGTAGAGAGTGATATTCTGAGACAATTTGCAATTGGTTTTCACATTTTATTGTTTGTGGTTTTATAGATATTTAGCTTTTTATTCAGCAGCTCTTTATTTTGCAGTGTCAGTAATTTGGTTTCTAGGGTACAAATTACCCTAGCAACCCTGCATTGATTTGAATAAGAGACTGGAATATGAATAGGAGAGGACTGAATAGAATGATAAGTAATACAAAGTGGCAATAACAATACATTTGTAGCCTTACAGAGCATTTGTTTTTAGATGGTGTCAGTGACCCCCATTTGAAAGCTGCAAAGAAACAGAAGAAAATTGCAAATCATTAAAAAAACTATGAAAAATAAATAATGAAGACCAATTGAAAATTTCTTAGAATTAGCCCTTCTACAATATACTAAAAGTTAACTCGAAGGTGAACCACCCCTTTAAGTGAGACATAAGCAAGGAATGCAGTGGTGTTACCAGACCCCTTAGGACCCTGGTACAGAAATTTACAACTGGACCCCCCTAACTCCAGCATGGGGCTGGAACACAGAATTACTGACCTATAGGAATGGATTTAAAAATTTATTTTTACTCACTGAAACTGGTACAGCATCACTTGGTTGTCTTTATTTAAAGTCAAAGGAACAGATAGCCTTTAAATGTAACTTGACTCATGCAGGTGTAAAATCTAAAAACTATGTAAAATCAGGGAAAACACCCACTGAAATGCTTATAAATTGGTATCCGAAAAAGGGTTAAATGCAGTAAAGGACATGCAAAATAGAGGTTTCTCTGTTATGCTTGGATATTATTGAGAAAGATATATATAATGATAGGCGAATCCGTCCCGTTTTGCTTCCCCGAAAAGTTTTGCGAACCGCGTTGAAGTCAATGGGTGTCAATTATTTTGACTTGCGACAATTTTTACACGAGTGACAATTTTTATACAGGCGCAACTTTTTTGTCCAAATGTCAATGGGTGTCAAAATTATTTGGATTCACAAAATATTTTACACATACAAAATGTTTGTTGCAGCAAATTTTGTCGCTGGTGAATAGTGGTGGTGGTGAAATGTGGAAATTTCACCACAAATCCATGCCTGGCGAATAAATTCACCCATCACTAATTCTATATATTTAATGTAATATACAATTACATTGTCCACCCCATGAGGCACAGTCCACAACATCAACCAATACTAAAGTTTCTTACTTGTATAATCTCCTGGCACTGCAACTAACAAAGGCAAGGGTAACACAGAAAAAGTAGTCAACATCAATAACCTGTACCTGTAAAAACACTTTGCATCAGTGAGTGAGGTGCAGGTGTGTTGTTCGGAGGATGGTCAGGTTGCTTCTGCTGGTAGTGGGGTGATTCAGGGTGACATAATGCAGGCTGGTGCGTGCATTCTTCTTCATAGTCTGCACTGTGCATACATCAATTGGCCAAACCCTCCCTTCCTGTGCAGTGTTGCCCCGCCTCCTGGCTGGATCCTTGACCCTCATTTGGCAGAAGAGCCATGCTGCTCTCTGGCTCTACAACAGCTGCCAGGCAGAGAGGTGGCCGGTAAAATACCAGCTAGGTGGCAACCATAGTTCCAGTTTGGCCCAAACCCTAGTCTCAATGTCTTAAATATACTGATAATGGGTTGAGTACAGAGGATATATATAAAACAGGGATTGCAATATATTTAAGTTGGCCAAATACGTCAGAGTCATCTCATATCTGGACAGTCCTTCGCTCAATTTGCATCAGATTCATTAAAAAAATACTGCAATATATGGACAAACAATCCCTGTTTTGTTTACATTTATGTAGCTTAAAGGACCAGTAACATCAAAAAATGAAATTGTTTTAAAGTAATAAAAATATAAAGCAGTGTAAGCTGTTGTGTAGCCATGGGGGCAGCCATTCAAAGGAGAAAAGGCTCAAGTTACACAGCAGATAGCAGATAAGCTCTGTAGAACATAATGTTATCTGTTATCCATTACTTGTCCTGTGCCATGTAGCCGTTTTTCAATTTCTACCATTGCTACTTAGCAGTTTGTTTATATGAACTATAGCAGTGTTTCTGAAGCAAACAGATCAGTTTTAACAGTGCAGGGCAACACCAAATACAAAACACCTGTGGCACAGCTGATGCAGTTGTATCTGTGGTTGGTGTTTATTTAGCTCATAAACAAAGTGGCAACGTTTCGGGCCACCACTGGGCCCTTTGTCACAGTGCAGGGCAACACTACGTGATATTTTCTTTACTTTAAAACACTAATTTTTTGGTGCTACTGTTCCTTTAAGGCACAAAATGTTTCAATGTCCTTAATATATTGATAATGGGTTGAGTTCAGAGGATCTCTTGCATTTGTCTCTCGCTCTCTAGTGAAATAGGATGGTGTAGGAAACTAGTGAAATAGGTTGGTGTAGGAAAAAATTATGACTTTAATAGTGACAACAGTGTTAATGACTACAGCTATACTTGCAAGAAACTTTAAAATCATGCGACAAGAACATATTTATTTTATTTATCTGCTACAATTTTTTTTTTATATAGGCCACTCAGCGGGGTTACAATATGTGAAGCACCCCTACAGGGAATTTAATAGCTACGTTTATTCCAAGGGGCAGCACTTCACAGTGGGGAAAAAAACTGCACCAAACTGGGAAATTTCTAAAGCATTTGGATGCCACAATATTACCCTTACCTCTCAGCTGTCTTTACTGCAGATTTAGACTTGTGAATTTCAGTATGCTGTGTATGTGCAAGTTTAAGCAGTGAGGGACACCTGGGAAGTATGGGTGAGATGTCAACGCTGCTATAAAATTTTGCTGTGTGTGTCTGCGTCTGCCTGCCTGTGTCTGTGTCTGCCTCTGCCTGCCTTTGTCTGCCTCTGCCTGCCTGTGTCTGCCTCTGCCTGCCTGTGTCTGCCTCTGCCTCGGTCTGCCTATGCCTCGGTCTGCCTATGCCTCGGTCTGCCTATGCCTCTGTCTACCTATGCCTCTGTCTGTCTGTCTGTATATGTCTCTATCTGTCTCGGGCTGCCTGCCTCCGTCTGCCTGCGTCTGTCTGCGCGTCTCCGTCTGACTGTCAACCATATAAATTCCCATACATTAACAAAGCCTTGTAAAAATCTGTATGAAATATGAAAAATAATACTGGAGAAGAAATAGCGTCACTGCTTTCAATAAACAAAGGAAGCATACTTCTCTTATCAACACTGAAAACTGCGGTTTTCAGAACCCGCATATTGCTTCTGTTAAATTTGGAGAAATTACTTCCAAGAACTTCACCTTTCTGACTGGAAAATTAAGCATCACAGATGTCATGGCAACCAGTGTTTTTTTATTTTTTTTATTGTTGATTTTACTTATGGGGGGGGGGGAAGAGTGCTACTCTTCTGCAGTACAGGGACCACCCCATCATCTTGACTGTTTCCAAGGGTATCAGTATAAAGAAAAACATTTTACTATACTTCTGCAAATGCTGTATTGCACCCCCATAGTGGTGCCCATAGTTTACAACACGCAGAAATGCAATGCAGCTATATTTACACTGTGTCTGAAATGTAAATTTAGTGAAAGCATCTGTTAATATGATGTGGATATCTGTACAATGCTAGGAATTCTTGTCCAAAATCATTGATAAAATGTATATGGTTAAATCAGAATCAAACTCATGTACAGAAATTTGCACCAGGCACCTTGGTCCAGAGTATTAATGAGGTCTCCAAACTTTGAAGTAGCATACTTGAAGTGGTTAAAAAAAATGTTAGAATATTTGAGGTTACTAGAATGTGAGGTCATTGGGAGCTGTATTAAACAAAAATACATGTATATGCAAATTAAAATGTACTGGACTTTTTTAAGGCAAGTTCTAGAATTCTAAAATGTACTTTAATAAACTTTGTTTGAGCTAGAAAAAAACATCAGCCCCAGAGTTGGGGAAAATCTAATCACTGTGGTATACCGATTTTTAATTCTGTATTGAAAGAACATTTATTATGGAGCAAAATGTGAGAAAAAGACAACAGTTTACATTTCCACTGTGCTTCAGTGTATTGGTTGCAGCAAGCGGAGATCAAGTTGCTACAACGGTAACAAAAACGTTTTTTTCTGTACAAGATTTCTGCTGATTATGAGTATTTCCCCACATTTTTTTTTACATTTTTTGATGAGGTTGCTTCTAAACACCAGCACATTACAGATTTCTAATTGTGATTAAAGAGGGTGCAAAGAAAAACAAGTCGCTTCTAGCCCTGGGGGAAGTAGAGTGTCCATCACTATTTCACTGAATATCTTCCATTCACTTAAGTTTCTTATCAGTGCCTTAATGGAGAAGGAAAGTCGAGACTTACTTGGGGGTGCCAAATGTTATGCACCCCCAAGTGATTGTAATGACTTACCTGAAACACCAGGCCGGTGCTCCTATCAGCAGAAAACTGCCCAGGGTTTTACCAGTGAGCACCACGGTGAGAGCAAAACAAAGCTTTATTTAGGGAATTTTGCAACCATAAGTTAAAAAAAAGTTTTTGTTTTATCATTCATATTCTCTGAAAAATGGTTAAGAAATCATAAATTCTGCCAGGGTATGTAAACCTATGAGCACAACTGTATGTACAGTATAGATCATGTCACTCTCTGAACCGACGTCCAAGATCCTTTTATTTTACAACAGGGGGGTGCTACTTCTTCTTTTATTAAGACAAATTACACAAGTATTTCAGTTAAGGTTTTTATGTATTTTAAATCTCAGTTGTATCTGTAGGATAATCAGTATTACCAGTGACTGAGCCGAATGATGGGAAGGAAAATGAATCTCTGTGGAGTGGGAATGTAAAAGAGAGGGGGAAGGACAAATAAAGCCTGGGGAATAAGGAAAAGTACATGAATTTGTAAGCTCTTGGCAAAGTACAGTGGATGGATATTAAAGCCATTTATAGAACCAGTAAAACTTTGTGGTTGTAGCTAACTCTTAACTCTTGCTCTTAAGAACGCATTTAGTATTTTTTTGACAAATGTAAAATTCTTTTCAATAAAATTATACCAGCATACAAAAATTTTGCACATGCCACAATTTCTTGGTTCCTATGTTTTACAAGTCAGTGAAATAAAATATAACTGTATTAAAACTTGCAAATATGTTTTGATTTAAACTGATTTAAACAGTAGCACTTTTTACTACAAAATTTATGAAATATAAGAATGGGATCTGTTATCTAGAAACCGGTTATCCAGGAAGTTCCAAATTGTAAGAATAATTCTAATTTGAAAAAATGATAAACATTTCTTCTCTGTAATTATAAAACGGTAACTTGTATTCAATCCTAATTAAGATGCATGAATTCATATTGGTGGCAAACAATCCAATTGGGTTTCTTTAATGTACAAATTATTTTTAGGAGACCAAAGCATTCTGGACAACAGATCCTAAACCTAGTGTGCCTAAGCTTTTGCTTTTCAAATATAGTTTTTTCAAATATATTTGGAAACTGCTAGTGAATATAAAGACTGGAACTAATATTCAATCCAGCATGGACCTACATAGAATGGACATCACTGCTAAATGTATCCCATGTTTTAAAGGAGAACTATCGAAAATGAAAATTTAAGCTTCATCATACTACAGGTATTGGATCCCTAACCTGGAGACCCGTTATCCAGAAAGCTCTGAATTATGGAATGGCTGTCTCCCATAGACTGCATTATAATGAAATAATCCAAATTTTTAAAAAGGATTTCTTTTTTCTCTGCAATAATAAAACAGTAGCTTTTACTTGATCCCAGCTAAGATAAAATGAATCCTTATTAGAAGCAACAAACCGCCTGTTGGGTTTATTTAATGTTTACATGATTTTCTAGTAGATTTAAGGTATGAAGATCCAAATTACGGAAAGATCCGTCCCGAGCATTCTTGATAATAGGTCCCATAACTGTACAATCAATAAAAAAAATATCTTCACTATTCCTCTCTCAGCATCTGTTTCTCTTAATTCTCTCTTCATGCAGGAGTTGGGTGTGCGATAATCTTGACAGTTAGAACCAATACATCTTATAGGGGGGCTCCTTTTGCCTAGAACATGTATTAGAGCTCACTCTATTAAAATTACCAGTCATTATGTCTCTCTACATGCAGGATTTGTGCAAAACACAGTTATCTTGTTGGATTTTGTTTGTACTGGAATCAGTTATTTGGGTGAAATCGAATACATCTGCTAGGAAAGGTAGCCCCCCCATAAGATATATTGGATTTAATCGTCAATGACTGACCCAACTGCTGTACGAAGAGAAACAGATGCTGGGAGAAGGATAGTGAACATAAACCTAATTATTTCAGAAACAAGAAACTTTGTAAATACTAAATATTCTGCATTATTTCATTATGCTGAAACTTATATAAAATTTTCATTTTCGCAATAGTTCACCTTTAAGTTATATTACATGCTATTACTGGTTAGTACCTGAAATCACACAAACAGAGAACATAAAACCATAGTAATATAGCATTTGGAATGATTTGTCAAGTACAGACATTACAATGTATTTTACAATTTATTTGGCAATAAACCTTTGAAAATGTATTTTTCGTATTGAGAAATGTTGCAGTAGCTTGAAATTAGCAGGATTTCTGCTTTTATAAAATATTCTTTGAAAATGACTATGTGCCTTGCAAATAAGCTTATTTCTGGTGTAGTGCTGTGTGTTTTTTTAGGCAGGAATTTTCATGAAACTACATATTTTTGCTCAGGGCATATGTGTCTTTCAAAACAGTTGTGCTTTCATGCTGTGACAGGGTACACAGAATCAGTGTATGTTAGCCAGGAAATGTGAAGTAATATGTGGTTTTCTGGTGTGTAGGAAGGTCTACACAGTGTGTTGCCTGAAGAAAAAGGGGTTAAGGTTTCCACCTAACTAAATAATTAAAGGAAGATAGGTGTTGGGCTCCTGCAGGTAAAAGGGGTGTGCGGCCACACCTCAGAACTTTCAGCTGGGTCTGCAAGGGAGAGATGCTGCTCCTCCTGTGGCTTCTGCTGAATTTGTCCGAAGGTTGTTGTTGACATGTGGTTTCCCCTACCAAGTAAGAGAAAGGGGAGGAGATGCTCCCAGTTATGTGAAGTGAAAGGGAAAAAAAGAGAATCTGCAACTGAAGCTAAAAGGGAGTTCTGTGTGAGCTGAAGGTACACAGGTTTAAATTGAACCTGGTTCCAGTAGCTGGAGCCTTGTACAGAGAGGAATGATTCCTGCATCTGTTAGGTAGAGCTCAGAATAGTAGGTCTTTATTTTATTTCCAATTGTTCTGGTATGTACTGTTCATATGACGGTCTAAAGTTGGCAAAGTGAAGTGTTGTTCCTGGCTTGAGACAGTTATAGCTCATGCTGTGAGAAAAATAAAACACTAGTAAAGACTTGGGGGGCTATATTTCATGCTGTAAAAAAATTCACAGTGTGTTAAAAAAAACATACAAAGCATATTTATCCAGCCCTGTATCGATTCTCAGAAGACAATACATAATTACCCGTCTCCAGCCTGTGGTGCAAACTCAATTCCTATGCCTACCATTGCAAATATCGCCAAAACATACAGTGTCACAATACACCGAAAGAGATATTTATTTATCAATATTATGAAACAAGTAATGTATACATTTAAAAGTAATGTATACGTATGATGCATAAACGTGTATTTAGCTTCCCATAATGAGAGAATGTACTTATAACAGAAAAAGAACAAATAGTATTGGAAAAAGAAATCTGGCCATCTCTCAATCCCACTTGTGGAAAAGAAACTCAAAAAGTTAGAATACTCACCACCACTAATTACAAAGGAGTGCACCAATACTTCTAACCATATAGTTTATCCAGCAAAAAGATCAGCGTGGACTTTTAACAAAGTAAATAGAAATAAAGTTTTGAAATGGACAAAGGACACAACTCACAAGGGTTTACAGTCTAGACAGAACAAAGGAATAATCTGCTGATCTTTAAACTTTAAGGAGGCCATACACGTAGAGATCCGCTCGTTTGGCAACATCGAACGAGGTGGGCGATATCGGGCTGATCCGATCGTGGGCCCTAGGGTCCAACGTTCGGATCAGTACGGGCGGTTGGATCGCAGGACCACATCAATGAACAGATGCGGCTGCGATCCGACGGGATTTTTAATCCTGCCCGATCGACATCTGCCCGACTTTCGGCCAGTTATCGATCGGGAAAGCCCGTCGGAGGGCCCCCCACACGGGCAGATAAGCTGCCGACACAGTCTGTCGGCAGCTTTTATCTGCCCGTGTATGGCCACCTTTAGAAAGTAAAGAAACATTTTTATAGTGTCATACAATGTAACACACTTTGAAATATGGTTATAAACACAGATTGGTTTCCCATGAATGAATATTTCAATTCTGTAATTTTTATAGCATAAACATTTGCTTTTTCTTTCTGGCAAGGGGTCCCACATGTGAAAAAACGTGTTGATGCTCTTAGGGCTCTTCCAGGCAGGGAGATTTGTTGCCTGCGACAAATCGCCGCGTTTTTGGGGCAACAAATCTCCCTGAATCTCTTCCCCCAGTCTTGCGCCCGCTAAAGTGTAAAGTCGCCTGCGCCTATTCACACGTGGCGCGGCGCTTTTGAAAATCGCTCGAAAATGCTAAGTTATAATTTATCCTTATTGGAAGCAATACCAACCTATTGGGTTTATTTAATGTATACATAATTTTCTAGTAGACTTAAAGGTGTGAGGATTCAAATTACAGAAATATCCATTAACCGGAAAACCCCAGGTCCAAGCATTCTTTTTTTATCTCATTTTTACTTATCATTTATCAACACTAGTTTTCATCAAAAAGCCCTTTCCTGGAGAAAGAAGTCAAATTGTGTTGTTTTCTGTGGTAATATTGGAAAATTGTTCAGACAGGAAACAAATTGTAAAAATATATATAATTTTTATATATATATAAAAAAATAACTAGTTATGTGAAAACTACAGAACAAATTAGTAAAATTTTTAGCATTATTGTGCTCCCTAAAATAATGTAGGAAGTGATTCTTAGATCTGAATCAGTGATTCCATTATTACCCAGGGCCTGGGTAATAATGGAATCACTGATTCAGATCTAAGCCCAGGGTAACCATTGCAAAAGCCCTTGTTATTACTGGTGGTCCATTTATCAACATTCTTACTTAAATTTTATTTCTCTAAAATCATGAATTCCTTGTAAGGACCAATAGGTCCCACTGGCTTCGAAGGTTTGTATCATGGCTTTTCGTTTTATAATTTGAGACTTTTTTTTTAAAAAACTAAATTTTTTAGAGAAAAAAAAATTTGATTTGTGAAAAAAAAAAATAGAAATTAAAATGTTCATAAATAGGCCCCATATTGTGTAAAGAAGAACTACAGCCATACTAAAAAAAACTATGCGCATCAACTCCCTGTGTATTCTTTAGTACCAGTAGCTATAATGAATTTTTCACAATCTTCCCTCTGAGATGTTTGTATTCTTAGTAGCAATGTGCGGGCCAGCCTAAAGCCTGCAGTACCCATGGGTTGGGCAGGTCTTGGTTGGCCCGAAGCCCCTGGGACCCTGGACTGATTTGCACACACTGTCTTCAGACAGGTGCGGGCTGAACTTTAGCCTACTCAAACCCCACCCGCAACCTTTCACTTTAGAGATGTCACAACAGGGTGTGCACCAGGTTAGGGTCGTGTCTGGGCAATGCAGCGTTTGATGACGGAGAATAAACCTACTGTAGTTGCTTGGCTAAATGCATCTAGGGCAATTTACAAAAGTTATTTATTTATTTTAAATGGCCTCAATAATTAAAAAATCATTTTAAACAAGCCACGTAACCAATGCATTGTGTAGCACCGACGATCTGCCTGGCTGGTTGTTCCAATAATTTATTGTAAACTACATTTTTGCTTAAAAAAAAACTATTTTACTGTATATCTTTACCTGCACTCTTTAATGCAAAACCCACAAACTGGAATATCTAGGCCAAGCACAGGGTGGTGTCTTGTTTCTGCCACATCTCTGATTTATGTCAGAAGGGAACTGGTAGTTAAAGTAAAATTATGGCCTCCCCAACTTTGTTCAACATAATAACAGCTGAATGTGTCTTTCCTAATATATCTCTCTCTCTATTTATATAATATAAAATACACAGGGAGTTTTTTTGTTTTCATACATGTGTACTGTACAGTTGTGCTCATAAGTTTACATACCCTAGCAAAATTTATGATTTCTTAACCAGTTTTCAGAGAATATAAATGATAACACAAAAACTTTTCTTTCACTCATGGTTAGTGGTTGGCTGAAGCCATTTATTGTCAAACAAGCGTATTTACTCTTTAAATCATAATCACTACACAAACTACCCAAATGAGCCTGATCAAAAGTTTACATACCC
>CM044431.1:137634164-137682294 GCA_024363595.1 Xenopus borealis
GGGGGGGGGGGTGACTAACAACTTGGCACCTCCAGTGACTTTTCTTAAAATATCAAGCTTTTATGAAAAATTGTAATTACAAAATTATTATGTGAAGATTTATAATTTTTAAAGGAATTGTTCAGTATTAAAATAAATACTGGGTAAATGGATAGGATTTGCAAAAAAATGTTTCTAATATAGTTAGCCAAAAACAGTCTATAAAGGCTGTAGAACACTACTTCATAGCTCTCTTGGTTTCCACAGATTGGTTGCGAGGCAGTAATCAATCAGTAACTTATCTGTTCCTTTAAAGAGATAATCAGTTTTCCAAATACATTCATGCATCGAAGATGGAGCGTTTGGATTTTATTAACAATTAGTCCATGCTTTGTACTTCCTCCTCTATCATGTAAACACAGAGCTCAGCAGTAGGTACAGGTATGGGACCAGTTATCCAGAATGTTCGGGACCTGGGGTTTTCCGGATAATGGATCTTTCTAAAGCCAAAAGGATCAATGCTATGCAGGAGAATGAGTGCTTACAGGGCATGCAAATTAGAGCAGAATGTTACACCTTCCTTATGGAACATTCTTACATGCAGCCAATCTCTGCATCTGCATTTAGGGTAAGATCATAATTTATTTATTAATAAAACTAATTTTTGATACACTGATGTATTTGAGAAGGTGCTTCTTTTGAAGTTATCCTATATGGTAGGACTTTGCAATAGGCGAATATCCCCTTTAAGGCAAAATAAAGTATAAGGAGATGGCTCATTGCGTGCAAGGAACAAGAACTTCAGTGTGACCAAGATGTCAGAAAAATATTTTACTGATCAACTGAGAAGAAAGCATGCTTAGGTATACTATATTGGAGCTCTGCTTCCCCATTTACTGCTAGAACATGGAGACAATGACAATGAAGAAGAAAACAATGACAGGATACAAAGGGTAGCATACTGCTTTACAGCAACAAAAATATAACATTAGCCCTGAAATGAAAAGTACAATACAGTATATTTGGCCGATGAACACATTTTAGCTGTATGAAAGGTAGATTAGCCAATTTAAAGCTAAGAGAGAGAAGCAAGCAAAGGATGACTAATTTTCAATTCAAGAAGCAGTTCCAGCCCTGACAGTGTCAGACAAGGGGCAGGTTTTGGCAAACAAGTGTTCTCTCTGCAAAAGGAAAAAAAAAAAAAAGCAAACAAGATACAATTGCGTCATGACCCAAACCACAACCCCCCCCACCCCCACAGATACTTCCTTCTTTCAAGCTTTACTACACTGAATGTTGTTGCTAATCACAAAGGGAACTACAAACCAAACAATACTTAAAATAAATGGTGATAAACACTAATCTATGAATAAAGAGAACAAACATGTATTACCCTCATGCAAGCTTGTTACAAATGGACAGCTCTGACAGATGTCCTTTTATCATCCACAAATAGAAAAATATATTGCTTCAAGAGTCTATCTCTCTTGAAACACTCGTAAAGTCATGGTGCTTATTATTCAAGACAAATGTTAAATGACAAGAATGGATGTATTATTCTGCTAGACAACTAAGACATATAAGGCTGGGGACAGACAGGGAGATTCGGGGAGATTCTGTCGCCTGGCGTTTTTAGCAGGCGACAATCTCCCCAAATTTCCTTCTCCCTGTCTGCCGCTAGTATTAATGACAAAGCGTCAGCGCCTGTGCACACGCGGCGCGGCGATTTCCGGAATCGCCCGAAGTTTCCTCACGAAGTATCTTCGAGCGATTCCGGAAATCGCCGCGCTGTGTGTGCACAGGCGCTGGCGCTTTGTCATTAATACTAGCGGCAGACAGGGAGAAGGAAATTCGGGGAGATTGTCACCTGCTATTAAACGCCAGGCGACAGAATCTCCCCGAATCTCCCTGTCTGTCCCCAGCCTTAAGAGCAGTATTTAAAGCAGGGGAGTCCAAAATTTTGGCTTCCTTGGGCCACATTGGAAAAGTTGCCTGGGGCCACACATGAAATACACAAACACGTTTGATTTGTAAAAGTAAAGAAAATGCACAGAAAAGAACTACAATACCTATTGAATAACCAGATGGAGCTATACACTGGAATATGGTACACCTGGATATTAAATAGACTTATTATTACTACTACTAACTGGGCAGTGGGCAGAGTCCCCCTCCTGCCTACTCCTATATTCTTTGCAACATGAATTTTCCTCTGCAACAGTGCCTTTCAAGCTGGGCCGCATTCATGTCCATCCTGGGCCGCAGGTTGGGCACCCCTGATTTAAAGCTATGCTACTACACAGAGATCTGCTTCAAGTGTCAATTCCTTATCTGGAACAGTGGATAAAAGTACACTGCAGGCCAAGTGAGGACAAGACAGTACACAGGAGCTGCTCAGTCACCATTCAATATAGGGGCTCCATTTAGGGCACAGGACTCAAGCCAATGACTTCCCTGCTGTTGCTGTATAATAAACAGTTAGTTAAATAGCTAGTCCAATTTTAATATTGATTATGGGCATGGCAGCTGAAAAACAAACATAATGTTCACTGCTGTAAAAGGATAGCATAAATAATTATTATAAGCTTTCTACAGCACAAGGGGGCATGTTTACTAACACTGGAGATACATATCTCTGTAGATGTTGCCCATAGCAACCAATCAGATCAACATGCCCACAGGCCTTTTATATTTGCATAAAGAACGTTTTTTAGCGATTTACAGAAGAACCAGGTAAAGTGAGCCAGACTACCAATGTTTTAGGCATTTTTAAAATCCTATTGCTGCCTCAATAATGTACTCTGTTAATCACCAACAAAGATAATGATATCATTTTTTGTGTGTGTCTTGTACTTTTAGCAGTAGTGCAGCTACTTTTTTGTATTCTTTTGTAGAAGAAGCAAAACAGAAGGCCCAGGTTGCATTAACATTTAAAATGCAAATGGTACAATGATGTAGGTACTCTGTAAGTGCGTTCAGTGTAGAACCAGCTAGCAAAACCCATACAGATTCCAACAGTTAAAAACACCACAATGCTGGCAGAAGAACTTTTTTTGTTTAATGTATATGGAGTATGTAGGAAGGCATTCTATTGTACTGAAAACAATCAGGTTCTGACATAGCTAAAATGCACAAATACTGTGCAGAAACACTATCTCCAGGCAATATTAATAAAGAATTGACATTACTAAGCAAAGCAGAAATGGTGCATTGTGCCAGAGGTGGCATAATCCATAATGGGACTACTGCTACTGGATCCCAAGAGCTTTAGGGAGCCCCTTGAAATTGAAGTTCGTAAGTATTCTGTTATGAAATGGACTAAAAAGGTTGGATGTCCTGAATGTATGCCTTATACAGTGGCAATAGTCCCAGATCAAGTTCCTACAAAGCAACGAAAAACATGATTTATAAAACCTCAAGGAGACATTTTGTGTAAAACAATAACATACCAGCGTGTTATACTCATTTAGATATAGAAATTCTTGTGATTTGTATTTAAATCAATAAAATCGTTTTAAATCTCAAACAATGCTTTTGTTTGAGAAAAAAAAAAAGCTTTAAATCTCAAACAAAATAGATAGAGAATCAAATGAAAAGTACATTATGTGCAAGTTAATATTCATTTCAAAAGGAATACATTCTGTAAGAAGCAGTTCTCTGCAGGACACATTTCATACTGCCAGGTTTCCCTTTCAATACACTAGACCAGTGTTTCTTAACATTTTTTGGATGAGACCCTAATTAAGTCTGTACAACTGCTTTTCGATCCAAAATGTTATGCTTGGGGCTTTGGCATATTGTTTCCTTCTTTCTCTGCAACAACGCTTAGCAATGGTCAGGCTACCAGAGATCTTCACTATAAAGTTAGGCTTTATTATGCCATATTAAACACATGTAGGGGCAAATTTACGATTATTCACCCAAAAATCCCTCGATTTTGTTCGAAATTCGATAAGCATTCGACTATCAAATGGTAATCAAGCAGGTGTTTGAAAAAGAAGCCTATGGGGGGATTCCCATAGGCTTCTATAGCAATTTGGTAGGTTCAATCTGGCGAAGTAAGCAGTCGAATAAAATTTTAAAGTTAAAGTCCTTCGATCATCGAATGGTCGAATGATCGAATATCCGATCATTCGAATTTTGTGTATTCGATGATCGAATTGGCCAAATTTGCATATTCGAGCCTCCGAAAAGATCGTACGATCAGAATTCGATCGAACTTCGATCCATTCACGTGAATTTTGTAAATTTGCCCTGTAGTGTGACTAGAATAAATCAAACTGCCCTCCTTTATACATTAAAAAAAATCCTCAGAAAACTTTCCATCAGTATTATATAGCAATCTACCACTGTATAAAATGCATAGACATTTGTTTTTAAAAATGAACTACATTTTATAATTATTTAAACTAGTACTTAATATAAGTTAATGAATGGCCACTGTTTAAGGGTGCTACGATCATGGGACACTAGAAAGCAAATGATCCATCAGGCATACATGCATCTGGCCCAATTACACAACCCACAATGCATAGCATTAGCCTTTTTTCTATAGGGAGCTATTGAGAAAGGTATAGCAACTATAGCCTTTTCACGAAATAGAACATATTGTAATTTTTAAAAAACAGACTTATAGAGCTTTTGCACAGTGTAGTTAGAGGAACAATTGAAACACAAAAGGTCCAATAAACAGTTTCTGCATGCTATTTAGATTCCATTAATATAGTCCTGCCATGTCTAAATCCAAAAATGGAGGGAATAGTCTTCATATCAGGATTTGTTTGACAATATGTGAAAATAACCCCTCGTCACTTTGGCTAATTATGCATCAAGGACCACCAGTGTTATATATGGGTTTTACCAAACGTTAATGATTACATCAAGGACTTTTTTGGTAACATTCATAGGATAAATGGCCATGTATTAAAAATAAGCTGTAAATGGACTCCCTCCCCACAGTGCTTATTGGGGTAATCTTGCCTTAGGTATTACTGAACCAAATGACATATTTTCAGTGGTGTAACACCATTTCTACCTATTCTTTCTATGGCAGGCAGTGAACAGATTCTCAAAAGAGAACAGTTATCTCAAGTCTCCAAATCCATCATATTGCTTTTGTATTCAACAGGTTTTTATTGAGAAAATAGAGCACTGGTGAATAACACTGTATTTCTGGTTTCAACTATAGTTCATAACATCGTTCTGTTTTGTTTCCAAAGTATATAAATAAGCTGTGCAAAAGAACAGATCAACACAAAAAATAAAAAAACAGATAAGTACGGTCTAGTTAAAGCCAGGTTGCTATAATTTATTCTGTTTGTTATTGAGAGAGGAGATGATTTCTTCCATTGTGTAAATTTGGTTGACATTGTCTAACCATTCATCTACTTATGGGGGTTAATATCTCTCCAGTGTCTCGGTACTACACTTTGCGCACTTTGTTCATATGACATCTTGTCTGTTTCACAGTCAGCAGTATAGGTTTCAGAGCTCTTAGAGAAGATAAAGAATATTTGAAAAAAAGAGCAGATGGCATATACGTGTTGAGGTTTGCCATACTACTGCATGGACATGGTAATCCCATAAATCCAAAATTTTAACATAAAACTGATAGAACAACTGTTCTGCCTAAGGTGGTGGGGGATGGTGTTAAATACTACCCGAGAGACAGAGGCTTACCATCATGGTTTCCTCTCAATCTGAAGATTTGTTTATTTTTGGCACTTCAGAGAGTGTTTGTGTTCCTGATCATTTGTTTGTTTATTATTTAAATAAACCCTTACCCTTTAATGCTCTTGTTTAATATTTTATGCAAGAGTAGATGTATTTGTAACAAGTGGAAATCCCTAACTTTCACAACTTGTGAATATTTGCATGGACCAAAAATAAATCAGCTCTGAAGAATTCAAAATTCCAAGAAAATACATGCTATTCTTTAAAATAAAACATGGGGTCAGGATTTCAAACAATATTTATATTAGGAAACTAGCAAATCTGCTGAAAAGGCAAATAATACAGAAATTGGTATTATCAGCACAAAGACTAAGCACAAAATAAAAAAAAATCTTTATTCATCAATATTGAAAACAAGGTATGAAGAACTTTGTGTCAAATATGGCACCTCCATTAAAAGAAATAGTACAGAATTCCTAAAAAAAAAAAATCTAAAAAGAAGCAGAAAATGGTAGCTCTGACTGATAAATCTAAACCTATAAAACCAAACAAATCAAAACTTAGAGAATAATGCAATTCTTTGGACAATTAACAGTAGAACATAGTATAAATGTTAAAGACCAAAAGGCAATCAAAGGCTAAACTTGAGGTAGTAATCACTAGAGCACTTTCCCTTTAAAACCCCTGGGGCAATGAGGTTAGAAATGCAATTAAATATTCATTCAAGCATATTAGGCAAAAAGAAGAGCGTATATACACTTGCAAGAAATGGAAACAGAAAGGGAAAACACAAAAAAATTAGCATGGCATGGAATCAATTCAAAGTAGATTCACTTGGGGTGAATTAAACAGATACACAAAAAACAAAAAGCTAAGAATGAACAGTCTGAGTTCTTTTGATACAAAGACTAAATTGGAGAAATGATTTATCTGCTTTCACAATCTGTTTCCACACATGAACTGATGACAAACCACATCAGGAGGTATGTACTTTACAGAGACATTAGGTTGTGTGTAATCTCTGTTCACTTCCTCCGATGTTTAATCACATTTAAAAGTAACTGTATGTAAATCCAAAAAATTGGAATTTATGTCTAGTGAAAGAAATTGCAGTATATACTGCATACATTACACAATTTCAGTGGTTTTACAATTATTTCTAAATACATCTGCTGTTGAAGCAATATCTCCCTGCCACTTTTTATTATAATATGAGACGTCTATGTAGATTCATCCAGGTTATGATACACAGGATCTAGTGTTTTCTTGAAGCCGATTGGATTAGTGGTGAAACGTTTTCAAGAAAGTCCAGTTCCGTTAGCCTTGAGTCTACTATATTCTGTATAATATGGGAACTTTTTTTATATCAATAATACATTTCTCCCCATCACCCAATAATGTGGATACAAACAAATGGTTATACAAAGAAATACAAATGAAATAAAGGTTCAGAACAGTTGCCAGCAATAAGTGCATGCAATCTCAATCAGCTATTTGTGTGTCTAAGCACCCAAAAACATTTTTTTTTGCATAATGAAAGAAGATGCCATTCTCAGCAGCTTTCCAATAAAATATATTTTAAAATGGCTTCAAAGTTATTCTCTGAGCTACTGCTTTTGACTAGCAATACAATGCAGCAAGAGTCAGAACTAAAAAACAGGAATCCAGACATACTTTTTATTCGTTCCAGTACAACCGCATTTTCAAGTAACCATTGAAAATGTGTAAAAGCTATATATATTGGGAACTTAATTGGTTTTTGGGTGGAGAGCCCTTTTAACATTAACAGAAAACCCCTGCACTATTGTTTGGACTAGTGCCAAAGGTTTGGACTAATGTCTGGCACACAATGGCAAGCAAACTACAAATGAAGACAGCAGATGCAAGACCTGTGCAGCATATATATGATGCAGGAGTCTCTTGTTCTAGCCCTGAGATTTGAAGAAAGCTAGTGTAGTTCCACTGTAATAGGAGGGTCACAGATAAAACAAGTAATTGACCTGAACATGATATTAATACAAAATATACATTTTCTTGTAGCCATGCTTTGTACCTACAAAAAAAATGCTGCTAGTACAAAATTGAGCTCCTTTAAAAGATAAAAAGTGGCCACACGTATCTACACATAAATAAAGAAAGCTAACGCCTCATTTTTTGGTACGTTTTAGCAGTACACTGGCCAACACCTCCAGCAGTGCTAGTAAAGGGGTCCCCCATACAAAGACGCATTAAAACTGCCTGCCAGCAAAGAAAGACGCTTACTCACCATGAGCAAACCCCGGGGAACTTTGGCAGGACGCTCCTCCAGCTTGCAGACATTGGACAGCTGGCTACACTCCCTTGGCTTACTTTCCAAGTGCGAGACACTTTTAGGAAGAGATTATTTTGATCTCGACCCCTGGCAGCCGCTTTTGCAAGCTGTCAAGACTCCTTCATATAATATCCCTGAGCCCCTGCGGCGGGGAGTCTCTCTGCTGGCTCGCGTAAATATTCTAACACAGCTGGTAGTCTCTTCCTATGCCTTAGCGTCCACTTAGTTGTGCTAAGAAGCTCTCTGCCCTCTTGTTTGTGCGTGTGCCCCTCAACTCAGTAGGGAAGTGCTCCAGCGCTCCTCTGCTGCTGCACCGGAGGGGGTGTGGCATTTACCCTGGCACTGCAACCACTTTCCCAACCTCCAGCCTCTTCCTTCCCAGAGCTGAGGAGTTTCAGGGCCCCCAATATACCCTATTACAGCAACAGCTCTCTGTTTGTGTCACTGTCAAAGCGGCCCGGCTACTCCCACTGCCTCTCGCACTTTCAGTTCCGGGGTGGAACTCCGGCGCCTATTGGTCACTACACAATGTGACGTAAGGAGTGAAGATGGGCGGGCTGGCGAATTAAGATCTGCGCGCAATGCGGTTTAGCCAACCTTTAGGCCTATTCGCCGTTTCCATGGTGACGCGCAGTGCCGCAGCCGGACAAGCCTCGAGACGTGTACCACAGACATGGCCCCCAACATTTCTTCGGTACTTTCCCGGAATGTAGCTGCTTGTGTTTCAGCAGACCTGCATGCTACATACCTCTCAACTGTCCCTTTTTTGGAGGGACAGTGGCTTTTTTGAAAGCTCAAGACGCAGTCCCTCATTTGTACTGGAAAGTCCCTATTTTCTCTGCACTGAACTGCCAGAAAAAGAAACAAAGTTTCTAACTTTTGGCAGAGAGCCTAGAACAGCTAACGGATACAACTAAGATACTTTGTAGCAATTTTGTCAAAATTGTTATAAAGTATCTTAGTTGTACCTGTTAGCTGTTCTGGGTTCTCTGCCAAAAGTTAGAAACTTTGTTTCTTTTTCTGGCTGTTCAGTGTAGAGAAAAGAGGGACTTTCCAGTACAAATGAGGGACTGCAGGTTGTGCTGTCAAAAGAGGGACTGTCCCTCCGAAAAATGGACAGTTGGGAGGTATGATTTTGAGATAAGAAAATAAGTAATTGTAACAGTTTAGATAAGGAGAAATATTTTCAAACTTTCAGAACCTGCCAAATTTTGTCAAAGGAACATGGTAATTAGGGACTGTGGCCACAAAAATGGGCATTGTCAAAAATGTAGCCACACTTCAAGAAAAACAATTTTTGTCCCTCTTTTTACTTCCAAAATGGGAGGTATGGTAGATGGAATTATCCCAGTTCCAGTATGTACTGGCCTTGTTAGATATGTGCTGCGCTAGGACTTTCCCATACTGAGTTATAGTCTGCTGTGGCAAAACGTGCGACTTGAATACGGGGGCGAGTTATTATATGAAATATATACCAAGGCACATTGTCTGCTGACTGCTTGTTGTAGGAAGAGCTGCCAGCTGTAGTAAGGTATAAATGTTCCTACAGCCTCACATTGCAGTCAGATAAACTGTACCAGACCAGAATGAAGAAACTGGATTGGGCAAAAGAAGAACAATTGGGAAGAAGTTGATAAGTTGCTCCCTTGGTGGAGGGCGAGAGAGAAAGTGAAAGGAGCAGAAAAGATGGATCATTGAGCTAATATGGGAAATTTACAACCACAAGTTAAGTAAGCAAAGTAAAAGTTTGCATGCAACATCCATGGGTTTTTTTCCACACAGAAGTGTTTCATCCTAGAATTCCAGTGTTGTAGTCAACGGGGAGGGGGGAGTTGTGTATGTGGCAGTTGTGTGAGATGCACTAAAATTAGCACTATTTCCGCTTGGCTCAAATCAGAAGCCATTGCATTACAAGCCTGGTCGCCGTCATTTTCAGCATTTCGACAACCAAATGAGGTGCTTACCCTCAGGGATGTATTTAGGTAGGAAGGAAGCAAGGGGTTACAGTCCAGAACAAGGTACAGGCAAGGATCAGGCAATACTTAAGGTCAAAAATATATTGGATGAAGAGTTGAGACAGTCCCACCGCAGAGGGAAGTTTTTGTAGAGGAATGAAATGTGCCATTTTGCTAAAGCGACCAATGACCACCCAAATCACAGTGTTCCATCTAGAGGGTGGCAAATATACAATATAATCCAGGGACGAGAGGGAATAGGTAGGGGCTGTAGCAGACTGCTAGGATGGGAATGACTAGCTTTGGAAGTGGCACAGACTGAACAAGCAGCAACAAAATCCATAACATCTTATGGATCGTTGGCCACCAAACTAGGTGTCGCAAAACTTCTAGAGTCTTTGCTGGACCAGGATGTCCAGCTTGTTTAGAGGAATGGGTCTGTTGTAGGATGGGCAGGCGAAGTTCTACAGGAATGAAAGCCATGCCAATGGGTGTATTGGTAGGACTTGCCGGACAGGATTTGGTCAGCAAATTGAGTAGGAGGAATAATAGGATCTTACTGTACAGGAAGGCAGTCCACCAGCAGGAAACTGCGGGAAAGGGCGTCTGCTTTCCGATTCTTGAATAGGTCAAAATTAAATTAAATCGGGAGAAGAAGAGGGCCAATCTTGCCTGTCGGGGATTCAATCTCTTAAGGGTTTGAATAAACTCTAAGTTTCTAAGTTTTACCGGCTAAGTTCATGATTACCAACATCATAATTTTGCTGCGCCAAGGAGAATTGTTTGGAGAAGAAAGCACATGGGTGTAATTTCCCTTCAGCAGGATGTCTTTGGGAAAGGATAGCACCAGCTCCAACTTCAGAAGCATCCACCTCAATGAAGAAAGTCAACACAGGATCAGGATGACAGAGGACAGATACTGAGGTGAAAGCATCCTTCAGGTACTGAAATGCTTCTAACGCTGGAGGAGGCCATGAATTAGGTTTACCTCCTTTTCGGATAAGGGTAATAATGGGAGCAATACGAGAGGAAAACCCTTTGATGAACTGTCGGTAGTAGTTACCAAACCCAATAAATCTTTGTATTGCTTTAGTGCTCAAGGGAAGGAACCATTCCTGGATCATTACATAGGCCAAAGAGCATCACAAGATATTCATAGTGCCCATCATAAGTGTTGAATGCCGTCTTCCATTCATCCCCTTCACGAATGCAGATGAGGTTGTACGCCCCGCATAGATCTGACTTCGTGAAGATCTTAGCCCCTTTTAGTTGGTCAAAAAGTTCAGAGATCAAAGGCAAGGGGTATCGATTTTTAACCGTAATCTTGTTAATTCCACATATACTGGAAGGACAGGGAACAGAGAGCATAGTTGAAAGTCAGGCCAAGGTCAATAACAGTCAGTACAGAATTGGGAACCAGAACCATAGTCAGGACACAGGCTGGGGACAAACCAAACAGAAACGCAGTACAAGTGAGGATCCAAGAGAATGGTCAGGAACAGGCAAAGATTAGCACAGGCAGCAAACAATCAGAGGTCAGGAACACGCAAGGGTCAAAGAACAAATAATAAGACACAAATCACACCCAGGAACTATCAAGAAATAGACCTATGTTAGGCAATGAGGTTGTGCAAAGCCAGACTAATGGCTTACACAGATCACCTGTGGCCAGATTGGGAACAGGTGAAATAAGCCATTCAATTACAATGAAAGCAAATTAAATGGGAATCAGGAAACAATTTACACAGTGGGACCAAGTACAGTATAACAATTCATTAACCAAAGTAAAATTGAATGAAACTGTATCCAGAGCATGAGGAGTACAGTAGACCCAAATTACAGTGGTGTGAAAAACTATTTGCCCCCTTCCTGATTTCTTATTCTTTTGCATGTTTGTCACAATTAAATGTTTCTGCTCATCAAAAACCGTTAACTATTAGTCAAAGATAACATAATTGAACACAAAATGCAGTTTTTAAATGAAGGTTTACGTTATTAAGGGAGAAAAAAAACTCCAAATCTACATGGGCCTGTGTGAAAAAGTGATTGCCCCCCTTGTTAAAAATAACTAAAAACAAAAGTAATTGAGATCTATCAGTCTGGTAAAGGTTAAAAGCCATTTCTAAAGCTTTGGGACTCCAGCGAACCACAGTGAGAGCCATTATCCACAAATGGCAAAAACATGGAACAGTGGTGAACCTTCCCAGGAGTGGCCGGCCGACCAAAATTACCCCAAGAGCGCAGAGACAACTCATCCGAGAGGCCACAAAAGACCCCAGGACAACATCTAAAGAACTGCAGGCCTCACTTGCCTCAATTAAGGTCAGTGTTCATGACTCCACCATAAGAAAGAGACTGGGCAAAAACGGCCTGCATGGCAGATTTCCAAGGCGCAAACCACTTTTAAGCAAAAAGAACATTAAGGCTCGTCTCAATTTTGCTAAAAAAAACATCTCAATGATTGCCAAGACTTTTGGGAAAATACCTTGTGGACCGACGAGACAAAAGTTGAACTTTTTGGAAGGTGCGCGTCCCGTTACATCTGGCGTAAAAGTAACACAGCATTTCAGAAAAAGAACATCATACCAACCGTAAAATATGGTGGTGGTAGTGTGATGGTCTGGGGTTGTTTTGCTGCTTCAGGACCTGGAAGGCTTGCTGTGATAGATGGAACCATGAATTCTACTGTCTACCAAAAAATCCTGAAGGAGAATGTCCGGCCATCTGTTCGTCAACTCAAGCTGAAGCGATCTTGGGTGCTGCAGCAGGACAATGACCCAAAACACACCAGCAAATCCACCTCTGAATGGCTGAAGAAAAACAAAATGAAGACTTTGGAGTGGCCTAGTCAAAGTCCTGACCTGAATCCTATTGAGATGTTGTGGCATGACCTTAAAAAGGCGGTTCATGCTAGAAAACCCTCAAATAAAGCTGAATTACAACAATTCTGCAAAGATGAGTGGGCCAAAATTCCTCCAGAGCGCTGTAAAAGACTCGTTGCAAGTTATCGCAAACGCTTGATTGCAGTTATTGCTGCTAAGGGTGGCCCAACAAGTTATTAGGTTCAGGGGGCAATTACTTTTTCACACAGGTTTGGATTTCTTTTCTCCCTAAATAATAAAAACCCTCATTTAAAAACTGCATTTTGTGTTTACTTGTGTTATCTTTGACTAATAGTTAAATGTGTTTGATGATCAGAAACATTTTGTGTGACAAACATGCAAAAGAATAAGAAATCAGGAAGGGGGCAAATAGTTTTTCACACCACTGTATGTGGCTTGCAACTTGATAATCTTACTAATAAAATAGCAGTGTATGCTCACTTTATTGTTTTTAGAAGACTCCACTGCTTAGTGCAGCCCTGCATTTGATTAATCAGCACGCTCAGTACGCAAAATTAATTGGTGTAAATCAATAATATATTACCAGTTGACCAGAATATCCCTTCTGTCCCTGTTTTAGGCCTGCAATGGCCTCTAGCTTTAAGTATTTCTGGGTACTAGTCCATAAAGTTCACCATAAATTTATAGAATTGAATCACTCCGCTTGAAAAAAGGATTAAAACTTAGTCCACCCTACCCTTAACCACTTTGGGACATATTAACTTATTTAAGATGATAATTCTTGCTAAATGAATATATACCTTGTTTTGAAAAGCCTCCTTATTTTTCCAGACTATTTTGTTGGTAAACCCATTCTTTTACTCAGCACATTATGTTGGGCTTCCAAATATTCTGGAGTATCTTTACACTCCTTACCATCACAATGGATGCTGATAGCCTTTCAGCTCCAAATATGTCACTTTACTACTTACTGTATCTGTCAGATTGGTATGTGCATTGTGATCGGCATCCCCATCTGAGGAGAATACTGCTACTTTGCTAGAGGCACAGGTAATTTGTAAATATACCTTATGAGTTCAACTGTACAATCCTGCAATATGGCTTTGAAAATGTATTTATTTTTTTCTTATTTCATGAGACTGCCTCCACTCCTCGACTGGGCAATACAAGGTTAAATACATGGGTAACCTTCTGACTGGATATAGCCTTGTGTTAACGTACCAAACAATATTCTTTCATTAACAGCTAAAACATTCCCTTGATCTTCAATTTTTTGTGAAACCTGTAGGTGTCTCCCCTCAAATTTGAGGAGTGGATTTACTCAAAAGATTTATGTAAACCTCTCTCACAATTGTATTTATAATAGAATAGCCAATATATAATATGGCATAGGGATATCCGCTCTTTAACTGTTCTTTAACATTTTAGAAATAAGTTTCAGATATAGGATGATACCATTCAAATAATTTTTCCTTAAGCTGCACCATAAAATAAGTCCTATTATACCGGATATTTGTCATCGCCTGATAATTTTTTAACATGGTGTGGTCCCACAAAAGTTATTTCGGACTGAAATTGTAAAACATATTTCTACCTTGGCACTTCTACTAAACCTTATTACCTTCTTATTGTATTAGGTAGAAAATACCTTGCCTTCCAAGGCAGACTATTTGCACTTTGATTATATAGGCAGACAAACTGTTATGGAGTGGAAATTTACGTCACCTCCTACTATTGTGCATATTTTTTTAATATGTCTTTACTGTGTCTTTGTACTGTTTGTGCATTTCTCATTGTGTTGCTTAGATATTTTTGTACATGCTTTGTTATTTATACAAGTTCATTAGTCAGGATTTCACTCTGA
Source organism: Xenopus borealis (assembly GCA_024363595.1). Classification (NCBI taxonomy): domain Eukaryota; kingdom Metazoa; phylum Chordata; class Amphibia; order Anura; family Pipidae; genus Xenopus; species Xenopus borealis. Next base: position 137,648,790 of record CM044431.1, read on the forward strand.
ACCTCTTGTCATCATGTCCAGTCCCCAGTCACTGCTGACAAAGGGAGAAATTAAATGACTGACTCTGCAAAACGAATATACAGGAAAACAAGAGTATGATTTGTTTCTAGAAAAACAATGATTTAATTGACTCAGCAGTGTGTTTTTTCAACCTGCCACTTTTAAAAATGAATCCATGTGTTTGCTGCTCAGTACACAGGGCCTGTGCACCTTTATCTAACAATGTTACTGAAGGCAGCTATCTGTAAAAAAATGTTAGCTCAGCTCCTATTTTATCTATGTCTTTTATGAACTCAAGACTCAACTTGTTGCTAGCATTTTTCATCCAGTTGGTCACTCATGGAAGTTTGCTCTACAGACCTTCCAACCAGCGGGACAATTCGGTAATGTTAAAAATGGTATTTTGCCATGCAGTAGGCACCCCTTAAAAATCAGTGGTCACAGCTTATTGTATTGTGAGCTTGGCTTAAAAAATAATGAGGAAAATACCATTTTATACAATTTGAATAAAAAAAAAAAAAGCTTTTGTAAAAAGTGGCTCTTCTGCTGTTGCAGAACTGCTGTAATTACCACTCACACGAAGCCAATGATAGACATTTTTTAGGAATTGTAATTTAGCAACTGCTAGAGAGTAGCAGGGTACAAATCCCAAATCCTCATGCAGGTTAAAAAGAAGTACCACGTTAGAAAATATTCAGTGCTTTGCATTATTCCCAAACAATTAATGCAGTATAGAAAATTGGCACTCCACTGCATGCATTTTATTTATTAATGATTATTAGTTCAGCATGATATTTTTTATTAATCAATATGCATAAATAAACTGTGGAATTTCAACATGTAGGGGTTCTTTAATAAAACCTGAATTTATCACATCTTTTTACGAAACCAACTCAACCAAACTCCAATACACAATTTTAAATTATTTATTAATAAAATTATTTGAAAAAGTTGGATCGGGAAAAAACTTGATAAAATCAAGCGAAAACTCAAGTCATGCAAATTTTTCGGATTCAATGGCGAAATCTCTCAGATTTTTCGGATATGACGGCCAAATTATTTTGGTTATCGGACGAAACCCAGCACAGATCGCAATATCTTCAAATTGTAAAAGGGACATCTGCTGACTGACTTCAACATGACCTTGGCAGGTTTGAAATGACAGGTTTACGGATTCAAACTTTTTACAGCTTTGGAGTATAATAAATCTTGAAAAATTATTGTTGTTTTTTTTTGTTTTCGCTCAAAAAAAACCTCAACCAGAAAATATTGAGGTTTAATAAACAACCCCCATAAATGAACAAACAATTTTAAAATACATACTGTATTGCAGGGCAGCATTGATGTGATGTGGCATTTTAAAGGTTTATTATTGATCTATAATATCATACATTTATAAGTTGGAAAATCTTACTCTAATACCACTGATACTTAATTAAATTCACAGGCTTCATGACTGATTATTACAGTTATGGGATTCATTATCCGAAAACCCATTATCCAGAAAGCTCTCAATTATGGGAAGGCCATCTCCCATAAACTGAATTTTAACCAAATAATTAGAAAATTTTGATGATAAGAGTGTGCCTTTTACTTTATCTAAACTAAGATATAATCAGTTCTTACTGGAGAGACAACATCCTGTTGGATTTATTCAATGTTTAAATTATTTTTTAGCTGACAAAGTATGGAGATCCAAATCACAGAAAGATACCTTATCCAGCAAAGGTTCCAAACGTTCTGGATAACAGCTTTCATACCTGTAAGAAAGACATACATAGTTTTCCAGGGCACATTATGTAATAAACCTATTACTATTGTGAATCTGTATATGCCACCACCATACAACGGGGCCCTGTTAGACTTGATCACTAATAAAATAGCAACTCTACCGCCATTCCCCTATGCATTATGGGAGCTTTTAACTCCACAATGTACCCCAAAGTAGATCGCCTTCACGCTCATTACCCGGGCCCAACTAAACTAGCACAATGGGCAGAAGCATTCAACCTTACAGATGCCTGGAAACATCCTGAACTTAGGGAATACTCCTGTCACTCAACTACACACCATACCTTCTCCAGAATAGACTTAGCACTAGAGACAAACGATATTCTTCCCCTCATCGATAAGTCACATTTTCTCCCACGTATACTATCTGTCCATTCACCACTCTTACTCTCTCTTCGGTGGTCCACCCCAACAGAATCCAGGTTGTGGAGGCTAAGTCCCTTGTGGTTGAATAACAATATAGTAAGGGAGGCTAACACAGACAAATATTCAGACTACTGGACACAAAATGCAAACACTAAAAATGACGCGTATAAAACAACGCGGCGCAGCGAAAACTATGCAACGCGAGTCAAAAACGTGAACCGACTTGTTTCGCGAATTTTTCGGCGAAACGGGTTAGATTTGCCCATCACTTGCAAACACTGCCCCCCAGGCAATTCTATGGGATGCAAGTAAGGCAGTAATGCGGAGAATACTGACGAGAGCCATAACATAAGCATGTAGACAAACTCAAGACATAATAGAGCAAGCAGAAGAAGAATTAGAACAAGCAGAAAACAAACACACTACAAACCCCATACCACAAACCTATGCACTCCTGCAAGAATGTTTGAGCAAGGAGACCAAAATGTAAGATTGCTAGCATACTTTGCAAAAACACAAAACCCTACAACAGCCGTATCAAACATAAGGCGGATAGATGAAACAATAACTACAGACCCCAAACAAATAGTGGAAGAATTTGCAACATACTTCAAAAACTTATATCAAACCACTATACTGCACCCTAACAATATACACACTCAATTCTTAGATAGTATAACAATTCCCAGACTGCACACCCAGGACAAAACTGCCTTAAACCAACCAATAACCATAGAGGAAATTAAAGCAGCCATAGCATCTTGTCCTAACAATAAAACACCAGGGATAGATGGCTTACCATCCAACTGGTATAAAAGCCTAATAGAGCAACTAGCCCCTCACCTATTGAATACACTACAGGAATCATTTGAGAAAGGCACCCTCCCTCCCACATTCGGTGAAGCCCTTATTGTAGTAATTCCGAAACCAGGAAAGGACCCTAGCCAGTGTAGCTCTTACCGCCCAATTTCCCTCATAAACACAGATGCGAAAATCCTCGCAAAAATACTTGCCACAAGATTACAAAGATATATAATAGATCTCATACACATCGATCAATCAGGCTTTATGCCGGGCAGATCAACAAACTTTATTAGGAGACTATATACCAATTTATCTATCCAACATGGAAAATAGAGCAGTAGGAAAATGGGAAATAGAGCAGTAGTTTCACTAGACTCAGCAAAGGCATTTGACTCCATAGAATGGCCAATCCTCCAGAGATTTGATCTGGGTAGCTACTTTATTAAATGATTTCAGATGCTATACCACCAACCAATGGCAAGAATAAGAGTCAACGGCCCGATAGCAGAACCTTTCTGTTTAGCCAGAGGCACCCGCCAGGGTTGCCCCCTCTCCCCTTTCCTCTTCGCACTAGCAATAGAACCCCTTGCCATTGCAATCTGCGAATCAGATCAAATAATTGGCCTCAACTGTGGCCCCCCAATTTTCAATTATATTATCTAGCAGCCCAACTATACTATTTACATTGGTGGTACCATCCAGATCCATATAACCTCCAATATGGCACTACAAGCCACACTAGTAGGATCGCTAGAAGGCCTAAAAAACCTACCACACCGCAAACTGGCAGATGTGGGCACTCTTCCACCTACAATTACCACACCCCACATAACATGGATCCAAACCCTGAAAACCCTCAATAAAGACCCAGTGAGACTTACCAGAAACCTCCCATTGTGGGGTAACTCAAATTTTAACAATTTCCGCAAACTGGAAGACTTTCTGTATTGGCCAAATCAGGGTATCAAATACCTAGGAGATCTACTGCAAAATGACACCTTTATTACTCATGAAGCCCTCCAAACCAAATGCCACACATCAAATCTACCATTATTCAGGTATTTTCAAATTTGTCAATATTCAAAGCCCAGTTTGGCAACCTTCCACTCGCTCTATCTAACTTCACAATAGAGGTAACCCTAGCAGCAGAACTACCCAACAAACTGGTGTCTAAGCTATATCGTAATATGCTCATTTGTATTCCCCCTCCTTTTAATCTAGCACAAGAAAAATGGCAAGAAGGTATACCTGAGCTCACCCAAGACGACTGGGACGAAGCACCAGGAAATATGTATATCAGTCTGATAGAAAAAGAGATAAAGTTTTCCACCATCTATACATAGCCCCCCAAAAACTAAAGAAGATGGGAAAGAGAGATGATGAAGCCTGCCCTAGGTGTCAAACCCACACGGCCAACTTCTTACATATGATCTGGGATTGTCCAGTGACAGCTGACTTTTGGTCACAAATAATGATGACACTAGCACTAACACGCTAGACTATCCACAAGTACTCTCCCCCATGGTATGTCTATTGGGAATAGTGGACCAATTAGTACCTACAAGATATGCAAGACTACGGCTTCGTGTCCTACTCTTTTATGCTAAAAAATGTGTAATAATGCATTGGATGGGGCCCAATACACCCACAAGAGACTCCTGGATTAATCGAATTAATCAAACAATACCTAAAATTACACTCGTTTATGAAGCTAGAGGTAATTCAACCAAGTTTGAAAAAATATCGAGTCCCTGGTGGAAGTCAAGGCCACGGGCAGAACCAAGGGATACGAAGGGATGGGATTGATGTATTGCATGTACTAAATTATATATTTTATTAATGCTCACAGAGGGGAGTCCCCTGCTTCAACTGAAAGAACAAAACCAGAGACAAATGAGATGTTAAATACAAATGTTTATTGATTGTATTGTTACAAATAAAAGAAATAAAGTTTAAAAAAAGACATACATAGTTAATACGGGTTAAAAAGAGACAAGTGTCCATCAAGTTCAATGCTTCAGTAGTCTAGCAATTGTTAGCAAGATTACTGATATTACAGCCAACAGTTAAATCACAGATTTTTTTTGGCAAGATCACAAAATTGTATTTTTCTTAAACAAATCTTGATGATTCTCCTACTGAAAAAAAGACCAAATTGCTAGTTGCAAACACCAAACAGTATATGCCTGCGGGTGTCTGACAAAGAACATTTCCATTTCAAGTGAAATTATTTGCAGGTTCTTTAAAACTAAAAGAAACAAGTGTAGAGTATTTTCAGTTAGTTTATCTATAAAGATTTTTGCCGTACAAATATACACTGACTAAAATTGCATAAACTAGTTTAAAAATGGTGTAATACAGTGTGCCCAGAACTTCAAGGCTTCACGCAGAATGTCACTGACACATCCTTGTTATTCTGTATATATGGTTACATCTCTTACAATAACATGTTTAACTCTATTGTTAATCCTTCTGACATCACTACTCTGAGCTCACAGCAGATCATGGGTTTCATTAGCTGGCCATAGATGTGCAGATTTTATTCTCTGTGCAAGAAACACTTGTTTGCTTCAGTCTAACGGTCACACCATTAAATAGTAGTAAAAAATCAATCAGTCGATGTTCTGACCATTAATTTACAAGCAGCTGTGAATTAATTTGAGCTATTTCCAGGTTCAGGGTATAATAAATCTTGAAAAATTCTAGGATTTTTTTACCATAAAAATTGATTTTGACAAAAAAAAACAACTCGACCATTGATAAATAATCCCCATAAATGTTTTAAATAATATTAGAGAAAGCTAGTGAATCTTTTAAATATTTCCAACATAGGGCCAGATGCGATTCGATGAGAAAAATGTCTCACTGTTTATCCCATGAAAACTCAATAGAAGTTTATGTGAAAAAAACGGAAGTGAATTAAGAGATAAGTATTTCTCATCAAACTGAATCTAGCCCATTGTGCCAGGGCACAGATCTGAAACTCCATGACACTCCCTTGACAGTCAGGCTCAGATAGATTCTATCAAAGTAGTGGTTCACCTTTTATTATTCTAAGCAACTTTTCAATAGGCCTTCATTATTTAGAGATTTTTGAGAATGATTACAAAATATTTTTTGTAGATCAGTGACATCAAATCAAATTGCTTCAATTTATTTACCTTACACAGTAAAAGGGGGGGAGGGGATATGCTTCAAATGTTCATATTGTCCCACTTTTAATGTCCTAGGGGCAAATTTACTATTATTCCCCAAAAATAATTTGTTTCTATTCGATATTCGATTAGCATTCGATTTTCGAATGTTAATCGAATAGTTCTAGGCTACCTTTTATTTTTTATTCGAATATTGAATAAAAGGTAGCCTAGAACGAATAAATCATTCGATCGTTCGAATGATTAGTACGATTCGAACGATCGAACACTTCGATCGTAAGAATCCTATTCAATCAGGACTTAGTCTCAGAAGCCTATGGGAGTGCTCCCATAGGCTTCTATTGCAATTCGGTAGGTCCAATCTGCTGATGTAGGCAATCGAAGAAACTTAAAAAATAAAATCCTTCGTTGATCGAATGATCGAATATTCGTCCATTCGACTATATTCTAATGTATTCGATCGTTCAACCATTCCCTATTCGATGATCGAATTCACATATTCGACCAAACACAGAAATCCTACGTTCAAAATTCGAATACTTCATGTGAATATAGTAAATCGGTCCCCTAATGTATGCTTTCCTTCAGACTCTATCTAAATAAAATCACTAGAGAGTTTGGTTGGATGTATAAAACTCCTAGGGGTAGATTTATCAAAGAGTGAAGTTAAGAGTGAAGTTCCACCACTAGAGGGAAATTCCACAGCTCTCAATTCATTTCTATGGGATTTTTAAAGGCGTATTCATCAAAGGGTGAACTTTCACTTCACCCATTGATGAATACGCCTTGCAAAATCCCATAGAAATGAATTGAGAGCTGTGGAATTTCCCTCTAGTGGCGGAACTTCACTCTTTGATGAATCTACCCCCTAAGTTTGTAGCCTTTATATAACAGCAGAACTCCTTGGTGACTAATTTCCATTATAATTTTTCTTCTGATAGTATTATGCCCAGATATGACAGTTTATACACTTGGGGGGGAAACATAAAATCTTGCAAATGCTGACATAAAGTATACTTGTGTGCTATAATGACACATGACCATAATTTACTGTTATATGCCACAAAAAAAGAGCAGCAGTCCCCTTGTATTTGCTGCCAAAGTACCAGAAAAGCACAGAATATTCACCCAGCATCAACTGTTTCAAGAGCAAAGTACTTTCTATGTACTAACATATTTACCCAACCCAAGGTGGCAAAAAACAAATAACAGTAACTTACCATTACAATATTTAATATTTAATTTAATGCTCATTTATACAGTGGTGGTCTGGGAAAAGTGACATTACTTAGAATAAATTCTAAACAACAGAGGAAATACACACATGTATCAGGCAGTTGGTAGCTGCAGTGAATATATAGGTGCTTCCCAGAATTTCTTGGCCATAAATGCTGCAGGTTTCTTTATCTAATTCTTATGCTAATCTACAGTAACTAGTACCTCTCTGTCTATGGAATGCATCCACTCTGCTTGCTGTCTTTGTATTAATTGCAGTTGCTCTGGAGTTATAAGTATACACCCAAGGCTGTCTATTCAAGCAGATATTGCTCCTCCATCAGCTAGGAGCTAGAGGTGTGCTTTTGCAGATATGCTGTTCTCTTAACAATTTTAACATTAAACATTTGGGGTGATCACACATAGAGAAGATATACGAGAAAATGAGGATAGATGCTCAGAATGCAAGACTAAAAGCCAATCACTGAATGCTTTATTGTTCTTAAAGGAGAAATAAACACAAATACTGAACTTACTGTACTAGCCAAAAGGTTCAACATCTTTATAACAGTAATGAAAGTTGTGCACAGAAGCCCACCATTTTGGATTTTATGACACTGTGCACGCTCAGATTACTCTGAGCAGCTGTTGAGAAGCTAAGTTTAGGGGTTGTTGCAAACCATCAAGCATAAAATGAAGTTGGTTTGTCAAAGAAACTGATGCTACATGGCCGATTTTGATGCAAATTGCACTTGTTTCGGATCTGTCATGGAATGAGAATCTGAATGATAATGCCTTATATTATAACATCTACAGTTATATATGGAATCCTCGGTGCACTCTCTCCCCCATACTTATGCCTGGGTGCAGGAAAAGTCATACATTTGCCAGAAAGAAACTGCACTCACAGGAGTTGTGTGAAAATAATAATGAGTATTTTATTGAACGTTTAGGCCTCAAACTTGAGCCATCTTCAGAAAGAAATATTGTTAAATTGAGGACAGGGCTTGACTGGGTCATTGTAGGACATTCATATATTTAAGCCTCTTCAGTGTTGCTCTGGCATTGTGTTTCATATTGTAGCCATACTAAAAGCCTTAGTTTTCTTACGGTATTTCCAAGATGCCCTGCTGATAAAAATCTACCCCACAACATAATGTTTTGGACACCATGGCCAGGCAAAGATGTCCTGGGTTCAGAGAACTCTGTGTGAAAGGAGAGAATGTTTCTATATCTTAAAAAGAACACAAATGTTTTAGGTTCAAGAAATTGGCGTTTTCGCCACGGGCAAAAGAAAATGCCGAAACCATGCCATTCTGTTTGACACCACTGATACAAGCAGATTTTCACCTGAAAATGCTCAAGTGTGCACACATTTTTGTACTTGGAGTGTATGAGATTTTCCATTTCTGTTAATTTATGCAAGTTTGTCTTTGTTTTTTTATTACCATACATGATAGGTGCTATTTGGTTATACCTTTCTCACACAGCATCAGTGTTGGCAAAGGCTAAAGAGTCTGTTTGCTTTCTTTTGTGTACAAAGTAAACTATTGCACAGTCACAAAAAATGTCAGGCCAGGAGACAGATGAGGATCCGATCAATTTTTGATTTTTTTAATTTATGTGGGTAGCTTGGGTTAAGTGCAATGGTAGAAAACCGCTGTGCATGTTTTTGCAGAAAACCCTGAGGGTTTTATTTTCCTGTATGGGCAATCAGGATATTTGGGTGTAACTGTAATAAAAGTCATATATGGGGAAAAATGTGTGTATGTATCACATTTTGCAATGTAATTCCATTTATATTCAATACAAATATAGCTCTTATATTTCTGAGGCATGCTTAAATGTGGCATCATTTTTGAGGCAAAGATATTTTCATGTTCAGTAAGACATTTTGATACAGTAGGCATACTGGTGCACACTAAAATTTGCAGTTTTTGTTCCACTTGCATATGGGGTTGTTAAATAGTGCAGTGTCAGCTACTGTAACCTGCAGCACATAATAGCCTCCTGTTTGTGTCTGTAAGTTACCCCCTCACTTAGATTGTAAGCTCTACAGGGCAGGGACCTCATTCCTCTTATATCATTAAAAGGGCAATTCACGTTTAAGATACCTTTTAGTATGTTATAGAATGGCTTATTCTAAGCACATTTCAATTGGCTTTAATTTTTTATACTTTTTGAATGTTTTGCATTCTTCTTCTGACTCTTTCCAGCTTTCAAATGAAAGATAGACATTTATTGATATTGCTACTTTTTATTGCTAATCTTTAATTTAGACCATCTTATTTTCATATTCTAGTCTCTCATTTAAATCAATGCATAGTTGCCAGGGTAATTTCGACCTTAACAGCCAGACTGCTGAAATAGTTAACATGAGACCTACTGAATAAAAAGCTAATTAACTATAAAAATCACAAATAAAAAATGAAAACAAATTACAAATTGTCTCAGAATATCAGTCTCTACATCATACGTAAAGGAGAATTCAACCCCTTATTATTAAAAAACCCTACCCTACATAGACCCTCCTCCCCCCAGCCTAACTGCTTACCCCAGGTAAATGCCCCTAACTTTTTACTTACCACTCATTGCTGATTCAGGGCATTGGAGTTCACGGCAACCATCTTCTTCTCGGAAATTTGTAGGAAGAGAGCAGCATATAGGCGCATGCGCAGTTGAAGAAATTTTCCAGTTCACGAATACTCACAAGATTTCTTAGAGCTTTGATGCATCTGGTAACTCTGGGTGGAGGCAAAATGATTATATCAGGGAGGTTGGGCAATGACGTTGTGGGTGGGTTTATGATGTGCAAGGGTGGGTCAGTGGGAGGAGCTATGATGTGGCATTTGCCAATAGGCTGGCTGCCATGTCAGTTTTAAGGAATCCTGCCCGGTTATCCAAATCAGGAAAACCAGACAGGTGCAACCCTAGATGCATATAATAATGTCAGTCCTTTGCCTTATAGTTTCCCTCTAGTCATCCACCAAGTAAAGGGGTGGTTCACCTTCAAGTTAACTTTTAGTATATTGTAGAAGGGCCAATTCTAAGAAACTTTCAATTGGTCTTCATTATTTATTTTTCATAGTTTTTTAATGATTTGCAATTTTCTTCTGTTTCTTTGCAGCTATCAAATGGGGGTCACTGACACCATATAAAAACAAATGCTCTGTAAGGCTACAAATGTATTGTTATTGTTACTTTTTATTACTTATCATTCTATTCAGTCCCTCTCCTATTCATATTCCAGTCTCTTATACAAATCAGTGCAGGGTTGCTAGGGTAATTTGTACCCTAGAAACCAAATTGCTGACACTGCAAACTAGAGAGCTGCTGCATAAAAAGCTAAATAACTATAAACCCACAAACAATAAAAAATGAAAACCAATTGCAAATTGTCTCAGAATATCACTCTCTACAGTATACTAAAAGTTAACTCAAAGGTGAACAACCCCTTAAAGCAAGGAAAAAGGCAATGAATGAAATCACCTTGCATGCGCTTATCCTTAGGGCAGGCAATTTACATGTTATTTTGATGGTTTAGTGGGCTTAAAAATGGGGTTCTCAAAGTGTTTGAAATTGCTGTCTGCAATTGCCCTTAGAATAATGTCACACATGCTATTTTCAGTCAATTTGAGCACTGCTTTTAAACCATGCATTCCCAAGAATGCTTCCACTTTTGTGTTATATACCTTTCAGATATTAGGTAATTGATCCTCTTTATCTTGTGAAAACTGATTACAAATGTGTAAATGAAGAGCTTCTTTCTAAAGGGCTCTTAATCTCCCCTGAGTTGCACCACATGGGAATGCAGAAAAAAATGCAGACCATTCTTCCCAACGCATGTTGAACACAACTTGATGGGTTCCACTTGCGTTCTTAGATTACACGTGCAGTACAGATGGATCTGGAGTGGGCTGTGTTTCTTCCTGTGTCCCCCTGCTGGGAATTGCCTAAAGGAACAAAATACTCAAATTTTCTTGGGTTGGGGTGACAATTTGTTTGAAATTTTTCAACAGTGTGCTAGGCCACCTTCTTTTTTGCATGTGAGAATATAGTAACTTTTTGGACTTTTCGATCCTTGGGAAAAAGAAAAACAAGAAGACACTCTAATGAAAAATATTTAATGCTTTAGAAAAGAGATGTGTTGCCTATGTTTAACAAATTGGCGCACTCTAGTGAATTTAGGTTATGTTGTCCTTTACATCATGCAAGACTGTTTTGTGCTGGAAAGGAAATAGGTGTAGTCACATGAGTACTTGGATACACTTCCCCATCCAAGTACAAAAATTTGCTGTAACTTACTTTACATAGTATATAGTGAATAAAGTACCCCCTATTGTAAAATATAAGGATATTATAGGCTACCAAGGAGCTCCATGACCATATAAAAGCACAAGGCCAAAGGGGGTACTTTATTTATTATAATACACAAGTTTCAGTGAGTCAAGTGACAGAAATTACATTGCTAAGTTCTGATATTAACCAATGATATCGTTAAGCACCAATTATAAGGATATCATTTACAGGATATTCATGTATCTTGTGTATTGTAAAATAATATATACGAAAATAAAAATATGCATTCTGTCAAAATTTTACATACTATTTCACATTCTTTTAGGTACACTATATAATGTTTTCTGAAGACAGTTTCCCTCTTAATAAATCACTTGTCCTGTGACAATAAACACTATTAAATATGTTTTTGCAGTGCTGTAGTATCTAGCACTTATGTACTGGCTTCTAGCAATTTTCCTTCCTAAATATACTACTGCTAAGGTGAGAGGTAATCAAAGGAATGTTATCTCAATGGAGCAATAAGTCAACCCCTTTTGCAATACAAATGTTTGCAAGGTTTGGTTAATCAGAGAGAGATAAATTCTGTGTTATACTGTTTAACTGTGTGTTTGCGTAAGGATTAATGAACACTCGCATAATGTTGTAAATGCAAACACGGCAGTCTATGGCACACTGGCAGTGACTGGGGGACGTCTTACTTTTATGGTTTGAGTGGTGCCCATCTATCACCAGTGTGTGCCAAGGGGGAGAGTATTTGCTTATTTTTGAAAAAATCAGAATGCAAAAAACTTGATTGAATGCAAAAAAATAGAATAACTCAAATTTATAGGCTAAAAAATCTTGAATACCTTGAATTTATTGAGCTTTCAAGCACAAACCACCGTTAAACACCTGAAAATCATGAAGGTCAAATTTTAGAATTTTTTAGTTTATTGATTGAACTCAAAATTCCATTGCAAAAAACTTGATACAGCGAATTTGGGGTGAACAAAAAAACTTAAATTAATCTAGTTTTCGGGTTGGAAAAAACTTGAATCGCTTGAATTGATTGAGATTTTGGAAAAAACCCTAAAATCATGAAGGCTGTTAACATTTTCAAATGGTTAAAGGCAAGGAAAGGCAAAGAAATAAAAGAAATCTATCTCCAATATACTTTCATTTAAAAATGTGTTCCGTTTTTTTAAGAAACCTGACTGTATGCAGTGAAATTCTTCCTTCATTTAGAGCTGTGACGGTCCCTAACTTCTGGCAGGTAAACCATCATACTTATGAACAGCAGGGGGAGCCCCTGCCTTACTTACCAGCCATGGAGAACTCAAGCAGCTTTGTTTTTTGATCATTTATGACGATCCCTAAGAAGCCCAGACCACACTGAGCATGTGTATGTAGTCTAGTCTTGCAAAGATGTGTAACACAGTTACAAGATGACAGCCCCCTGTGGCCAACTTTGAAAGCATAAATCATTTGTTTGATTAGGCTTGTGGTGCAGTAAGTTCATGTTTATGTTTAGTATACAAAATACAGCATTTCTAGCCTTATTCTATTTTACACTTTCCTTGCCCTTTAAAGGGACCTCTGCCATTGACCTTTATTTTCATTCAACAGGTTTTAGCTGGAGTATTTTTGGATTCAGGTGTTAAGCAGCTTTGGGCATAATAAATCTAAAAAAAATAATTTTTCCTAAAAAAACAAAAATTTTTCGAGAAAACACAAACTCAACCTTTGGTAAATAACCCCCCAAGTGTGTTTTGTGTGCTACAGCACTTACAATACACATGCAGTCTGTTTTGTCTTGGCACCTTTTGCAGGGAAAATTTAGATTTTAGCCGACGGGGAGGCAGTTCGGGGAGATTAGGCACCAGAGGAAGAGGTTACATGTCGCCAGGTGACTAATCTCCTTCAAATAGCACCCTGTGTCTCTACACTTGAAATGCAATAGTGTTTATCTAGGGCTTTAGTGGGCCTGTAGCTGGGAAAATTGTTTATTCATCTGACCACATCTGGGACACCATGTGAGAATAATGGTGCACTAGCAGTTTGTGCCTTGTATACCTTAAAAGATGGCTGAAGGCTGTTGTGGGTTCTGGGGGTTGAAGACAACAACACCTGAAAGACCATAGGTTATACAGTCCTGCTTTGTATAAATAATCGGACCACACAATCTGCTCAGCTTCAGACCCCATTAACAACAAATGGCCCTTCAGAAGAAAAGCAAAGAACATTGCTACCATATGTACTTTGATGCAAGAGAAAGCAATATTACATCTCTTTTCCTTAACTATTCGGGGAAGTTCCCTGCTTCCTTGGGAGTAGGCTAATAATCATAATAATATTGATCAATATTGCCATTAAAATTATTGCATAATGGGGTTTCTTCACCCTTCTATTGCACTGAACTAACTTGCATTTCAGATTGCATAGCCATGAATCAACATATAATTGACTGACTTGAGGCGGTGTGAAATATTTGTGACTTTAGATCATCCATTTAACATTGGGGTTTATATAATTGTGTGCCTGAGAAAGAAAAAAATGACAGTTGGGTCTATTAACCAAAGTGCAAAGTGAAATAATTTCAGTCAGATGACTGAAGTCAAGTCTCCATAAACTCCCAACAAAAACCCACACTAAAGGGGTCATTTACATACACAAGCAAAAATGGTGTCCATCCAAGTTCTAATTATAAAGGTATTTTCTGAGCTTTAAATACTTTGTTTCCTGTATCCATACACCTTATGTCACACATGGTGTTTTGCCATCAAGGGAGAAATTGGCAGTTTTCCCCAATCAACTCCATGTTTTATGAGCACTGCGAGGAACTGCCCCCAACTCTCCATACACAGATTGTGGCTTGAAAAATGTACAGTGGGCATAAAAGCGTAAACTGTAATGTGCAGTGCTGTGTTACCTCCTATATTATTCTGTATGTGTTTGTGTATAAGCTTCTCATGTTATACAGAAATAAGTAGTGATAGGCTGACCAAAGTACAAATACAAAGTAAAAATAGAAGGCTATCTTAAGACTCCTTGCTATCAGGAGGATGTTACAGAAATTGCTGATACAAGGGTTTGCTGGCTGTCAGACTGGCACCATAACAACAGAGATTCTGCTGAGGGAACAAGTGGGATATCATTAAGTAGATAAGTACGAGAAATGTTCTAACATATTAAAGTATGTGGGAGGCAGTAGATATAATGGCTAATATACCCCCCTTGTATGAGACGTAAGGCTACTGGGAGTGACTAAGTCGTTCTGTGATTCAGACCTCTGATTTTATTTTATAGCATGGGCTGCATTGTTACTTTTTCCACAATATGGCATATGAAAGGGATATCAAGTGTATTTGTGTATTGAACAAAGTATTATTTGTTATGTGACTTATTTTTTCTCTCTCTTCGTTATTGACTTATTTTCATTGTTTGGTTTGTCATTCGGAAAGAGGCATTACTTTGTCAGCAAAAGACAGTGAGGGGCTTAGGAAACAATTTGTGTGAGTCTCAGAGATAGAGTGCAACAAATATAACAGTATTTTTTGGATTTTTATGTATAATTTGGGTTCTTTAGTAATATGTATAGGAATTAATGGAAGTTGTGTGTGCTTCAACCACCTTAAAGAAACTTGTGAGTTGGGTGCAAAGCAGTCTGGAAACCTTTGCCAGGGGTTAAATAGACATACTAGAAAAAATACTGCTGCAGCACATCTTTGTTGTAAAAGTGAGAAGTTGAATTTATTAGGTCAGCCCTAATAAATTCAACTTATCACTTTTACAACAAAGATGTATATAGACTGACCTGAGCTGTTGTGACCAGGGCCTGCTGATTCTTTGACCTCTGTTTGTTAAAATAATTTAAGACTGTGGCCTCAAAGCAGGTGCTTCTTTTTGAATTCTAGGATTGGAGAAAAATTTTGGTTGCATAAAAAGTGTTCTGCCAAACAGAGCCTCCTGTAGGTGCCAGTCCAAATAGGGGGGGGGGGGGGGGGGGCTACCAAATAGCCAATCTATTACTGGCATCCTCAGGAAATGTATTTCATGCTCGTCTTGCTCTACCACTCTTTTTACATTTGATTGATACCTACAAAAAAGGTTGTAAACCCCTGCCCATTTTACATGTGGTGTAGTAATGTGTGGGCCGCCTGAAAGCCTGCAGGACTAATTGGTTCAGGCTGACTTCCACTCAATATTCTCAGGCCATAGGTGGGTATGGGCTGAATTTTAGCCTCTGTCCATCCCATAACCTTCTACCGCCCCACATCTGCCTCCGAGCACACCTTATTGTATACTTGCACCAGCGTGCCCGCCCCCTTCCATGACGTCACAGCAGGGCAGATGTGGTTATATAAAGAAGGGAGCACACCAGGTTAGGGGTGGGTGTGTCAGATCAGGTGAGGGCCTGGGGCAGGTCAAATATTAGTCGATGCATTCAAATGAATAAGGAGGGGCAGGTCATTTTGGGGTGCTTTATTATCTTTCATAGCCCTAAGAGTGGGTAGTAGTATGAGAACATTATGTTTTATTTTGTGTTAAATGTGGGTTCAAGACAATAGAATAAAAGATTGCATTTAAAATTCCTATAAAAATGCATACTTGCATTTACATGCTTTATTTTGAGCTAAGCATGCATTTGTAAATACATTTTTAAAAAAACACCCCATTACCTATTACTGTAGTCAGCTACAGTTGAGCCTCTTTGGTAAAAGCCGTGCTGTGATCACTGACTTACAGTGACACCTAGTGGGTGCAGATAATAACAAACAAGAGAAAGTTGTGCTCACCACATATTTTTAAAAAAAGTTAGGCAGGGGTGCAATGAGACTGCGTACACAAAATACATATAGACAAATACAAGAGGTCCTTGCAGTTTGGGAGTTTTACTTTGAAAGCAGCAAGTAAGTTGCAGGTAAAACTTAGTCCCTTTGTAAAATGTATAATGAAGCAATAGAATTCTTAATGAATCAGATACAATTTGAGAGTAGGACTGGCCAGATATGGGATGACTGACGTAGTTAGCCAGTTTAAATATATTGCAATATATGGACAAACAATCCCTGTTGTTTAAAGGGTAAGACATTTTTAGTAGCTGTATGCACAAAATGTCTCAATGTCTTAAATATATTGATAATGGGTTGAATGCAGAGGACCTATTGTATTTGTCTATATGGGTGCAGATAATGTATAACTGCATTCAGCATTTAAATGTGCTTCCATTGATACAGTCTACATAGAGAAGCCTGGGGTCACACCAGTATTGCTGTACGGTGGAATTAATAATAAAGACAACCTAAAGGAATACAGTAATAAATGCTTAATGTAAGGACCCAGACATTTAGTCAAAGGCAGCAAAATAACTGGCATCACAGTATTTAAACTCAATAGATGGGTGGGTATCCTCCAGCTGATTTAACCCTACAGTGGTCATCATATGAATAGGAAAAAAATATAAAAAAATAATAAACTACATAGCCACTGTATTTAATGCATAACCATATACCATATAGAAAATACAATATATATATATATATATATATATATATATATACTACAACATACCAACACCCCAAGTCCCTAAAAGTAACATCAAAGGGTTTAAGCAATGACAGTGGACAGGTGATAATTCCCATTCACACATTAACAGTGAGGTGTAGTTGAACTAATGCAACACAATATTATAACGTAACAACACCCAAAGTCCCTAAAAGTAATGTAGAGAGTGAGTGGCAGCACCATAGAAAGGAGAGTTATTTAAATTATATCATGTGATAGACTAAACAGTTACTCAAGCAATAAGTGTAGGAATCTGAAGGGGTTAAACCACTAGATCTGACACAAGGGAGGGGAATTTATCTCATTAGAATTTAAGTACTTTTATATTGACTGGCAGCTACAGATATTAACAACAGATCATGTATATCCGCTCAGAGCTAGACACAGTAGCAACAATTTGGAGTTAGTTTTTAACTACATATAGTTAAGTTGATATAATGATGGTTGCTACTTTGTGCGTTGTTTTTAATTCTTATCTGTATGAAAGGGCCCTTGCTGCGTCCAGCTGCAGGGGAAGACGCAACATGATGCATTTTTCCTGCATTCTGCGCCTACATGCGTTTGTGTGAGTACAGCCCCATTGAAATGAATTGAGTTCAGCCTGCACTCCCCTGGGGCTGAACACAGCAAAACGGAGCACACACCCGTGTGTAAGGGCCCTAATAATACTGATGAATTTTTTATGGGTTAAATATTTATTGAGGATAATTTATGTGATATGTAACAGGGGGGTTTATGTATGGTAACAAAGTTAATAAGTCATTGTGATACTGATGTATTCCTGCCAAAACGGTAGATTTAAGGCATACTCACAATGTTTCAGTACTATGAGAAAGGCTTGGGATAGGGTTGATACTTCAGGCTGGAGTTCAGAAAATAAAGATTCATTTTGTACTCTTAAGTCCTGGGATTCTTCCGGACGTACAGTATATATATATATATATATATATATATATATATATATATATATATATATACTTGAGAAAGGTCCCAACGTGGGCCGAAACGTTGGATATGCATTGTTTAATAAAACACATTTGAGTTCACAACTACGTTTTAGAGTGCAAGTCCTTTTGAAAATATGGATATATATATATTTATTCAGGAAGAAGGACAGCACTCACTGTTATTCCAAATATAAGAGGTGATTTATTATTGTTCAGTGCAAACACATCTCAATCAGACGTTTCGGTCCCACTTGGGGACCTTTCTCATCCCCCCAGGTGGGACCGAAACGTCGGATTGAGATGTATTTGCACTGAACAATAATAAATCACCTCTAATATTAGGAATAACAGTGAGTGCCTATTTGTGTCTAATCAACACTGGGCTCTGTGCTTTGAGCTGAAAGCCCCACTATCAGCAGTCTAAAACTTTGAATATCTCAGAAACTACAAAAAAATAACAAAAGTGCTCATCTGACCTTTTTTGGGTTTAGATCCCTTTATGACACAAACGCAAATCTGTCTGTGGTAGTTGTCTGAAGTTGCAATGTGTGTAAAAGATGAACTGGCAGTTGCACTATGGTATCAAAAGGAAATTGTAAGAACATGCCATTTCAATAGATTCTGATTAGATATTTTTTCCTGTTATTTCCTTTTAAAGAGTTAAAATTAAAATGACTTCATGAACCGAAACTAAACGCAGATGATAAACTCATTATTCCTTTCACATTAAACTTCTGAAGAATCCCCTGAACAAAGTTACTTGTAATCTCTTCTTGTTCTTGTGACTCAGTATACAATAGTGTGACACATCAGCAACATGCCTGCAGGACACAGGAATGGATCAAAGCATTTCAATTACATATTCATTTCAAAAATCAGCATTTTATGATCGTCAAAATAATTTTTATTTTTGATTCTACTCAGTACCATTTCTGCCACGTGACGAGATGTAAAAGCCACATTTCTGCCTTGTGACAAGCTAAAACAGCGACTTTTCTACCACGTGACAAGAAGAAACAGCAATGGTTCTACCACATGACAAGAGGAAACAGCCACGTTTCTACCACGTGAGAAGATGGATGCAGGATGTGGGGGTTGGGTTGGCTGCTCCAGGTGAAAGTAAGCCTAGAAGTGCACGTTTCTACTTAATTGACATCAGGATATTATCATAGACAGGTCACCAGAAAGGGCTCTTACACACAAGCGTTTTTACCTGCGCTCCCCTGCGTTCCGTTTTGCTGCGTTCAGCCGCAGGGGAGCGCAGGTATAGACGCACTCAATGCTTTTCAGACGCAACATGCTGCATTTTCCCTGCGTTCTGCGCCTACATGTGCTTGTGTGAGTACAGCCCCATTGAAAAGCATTGAGTGCGTCTATACCTGCGCTCCCCTGTAGCTGAACGCAGCAAAACGGAATGCAGGGGAGCACAGGTAAAAACGCTTGTGTGTAAGAGCCCTTATAAAGACTTTTTTCAATTAGCTTCTATTATCTATAACAAATAAGGGAAAGTTGTGCTCACCACTAATTTTTAAACCATTAAAGGGGGGGGGGGCAATGAGGTTGTGACCACAACATTCATACAGACAAATACAAAAAATCCTCTGCACAAAAAAAAAAAAAAAAGGCAAAAATGCCTAACCCTGGTTTGTCCATATATTGCAGTATTTTTAAGATGGCCAACTACGTCAAAGTGTGTAAAATATATAAAGAAGCAATAGAATTAATAATTAATCACATGAAAGTTGAATGTAGGACTGGTCATATCGGGAATGACTTTGATGTAGTTGGTCAGCTTAAATATATTGCTACAGCATATATGGACAAACAACCCCTGTTTTGTTTAAAGGGTAAGGCATTTTTAGTAGCTTAAGGCACAAAATGTCCTTAATCTATTGATAATGGGTTGAGTGCAGAGGACCTCTTGTATTTGCCTTCATTTTTCTTTCTAAAGCAGCTCTGGGGACCGTTCTAAACTGATACATTTCTTAAAATTCGCCCTTTGAGTAATTGGTATTATTAATTGCTGTAGAAATGTATCACCTAGTGTAACAAATTGTAATTTAGATTAGAATCTGCATCTGGATTACTGAGCTGCGAGGTTTAAACACCAGAAACATAAAATTTAAATTTCAAGTGGCTACAGATGATACGGTCCACCATGTGTGTTAGGGCTCTTACACACAAGCGTTTTTACCTGCGCTCCCCTGCTTTCCGTTTTGCTGCGTTCAGCCGCAGGGGTATAGAAGGTACAGACGCACTCAATGCACTCAAAGGCTGTACTCACACAAACGCACGTAGGCGACGAACGCAGGTTCAGACGCAACATGCTGCATTTCCTGCATTGAGTGGCGTAACTACCGGGGAATAGGGGATGCGAGTGTTCCAGGTCCCGCACCCCTGCAAGGCCCCCCCGGCAGATTTCGCCTCGCTGCAGCCATCTTAAGACTCTTATTGCACTTGGTAAATATTCTTTTATCAAAAATCACTTTTTCTCTTTAATACATCTATAATTTCATCCAGTAATGCATATTTAGCTTACCTATATCAGAGTACCTCAAAGTAATGATTTCTGTTGCATACTATCAGTTTGCAATATCTTTGTAAATCTGGGGGTGGGGGATTATACAAACCTATCTTGTTGTATTATATAAAGAGAGCTTATATTTTAGATCCCAGTAATTGTTACTAGTTGCTTATAATGATCCCCCACAGTAATTATAGCCTCTTACCTGTTACCCCAGGCTGGTGCTCCTTTTCCGGGATATGCACCAGACCAGGGTGCTGCTTGCCGAGTCTCCACCATCTTTGTGGGTTCTATAGAGTGATTAAAGGGGGTTTTCACCTCTGAGATAACTTTTAGTATGATGTAGAGAGTGATATTCTCAGACAATTTTTATTATTTAAGGTTTTTGAGTTATTTTATTCTGCAGCTCTTCAATTTGCATTTTAAGTAATCTGGTGTGCATTGATTTGAATAAGAGACTGCAATATGAATAGGAGAGGCCTGATTAGAAGGATGAATAATAAAAAGTAGCAATAACAATACATTTGTAGCCTTACAGAGCATTTGCTTTTTAGAAGGGGTCAGCGACGCCCATTTGAAAGCTGCAAAGAGTCAGAAGAAAAAAGGCAAATTAACAAAACTATAAAAAATTAATAATGAAAACCAGTTGAAACGTTGCTTAGAATTGGCCATTATATAACATAGTAAAAATTAACTTGAAGGTGAACCACCCCTTTAAGCATTACAGAAATCTCAGTGAAAATTCTGTACTGTATATACAACTAAGCTAAGGAGGATGCCCGAGATACGAAAGAAAACTTTTAACTGTTCATATAACAGAGAATGATTAACCCCCTCAAAAAGTGTCATTTAAAATGTTCATTTAATCCAATCTATTTCACAGTTTGGGTTGTCTCTACCAACTGGACGGGGGGAGTTTTTGTGGTGAGGCAGACCCCTGATGTTGCCAGGCAACATCAAGGACACATTAAAGTGATTTTTTTTATAGAGATTGGGAGATGAGATGTGAAGTGACCTGGGGTTTGCCGGATAACAGATCTATCTGTAATTTGGATCTTCATACCTTCAGTCTGCTAGAAAATCATGTAAACATTAAATAAACCCAATATGCTGGTTTTGCTTCCAATAAAGATTAATTATATCTTAGTTGGGATCAAGTACAAGCTACTGTTTTATTATTACAGAAAAAAATGAAATTTTTTAAAAACTTGTTTGTATATAACGTAAAAAAAAACCCCCACCAAGACATATTTAACTTTAAAATCGCAAAGTCTTTATTAAGAAACAACTTACCGATACTCTGCTTGCACTCCTCTTCAGAAAAGGCGAATCGTGTGGCTCGATTTCTCCTCCCTGCCTTCTATAGGAGATAGCCAGGGAGGAGAAATTGAGTGCCGCATGATGGATCATCACTCTGTCGCCTTTTCTGAAGAGAAGTGCAAGCGCAGTATTGGTAATTTGTTTCTTAATAAAGACTTTGCGATTTTAAATTTAAAAATGTCTTGGTGGATTTTTTTTGTTATATATAAACAAATTAAACATTTTTTTTTTATGTTACTGGTCATTTAAATCCAGCAAAATTATACAAACTTCAGATTAGGGTAAATGGTACTCAAGATTCACTAAAGTGGTGTTCTGGAATGTCAACTTTCAAACCATGGAATTCATGGTAGTTTATGTATTTGATGTTCTTTTAACTCAATTTTATCTCCAATAATACTTCTTACTCCTCTGTGGAAACCCTGGAGCTACCACCACCTTTGAGGAGACTTTTGGGTTCCTCTGCGTCAGTAGGTCACTTGTGTACATCATGATTTAAATTTTCACAAAAAAAAAAAAAACTATGCAGAAGGTTAAAGAGCAGGTTTAGACACAAGTAAATTTTATAATAACACCGATTCGTACAACTACACCTTTTTCTTTTACATGGTTGTAAACCATTTACGCATGTAAGCAGTGACCTCTAGTGGTAATATTGAATATACTCATGTCAAAAAATACTTCAGATATAAAATTATGTTTCTTTAATCTTTTTGCAAGACTTCCCAAGAAGTATATACATGGTTTTATATCTAAATCTGACTCTTTGCAGGAGCCTGCCCAACAGCTGTGCAGCTTTCAGGTGAAAATTAACTTTGTTTGTTTGTTAGTAGAGTATAACAGTGCTTTATTAGCAGGCTCATGCAGCCATTACACAACAGTAACCTAAACTCTAATGCTCTAAACAGTATAGTAAGTATGCACAGTATGCACAAGTCTTGAGCACAGTGACATTTACAGCCCATTTGTTTAAACACCACATTTGGACAAATATAATAAAAAGTATGTATCTTAAAGCAATATTATACATTCTTCACATGACATAGTCATTGGTCCATTCAGGTAGTTTTCTGATTCTCTCAGTATGCCTTATAGGTTCACCAAAGGTCTCCAAAGTCATATTTAGCAGGAGCAAGACGACTTGCATTCCATATGTGTCCATCAGACAGTTCATGTGTGTATGGTCCTCGCTGGTGTCTCACCTCAAGTGGTGTAGCAAATTTAGATTGTCCTTGTTTCAGTACTGAGTTTCTTCTCAGCATTTGGCCATTTGCTTAGTAAAATCTCCCATAGTTTTACTTGGATTGGACGTGAGGCAAGCTTACTTAAAATCAGCAGCTGTAACTGAAGATTATAGTAAATCAATCAGTGCTACAACTTCTATGTCCTCATCCAGCGTATCAGAAGCTGCAGGTAAAGGTAAACGTCACAAACAATCGGCAATAACATTTTTTCTGGCTTGTATTGCATTTTGTAGTTGAAATTAAGTAGCTTTGATGACCATCTAGCATTCCTGCTCTTCCTAGTCCCTTTGTTGTAAGTAGTGAAGTTAAAGGGTGGTGATCGGTGCATAAGGTAAATTCTCTACCCCATAGGTAGGTTCTCCATTTTCTGTTGCCCAAACACATGCTAGAGCTTCTTTTTCAACAGTTGAATACTTACGCTCTGTCTCTCTAAACGTATTGGATGCAAATGCAACAGTTTTCTCTGCATGATCAGCATGCATCTGTGTGAGAACTGCACCAAGACATAAATGACCCTCCTGCAGGACTGGACTGAGAATTAAAATAGGCCCTGGCATTTCAGGCACACAAGAGGCCCATCAGCCCACATAGAGGCCCAAACAGCCCCCACCAGCCCACTAAACACTGACTTTCTATGGGACCTTATAGCAGCCCCTCTGGCATTTGCCCTAACCCACAAATGGCCAGTCCGGGCCTGCCCTCCTGGTAACTAAGCTGAATTTCTGGGTTTCAACCCGGAAATTTGGCTCTTCTAGTGCAGAGCGTGCACTAGCAGTGAGGTCTCTGCTTTCCTCATGCAGTAATACTTGATGATAAGCACTCTGAAGATCCATAGAGGAAAATATTTCCTCTATGTGTGGAAAAGGATGATTGTCCAAAACAACTGCTTTATTAGGTTCACGGAGATCAACACACAATCAAATACCTCCAGTTTTCTTCATTGTTACAACAATTGGTGAAACCCATACAGAGGATTCTGATTTTTAAATCACATCTTGCTCTACCAGTTTCATTAGCTTCTGTGGTACAGTCTCCCTTATAGAGTAGGGCAATTGCCTCAATTACTGGTGTACTGGTTTTACACCTGGTCTCAACAGTGAAGTGTTGTTTTGTGGTGAAATTTTAGATATAGGCTGTGTGCCAGGCACTGGTGCTGTAGTAATGAGACCATCAACTAATTGTAGGTTTAATGCAGCAAAGTGTAGCAGTACCCTTATTCACTATGTAAAAGTCAGATTTTGCAGTATTTGATTCAAATTGTACAATCACTGACAAGCAACCAAGCAGTCTCAGGGCAGGTGCAAAAGGCATATTGTTTGCAAAGTATTTCAAGAAAATATCCTTTGGTAGTATAGAAGCAGCTGAACCTGTATCAAGCATCAGGTTAATGGAGCGTCCCTTGTCAGCAGAAGCAGTATTGACATTGACAGTGCATATAAACTTGTCACAAATAAATGTACCAGCTTTATCCACACTTAATACTGTAACATTTGTAGTAGTGACTTCATGAACATCTTTAGCAGAACTAAGACTAAGGTTTTAGCTAAAATACCTACCTTTGAGTATTTTCAACCCTACTGCTTTTGCAGGACATGTAGCATAATTTGCAATGTCCTTTGTAAGGGTTAAATCCTGCTCTAGGAGCAGTCTCTTTCTATTGCAATGAGTATGTTTTTTCCACTATTCTTTCTCTTAGCATTTCATCTGTTAGATTTCCAAACTCACAGGTAACAACCAGCTCTCTCAAAGCTGCTACAAAATGTTCTGTGGATTCGCCATTACGCTGTCCACATTGGTGGAATTTATATCTTTCATCAACCACAAAGTTCTTTATAGCAGTAAGAGCAGTTTCATAAGTCTCATCAGGATATGGTAATGTACAGAATATAATCTGTCCCTCTGGTTCCAGGCATTGAATAAGCAAAGCACGCTTTCTAGCAGCCGAAATCTCCCCTTGGTCAGCAGCAATAATGTAATTTTCAAACATACAGTTCCAAGCAGTAAAAGGAATGGTAGGCTCACCAGGGTTTGGAAGAAAAGGTGCAGGCTGCTGCAGAGGTAGAAGAGACATCCTGTCACCAATTTGTTGTGTTTTGAATTAGTAGAGTATAACAGTGCTTGATTAGCAGGCTCATGCAGTCATTACACAACAGTAACCTAAACTCTTATGCTCTAAACAGTATAGTAAGTATGCACAGTATAAGTCTTGAGCACAGTGACATCTACAGTCCATTTCTATAACATCACAATCTTCCTCTGTGGTTGGGTAAGAGAAGCAATAAGGTGACTTACAAGACATTACTAGGTACCCATAGCAGAATTATAACACCACTGCACAGTAGAAAGCCTGTTTGACTGAATATAAAAAGGTGGGCCTCCATTTTAATATACAGTACTGTGTGGATTATTTCGTTAAACTCTGTTTATAGAACAAATGTGAAATATAACATGAATATAGAAAGGGGAAGTGTGAGATGTGGAAGCACTCTATATACTGTATAGTTTTCTGTTATGTTGTTTGTCCATAATTACTGGTAATGGAGATAATGGGCCCAGAAATGGAGGACTTCTAATTTTCCTGTGTATTTGGTAGCTACAACCACTAGAATTACAGACCTCGGTAGACAAGCTATGCAACTACAGCAGGTGTTGATTTCTAGATTGTAGCTTGCCTTGTGTCTTACTCATTATATATATGTATATGATTATCATACATCTACACTGTTTTGTTCTCAGATACCTATTTCCTTCTTATTTGCTTGAATCAGAATAAATGATTCAATAGGAGCTGCTGGAAGTCTCTCTCACACATGAAAGTCTGTGTCATTGTCTTTTTGTTTCATTATTACTGAAATGCACTGGAACTTCCTTTTTACTGTAATCACCTACCGCAGTAAAGTTACAGTCATCTCTGTGGCTTTTGGACAAAGCAGCTATGCCACATGGGCACCTGACCTTCTTATGAATATGCCAAAAAGACCAGCAGTGATGCTCTCAATTGGCAAACTCACACAATTGCTTCATTTAACCCTAAAAATGCAAAAGTGTAACCATGCAATGTATAAGAGTGAACAGTATTTATTCAAACAGGCATTTTTGTACATTTGACACATATTTGAGGGCACCTAAATTTGTGAATTCATTCCATGCTATTCTTACTGGTTGTTGTATCCACAAGCCTTTAGCTTTACATTTTACTGCATTTTTTATTTATTTTTAAGCTGTTTATATGGAATAACTGAGCAATAAATTCTGATATAGGAATTTCAGAATAATTGCGGTCTCTTCACCAAATTTTAAGGCAGTCATATGATTGTAAATTTGCCATTTAAGGTTTTTATTTTATTTTATTAACAAACATGTAAGTAACTACAAATTATACTTAATGCTACTTTTGTGAATCCCCCACTCAGGACTAAGTTTTATAGGTTATTTAAATGGATAAAATTCTTGCAGTTCAGCCAAACATCCAGTACAGATTAGTTTGCCATTGCTTTTCATGATGATGTAGGAATTTCACAGCAGAATAAAAATAGGACAGTCCAAAAAATTTGCAGAACTTGAACTGCCATGTTATAAACATTGTTTCTAAAGCTTGTGTTTATTGAGGGGAGGGAAAGGGATGGGTATAAGAGGTTATAATACAACAAACATACGTAAAATAAAACTTACATGATGTCTGCTGTACACTTTAGTAATATGAGTTATGTGTTATATGTGTAGTCACAGTGTGGTCTAATACACTACATATGTCAATTTTATATCAACCAAAACCTTTTCTATCAATGACAACCAATGTTGGTCTGTGAGAGGACATCCACTTCATGACCAGGGAGTACTATTCCCAACAAGCATACTTCTGGCCATGCAGGCCCTCAGGAATGGCAGATGTTCCTGCAGATACCCCACCACTTCTGTCCAGTACTAGGAAACTGGTGGCCAATCCAACACTATTTGATAAAATGTAGCTTCTTGGTGTCAATACTTAGGGCACCTGGCTTCAGCAGCTCAGCCAAATTTTTTTAACCTGTCTGGTGTGAGGTATAGCTGGTGGATAAACTTAATAGGCGGTTCCTGATAGAGCTCAAGAAATTGTAAAAGCCATCTGCGGCCTATTTCCAGTCATCTGGTTCTAGTGATGGGACTACTGTCTGCCACTTTTGTTGAGCTTTATCAAATGGGGCTGGGAGGCAAGTTATTAGTGACCTGTAGAGCCGTTTGTCTCCCTTAGGATCCCATAAGATCTTTTCAAACTTGGGGGTGGCATATGTGATCTGGAGCATTGGAAACGCTGCATGGAAAGCTTCTCTAAACTGCATATACTGGAACCATTGAATCGTATGTTGGGCTGTTGTTTCAATTTGGTCCATAGTGGGACTTTGGAATCAACTAGGAGGTCACTTAGGGATCTAACCTGCAGCTGGGGGCCAGTAGCAATTCTTGCAAGTGGGGAAGGTTAGCATTTCTCCAAAGGTGTAAGTGAGGGGATATGAGGGGTATGGTTACTTTTCAGATTTTACCTGCTGCCATCCATGCTCATTAAGGGGTGGAGATTACAGTTGGGAGTAAATTGTAGTCCCCAGGTTTCCTGTAGGGAACATTACATAGTGCCTCTAGAGATCCCATCAGGGTTCCCAATAGTGTAGTATTTTGGTCCACATTATAAACTCTTACATGCCTTTGCACATGAAGGCAGCTCCAAAGATTGTACCTACATTCACACAGGTGGAGTGATTTGGAACAGCTGAACAAATTCACAGTGTGTTTGCGTTCTACTTCATGCAAAATCCAGTGTGAAAGCTAAACTGAATAAACTATGTAAAGTTACAACTTCTATTTCTTAGTGGCACAGCTGATTACTTTGAAAATAAACCCCCACCTGAATCAAACTCATTTAAGAAACTTAAATAGTAGGGGATAATACAAAAAAACACAATTTGCAGAGGAACGTTTTTTAATGACAGTAACTTTTGGATACAACATATGTAGCAGTATTTTGCAATATAAAAGTTTATAAAACATTTAAAAAAAATGTATCCGAGTTTTTGTGGTGTTGAAATGAGGTGTTCCGCAAAGGTTCCAACAAATACTTTACTGGACTTCCAGTTATGGTGCTGAAGAAGAGGGAGTGCAGAGCTTGGCGTTACTGGCAGCTTACTCCTGCAATTTATAATCTGAAAACCTACCTTTTCACCCAGCCTGACTTCTGTCCCCCGAAGGCTACTAGTAGGGTTGTCATCTGGCCGGTATTTTACAGGCCTGGCCAGTATTTTTGATGTTTGATCTCAACGTTATTAATAGGAAAAAAAGATAAATATATAGGAAGGCCGGTATTTTTTTCAGGAAAAGGTGGCAACCCTAGTTACTAGTAAGCTCCTGTTCAGCATTTGAGTGGGCTACAGCCAAACAAAGCGAGGAAACCTCAAGGGTTCGTCTGAGATGTGTGGCAGCCATATTTCATATACTTGGTGAGCTGCTGAATAGTTCAAAAAGCCTTTACATATTTGGCAGTGCAATGACTCTTTGAAAACCTTGGGGACATCTTTTCCTCCATATTAAGAGTAATTCTTGGAGTGTGGTAAATTGTGGAAATATCCTATTTCACCTGACAGAGGTGTAAGCCACTTTCACTCAGTGTGTCAACTATTATTTCTTTTAGACTGTATTAAGGCTGTCGGACTCTGAAGTGACCATTGAAGGATTTTGGAGGGAGTTTTATTAATGGTGTGAAAGTTTTTAGAGCCTTGGAAGTCCTGCTTATGTCAGCTACCAAGTCCCGTCGTTCCTTGGCAAAGGAGCCCTTGCATAAACTGTTTTGATGTGATTGATGGCCTTTGTGACAAAATGATTATTATACAGTCAAGTCAATGTATTCTAATGAAAATTTCAATAAAGAGAATTTTTAAAAGAAAAAAAAAACAGCTTTTCTTTAATTGATTTTTGCCTTCAGACAGAAGCAGTTTCCTGACAGATTAATTTGACCATAACATTTAAATGGGAAGTAAAATCCTTCACATTAGAAGGATTTTACGGCTATTCGATCTGAAAACTCATAGGGTTTTAAAGCAATTTGGTAGGTTCAACCTGGCGAACTGGCCTATTGAAGTTTTTTTTTAAAGGGAACTTCGACCATCGAATGGTTGAATATTTGAATACATTTTTATTCAAATTATTTGAATTCATTCAATTTTCAAAATTCAATGGTCGAAGTGGTCTTCATAAACATTTGAAAATTCTAACCTTTTTGAAAATTCAATCGAATTTCGAATCCTTGTGAATTTAGTAAATCTGCCCCATAATGTTGTGAGGAACTTATTGACCTAAGTTTCTCTAAGGGCCCTTACACATGGGCGTTTTTACCTGCGCTCCATTTTGCTGCGTTCAGCCGCAGGGGAGCGCAGGTATAGATGCACTCAATTATTTTGAAGGTGGCTGTACTCACACGAATGCATGAAGGCGCCAAACGCAAGAAAAATGCAGCATGTTGTGTCTGAACCTGCATTCAGCGCTTACACGCATCTCGTGGGTACAACCTCATTGAAAAGAATGAGGTGCGTCTAGACCTGCGCTCCCCTGCAGCTGAACGCAGCCAAACGCAACGCAGGGGAGCGCAGGTCCAAAACGCCCGTGTGTAAGGGCCCTAATTCACCTTGAAACCATTTCACCTTGGAGATATATTTAGATTGAGGTTAAAAAAAACAAAAAACTGCTTATAAATGGAAAAATTTAATTATAAAATAAAAAAAAAGGTTAAAAAGGTAAAATTATTTTACAAGGGTTATTATGGTGGGTGCTCACCTGGGTAACTTCTTTCAGTGAGTTAAAGGACCAGTAACAGCAAAAAAAAAAAAATGTTTTTGCCTCCTTTCTTTTGAGGAAAAACGTAAGTCAATTGGTTATGATGATCCTAATTTTAGGCTTCATTTTATTTCAGGTTTTTGGTTTTCTCCTTCTCTATCACTTGGATTGTATGTCTATTGGACAAGATGGTATCCTTAACAGTAGTTATTTTGATTTGGTTTCATGCTTTGCTGGAATCTTATTTTTGTTTTTTCAATGAATAATCAAAAAATATTAACCTGGAATGTTAATAGGTGAAATTCTTATGTTAAAAGAAAAAGATAATAGAGTACCTTAAAGCAGGGATGCCCTGACTTTGTTACACTGGGATCTACTCTCGACACCTGGTCCCCATCAGTAGATCCACCTTGATAGCATGCAGAAATGTTTAAGCCACACCCATTACCATGTTCATTTTAAAAAATTTGGCAGGTTATGAAAATATGAGCACACTCCCTTCCCCTCCGTGCTTGCTTCTCTGCCCTCCTTCCCCTCCCCTTCATGCCTGTAGCCTGCCTTTCCTTCCCCTCAGTCAGTGCTTGTTGCAGCACACCCTCCTTCCCTTTCCCTGTAGCCTGCCCTTCATTGCCCTGTGTCCCTTATCCTAAGTAACAGCACCGCACTGTGAGCAGAAGATGCACGTGCCTAGGGCGCAAAGGTGTTTAAATTTCATCCTCACTTAGGGTTGGGGCAGACAGGCAGATTCGGGGAGATTTAGTCACCTAGCGACAATCTCCCGGAACTGACTTCCTTCTGCTTGAATGAAGAATCGCCTACGCGAAAGCACTCGCAGTGCTTCAATTTCCGAAGCTGCCTCATGAGGAAACCTCAGGTGACTTCGGAAATCGAAGTGCCGCAAGTGCATTAGTGCAGGCGATTCTAGATTCAGGCAGATGGAAGGCAGTTCGGGCAGATTGCCGTAATTTATTCTCTCTTATGTTCTATTTTAACTGGACTGCAATGTAATGGTCTTATTTTTTTCTTACGTAAGCTAAACTACTTTTGCTGCAATTTTATTGTTTGGTCAATTCTTATCATACAGTTTATCTTAAAAATGCCAATAAACATAACTGAAAAGGTAACAGTGACTGGTCTTAAATCCAGTTCAAGAAAAGGCTAAAACGCATTTCCTTATCTCTGTAAAATTCATTTCACATGGCAGTAGTTAGTGCAGCCTCATCCCTCAAGTGACAGCCATCTCTATAGGCCAGTTTGCAGCTCAGCAATATAAAGCCTTTAGTGTGCTGTTTGAGCAATGGTATACAGCCATCATGCTGCCAAAGTTACACTGGCTATGTATATTTAATATAAAAGCAGCTACCAAACAAGTTTTATTTCACAGGCTTGCTGAGATTGGAAAATCCAACGCCGACACAGGTCAACAACACCTTCTCTGCCCCTTTCTGCTCTTCAAAGGTCTTGCTTTCCATTTTAAACATGATCTGGAAAGAACTCCGTAAATGGCGCAGAAACTCAATCCTGTGAAAGATAAAAATAAGATAAGTGCATTTCCTTCCAAGGGAGGAGATGTCTAGTCCTTTACATACACAGCTTGATAAAGATAATCCTATAGCCAGCCTGTTTACAGTCAGCAAAAGTTGCTATTGTGCACTTCAAAACTGGCATGTGAGCGCTAGCAGCATTTAAATACATTACGCCAGTGATACGCAATGTACACCCGCCCTCTTGTGCTGTCCTCTATAGCCAAATTACAATCAGTTTCAGGGGAAAAATGAACAAAGAAAAGGGATTCTAAGCATGTACTGATGCTGTTTTTTTTCCTTTTTTTAATGCATGCTATGGGTTGTTACTCCTCCTGGTCAACCGGTGTGCGATTTATTGAATATAGGGGTAAGAGGACTTGAAACCGTGATTCTGAGAGAATGTGCAATTGGTCTTCATTGTTTTTTTTTTTTTTTATTTTGTACAGCAGCTCCAATTGGAATTTCAGCAGCTATATGGTTGCTAAAGCCAAATTTACCGTAGCAACCAGGAAGCGGTTCAAATGAAAGACTGGAATAGGACTATGAGGGGCTAAATAGAAAGAGGATTAAAACAAAGTAACAAAATACAATTATAGCGGTCTACAGCAAGATTATTTTTGCTACCAGGATCAGAAGAGGAAGGCAAATAATTTAAAAACTATAATTAATAAATCGAGACCAACTGGTAAGTTGCCAAGAATAGGTGATTCTATAAGATACTAAAAATGTACTTATATGTGAACTACCTCTTTAAAGAACAGATGGCTGCAGCATAACTGGAATCTCTCACACCAAAGGACCCACCAATTACAAAAGCCAGTTACATTTTAATTCAAATAGGAGATCTAATTTCAGATGTTTTGTTTGCCAGCCCACTGGCCAGACACTTTTTCTGTAGTCACAACCTCTCAACCCGCAGGCCTTCAGTCTCTTGATGGCACCACCATTCTTCAGTTATCACAGTACTGTACCTTTCATATACACAGCAGCGGTACCATGATAACCGAAAAAGGACAGTTCACATTCAGACTTCATGATGTATCACAGGAGAAAACTAGTAACACAGAAAATCCAGCACTGTAAATCAACACCCTTATACTGAAAACTAAGATACAGGGCAAACAATGCATCTCTCTTTTATACAGGTCATGGAATGTCGAGGTGACTACTATTATCCTTATATTTTACAATAAGGGGTAAACAATTTATTAGAATACACATGCTTCAGGGAATCATGCGACAGAAAGGACATCACCAAGCATGATTATACTTGATGACACCACTTTAGAAGGATATAATTAACAGGATATTCATAGCTCGTGTATGAAACGTAAAACTTCTTCTCACTAGTTAAAAGTGAAGCCACATTGGTTATAATATAACTGAAGTGGTGGGTGGAATATACTGTTTAAACAAATGGGCAACTGGTTGTGCTGAGGACAATCAAGGTGATGTGTGTTAAACATTCTGCAAATGGCTTACGTGTAAGGGGACAAAGGTCCGAGCAGAACTTTGGAAACATCCTGCTGTCCAAGGGTCATGAGCAGCAAGACCAGGCTCTGATTCACAGAATCCACACAGCCACCCTGTAAACAAAGTCAAACAGCAGATTGTATGAAAAATGTAGGGAATACCATTCTATTAGCAGTGCTGGAAAAACTTTGCCCCTAGTGATTATATATACAATATATTGTACAATTTACAGAATAGGCCTCATTTATGATTGCATGATTACAAGGAGCAACATTGAATTTCCTACCTGATTAGAACAGGAACAGGGCTTCAGTGTTGCACCTATAGGTGCTTCCACGCCCACACTGATGGAAACTCAACTCGTAATTATTTAGAAAACAATATTGTATTGCCAAAACAGGAATAATTAATTAACTGCAATTAGCTTATAGCAATTACACTGGAATGCAGGGAAATAATACTATACAGCGAAGAAATACACTGTATATATATATAT
>CM044431.1:137683069-137698623 GCA_024363595.1 Xenopus borealis
GTATGAGTAGGTTTCCTGTACACCTCAGTTTTTAAAATACCCCCTTCTTGGATGCAAATTTAACAGTCCAAAAAGGCAAGTTTGTTCCCGTGGACATCTTCCCTTGTGAACCTGATGTTCAGCAGTGAAACGTCTTCATTAAAATATCTCAGCAAGTCCAGTTGCTTTGAGTTACTTTTTATATATATATACCATGACCTGGATGAATGAGAATCTTCATAGTTAAATACACTGTATATTACACATAATTTCAGACCCAACTAGGGCAACTTCTGTCATGATTTTTATGGTGCAGGTTTGTTTTTTTTGTTTATAAATTGCACTGCAAATAGTTCACTTTACCATATAAAATGTTACTCCTGAACCAGGTATATTTTTTTATAATATTAGTGTGTAGTCAGCCATCTCAGGTCATTTTGCCTGGTCATGTGCTTTCAGAAAGAGCCAGCAACGGTTTTCAGACAAGCTATTGTTTCTCCGAACTGAAGGGGTAGCAGTGGAACTTGGATTTTTACTTTTGAGTACTGTTCTCAACTATTTGCCGTTTAGCTCCCTGATAGATAAGTAACACTAAACAAATATTTAGTCATCTTCTTCTTAAAGGGCAACTGAAACTATAACCACTTTTATTTATGTCAACAGCCACAACAGTACAGTTAAACACAAGGGTAATAAAAGTCAAGCAGGTTATATACATATATATACCTAGGTAAATTTGCAACTGGGCAGTAACCTAACAGTAAAGAAATCAGTGGTACGTTTTGATCAGACAGCTGCAAGAAGAACAATGAAAGCAAAAATGTGATTGGGTGCCACGGGTTACTGCTAATTTGCCCATTGCCAGTAGGTCTAGTTCTATCTAGTAATCAATCACCAAGATATCATTTTCTTCTTGTAACCCAAGCCTCGGGGGCAAGGTTGCCAAAGATTTCAGGGCAGTATCCTATCATTATAACTGACCTTCTCAGCAAACATAAATAGATCCACACTACCCTGTGGAACCAACTGCCTGGCTATGAACAGACAAGGTAGCAGCATGAGAACTACCAACCATCTATCAAATGGCAATGTGCCAACCAGCATCAAAAACATGCAAACTAGCAAAGGGTCCAAGTGCTGGGTTACTGCTGGGGACTAAGGGAGGTGCTAAGTGCTAGAGATAAAGGGTGGTTTAAAGTGCAAAACTAGGAGTGATTCAGCACATTCTGGACAGGGTCAAACACTGGACAAATCGCAGTGAAAAAGATCTTGCAGTACTGTAACAAAGAAGCCAGACTTTATGCAGTGATGTATACAAAGACATTGGTTGTTTCTGTTAGCTTAAATTAACTTTGGAACATACGCATGACACTGTACAGATCCGAGTAATATAGGTCGGGCTTGAACTTGGACAAAGGCATGCGACCATACGAACGGTCATCTGGCGGAGAATTTCAGGCTTGAAAATCTGAAGAATTGATTAGCGCAAAATGCAGATTCCCACTTTATACAGTAAGTCCTGCATACACTAGTAAAGGTTGCCATAGTTGTAACAATTACTATCTTTCCTGTTACCAGAGTCAGTCCCATCAATAAGCCAAGCAATATCAAAGTCTTCTGCTATCGCTCGTCTCCACGTACAGAATATTGCATGAAAATTTGTTTCATACAATATTATCGGTGCATCTATAGCCACCTTAAGTCTGATTGAATGTGCAGTGTAGGATTGCCCTTTCAGTACTAAGAAAGCAGTAATGTCACAGTAGATAAACATGACATTATAAATATTTAAGATATTATTTTGCACAGATGAGGTTAAAAAGAAAAAAGAACAAAACAACAAAGGCTGTACTATACAAAATAACAGCACCACTACAGGGCAGGTTAACACAAGTCACTTTAAAGCAAACAGGTCCAAAGGTTACACATAGCAGACAGAATAAACAGATATATCATCAAAATGTAGGCTGCTTGGCTGGAGATTGGCTCTGTACACATACTGGCAGGTCTAAACTGGTGGCTCCCTCACAATTTGGCCAGTTTGGTCACATGCAAAGTGCCAGTCAATCATACATAATTTTTGAAAGCTGAATAACTCTCCAGATCATAAGGGCAGACAATGACATACACAGACTAATTTGTTTCTGCTGGCATGCTATTTTGGGCCACACAAGACCAATGCTGGGTCAGTCTGTAGAAATGTGCCAAATCTGCTCATGTGTGGCCAGCGAGTACCATGTAGGTGTCTGACACAAATACAGTGTTCCTACAAGTACGACGTTATCTAACATTTAAAATTAACACATAGGTAATCAGTATTTTCAGGTCCCAGTACATTTCATGCTGTCATTTTTTTGTATATCCTGCATTACGGTTCATAGGACCCACATAATAACGGGACTTCCTTCTTTGGGGACCACTGGTATTTGCACTAAAAGGTACCTGAACTGAATATTTGGGCAACAAATCATGAACACATTTGTCTCCCGGGAATTCTATTGTTGAGCTATTTCAGTAGGAACTCCTTTTCTTACTTCCTCCACATAATGGACCCATACAGCATAAAAAAAAATTTTTGTATCAGAAAAATAATTTCCTTTCATTTATACCATATCATAATTTGAGAACCGTTTTATGCTAACCCACAACAGCCAGTATGAAACAAACACCTCTCTACATAGGGAACCAACAGTTACAAGGGTTGTAGTATGTTAGAAATACACCAAAGCAGTTTATATTTCTTAATAGGCATGGAAAACAAGGTTACTTAAATTGTAAAACGTTAAAATTGCTTTCAAAGCTTTATGGGAAAGTGTTAGAGAAAGGAATGGGATTTAACAATGCAAATAAATAAACCACTGTGATGACCTCTTAAGAGTGAAACTATCAACCCAGGTATTTAAATTTTTAAAAAATTTACAATAGTTTTGCATGGACTGTGTTACATACATAGGAATTAATCATTTGCATGTTGCCATAAAATTTCCAATGAACATTTTTAAACACTTAAAATAAGTGTGGCATCTTAATTTCCATACTTCCTGTTTCTTTAGTTATCTAACGTTGCGTCCCCATCTCACATTTCATACTTTTGGGTTCACTTTAAGGTATTGGGTGGGTGGTTGGTGCCCTCTCAAGGTGAGCTTACATCTGGTTCCACTTCTATCCACAGGTCCCATATTTTATTAAATTAATTTCTCTGGGCATCCCCTTCTAATATAAGAGAGTTTATACATGGGTATAGATTTTTCAATTTGTTGTTCCCATTCTTTGAGTGTCAGTCCACTCTGGGATTTCCACCGCTCTAAACTGGGCTGTAATAGCGTGCCTATGTTGTAAATATCTAAAGAGCATAACATTTGGGAGGGACATTTTCTATTTTAGTTCCTGAAATGTTAATAAATCAACAATATACTTTATATCGTAGCACGCCCAAATCTGTGGATCTGGGATTTGTTTTAGATGTGTTCATCCAGGTATTATTAACCAAGTCTAGGACACAACCACCGTTCAAACTGCATAACCCCCACAGCACTCACTACGTGTATCAGTTTCCCTTTATCGGCTGTCTACATGCAAAGCTGCACAACGGGGTTGGTGGCTGCTATCTTTGGCCAAGTCACTTTCAAAGTTCCATAGCCATGATCAATCACCCGGAGCCTGCACACTGGAAACCAAGCCATGGTTCCTGGCCAAGTGCAGATTCAAACTCAAAGAAATGTGGAGTTATGTTTTTTGTAATTGTTATGAGATGTTGTGCTATGAAGTTTAAAGGGATAACTTAGGATGGTTTTGCCTAAATGTGTTTTCCCTTTCCAAAAAATTAAGCAGGTGACATGTAGGCATAAGGGGTTACTGAAACAATGTTACTTTCATTCTTTCAGTACATTTTTCTTTTAGTACAAATCCGTAACAAACTTGATTATTACAACACCTCAATATATCCTCAATACAAAATCTTCATGTTTGTTCTACATGTATCAGAGAAGCCAATCCACATACTGTTAATTGTGCAAAGTTTATTGTTTTGTCTAAAGAAAAGTGCTCTATTCCTGGATTCAGATTCGAAAAAAAAAATAGAACCTGGAATCTCTTTCCTATTTGAAAAAAACACCCTTTGACATAGAAGCCTAACTTCGATATACAACCAATTAAATAAAATCCTCTGGTGCCACACCATGAAATCTTACCTGTTGCAGAGTGAGATGAAAAGGATTTTCTACCGGCCTCATCCCCAACATTGCTCAGTTTGTGCAACTGGGGTAAGTTTGCAAAACTTTTGGGCAGGCTGCCTTGTGGGTATTTATTAACTGAAACCAAATACAAGCGTGGGCAATGGATAACAACTGAAATGTCACCTGCTTTTCCCCCCTTTTTTCTTCAGTTCAGTTCAAACCTTGTTATTATGAATATTTATTTGTTTTTCCTTCCTCTAGTTCACCTGACAAAGGTATTGGTTAAACACAATTATGATGGTTACCGACTAGGTACTGCCACTGTGTGGTCACCTTTTTGAACGATGTTAGCCTATTTTTCTATCATTCACTTGCTATGTCAAATGATACGAGAATTGTGTTAAAAAAAAAACTGTTTAAAAAAGGTTACCTGCCATTATGCAAACCCCATTATAAAGCACTATAACCAACAGAATGAATGCTGGTGCCTCTAATCTTTGCAATGGGGTCGCCATTTCTAGTAGAACGATTCATGCAGACATGACCTGGCCAAGCACAACTTCAACAGCTGCACTGGGTGCTGAGTTAATCCAGCAGGGCATCCTGCCCTACATAAAACGCACTTGCAGAAATCTGATCAACTTCCATTGCCAACTTGGAAATGGAGTCAAATCCCATGTCCTAAGCTCTAAGCAAGAGGTCATACTGTACATGACTGTACAATCTGTAGAATATTAAAAGCACCAATATATTCTGCAGAAGAGCACATATAATAAACTATTTAAAAAAAAAAAAAGGTTTTACAATCTAAAAATGCACAAAAATGTTTAAAGAGGTGATTCAGCTTTACATTAACTTTGAGTATGTCATAGAATTAACAATGCTAAGCAATATATACATACATACATACATGCATACATATACATACATACACCCCATCTTCAAACCAATGCTTGGTTAGGCTATAAATGTATTGTTATTGCTACTTATTTTTCCTCTTTTATTCAGGGCCTCTCCTATTCATATTCCAGTCTCTTTTTCAAATCAATGCATGGTTGCTAAGGTACTTTTGAAGTAACCCAAATGCAAACTGGAGAGCTGTTGAATAACTCAAAACCTCAAATGATAAAAACCAATTGCACCCTCCCTCAGTTAGAGCAACCTAGGCTGCAAGTCCAACTACTTACCATGATCCCTTGCATAATACAGATTTCTGAAAAGCTACTGTAAAGACAACACTATCCTTCCATTATTACAGGCCATAACCTTCTAGGCATTATTCTCAATAAGTTCCTCTTATTACAACCAAGGAATATGGTTCATATACTGGTTATGTGCGATAAGCTTGTCATGAAGATAAATGTCGACAATGCCATCATAAAACCTTCTCACCATGACAAATAATTAGGCTTGGATTTGAGGTAAGGCCACAATGGCATAGGGCCAGGGCTACATGCCGCCTAGCAACATCGTAATTTTTTCCCAGAAGCAGTGGGGAAACAGGAGATTTGAAATGCTTCACCAAAGAATAACAATGGTATATCTACTGGCAAGATTTCTTACCTTCTAAAGGAATGTGTGAAACCAAGCTATGCCAAGTAACTGGTTCCACAACATAAGACGGTCAACAAGCTTAGTATTGTGACAAACAAGAACACACTTATGGGGGGAATTTATGCCATTGTGCAAATTCAATTGGGAAAAGCTTTCCTACCTTTCAATTTGGGCATATCAGTATTTTATGGTTACTTCTATTTAAAGCATTTTTGAACAGAACCCTTCACGCATAAGAATCTTTTCACAATTGCTACAGTCTAGAAATGGAAAATTATTCTCTTCTCAGCATCCCATAGATGGCACTTGTTAACCCAACTTCAGCAAACTATCAGGGTAGAAGCACTGAAATTGTTTTCCTGTTCTGTTTTCTTTTCACCTATATCCTTAACCCACAGAGAGAGAGAATTTTGTAACCATAAATGCATTACTAAAACAGGCGAGGGATAATGGGATCTACCTTATACATGGGACGCACAACCCCGTTCAATATATTGTTTGTGTACCTGTCATTGACCAAAATAAAAAGACCGCATCAGTATTTGTAACAATTTCATACTGAAGAACAACTAATTCTGCTCTTACAACTGCACTGGAAATTTACAATTTGGAATGTGAAATGTGATTATTTTTCCTCATTTTATTCTGTTTACAACTTATTAAACTCCACCCAAATCATAGTTTTCAGCATTAGTTTTATTTATCTTACAATGTTTTTAAACAGAATTTTGACATACAAGCCCCAAGGGCCCAAAACCATGGCACACTAGAGTAAGAGCTGTGCCAGGAAAAGAAGGCCCTATGCAAACAGTCAAGATCAAGAGCTGGTAAGCATGCCCAAACAAAGATAAATATCAGGTTGTGAAATGGATAGAAAAAAAATGCATAGAAATTAGGGATGCACCGAATCCAGGATTCGGCCTTTTTCAGTGGGGTTTGGCCGAATCTTTCTGCCGGCTGAACCAAATCCTAATTTGCATATGTAAATTAGGGTCTTGGAGGGAAATGGCATGACTTTTTGTCACAAAACAAGGAAGTAAAAATGTTTCCCCTTTCCACTCCTAATTTGCATAAGTAAAATAGTATTCAAATTCAGTTCGGTATTCAGCTGAATCGTCCGCGAAGGATTCAACCAAATCCAAAATAGTGGATTTGCTGCATCCCTAATAGAAATACAGAGGCTGCTTGTATTGGTTTTAATAATACAATGTTCTCAATTTACCAATACATTGTGAATATACCCAGATGTATAATTTTTAATAAATATGTATTTATGAGGGCTTGCCCCATGCCTGTTCAACTAAACTGTACCGGGGAATTATTGGCCCTGAGCGACCACCCTGGTTGTCCTTTTAAAAATCCACCACTGAAGTCACCTACCCTGTAAATTTCCTCCAGCAGAAGCATTGCACAATTACGTCCCAAATCCTCAGGAAGCATTGTTCCACCTTGCCCCTGAGGGCTGGAAGCAAGCTCAGCGCTGAGAAAACAACCCTCTGTTGTTTCTGCCACAAGAGACAAGCCAAATCCTGGGGACCTGCACAGGGGATACAAAAATACATTTTAGGGGGCAAGGAAAAGACATATAGAAGAAAAATGTTTTTAGTGCTTTAAAGTGGCCTTACACAAACAGATTTAAGCTTTGGGAAAATTATCAGAACACAAATGTGCAACAATCAAATCAGAGCAACTTGATCTAAAGAGATTTCTAGGAAATGTATATCTAAGATCTTTATATAGCTTAAGAAGATAACATGGACATACACGTCAAGATCTGCTGGTTTGACATCAGCAGATCTTTCCTAGATATGCCCACCTTGAAGTGGGCACTATCGTGCTGATCCAAGGGTCCAAGGATTGGATCACAAGGACATGAATAAATGAACCAATGCGGTCCTTGCTCTAACTTTTTTTTTTTAAACCTTTCCAATCGATATCTGGACAATTTTCAGACATATCGGTTGAAAAGGCCCGTTCAGAGAGTTTAGTAAAAGGGCCAATAAGCTGCCTACCGTCAGTCAGCAGCTTTTATCCGGCCCATGTAAGGCCACCTTTAGAAGAAGGCCAGCCTGGATGTCAGTGCCTTCTGCAGTGACAGAGAAAAGCACTACCCTAGCCTAAATCTAAACTACAACAAAATAATGCAGTAGGCAGGTAACATTTTCTTGCTACTATATGCAGTGTGCAGAAGAATTGGCAATACTTACTTTCCTGAATAGGCTCCCTTCAGGTGATCTGTGTGTATATAAATATCTGGGAGGAATCTATTCAGAACACCCCTTGCTGCATCTACAATTCTGTTCCCAATTTGTGGAGAGACTCTAACGGAGTATCTATCAGCCATACATCAAGGACAGTACATTTGTGATGGAGTCCATTGAACCAATAAAAATGAACTAGAGTTTAGCACTTTATTCCCCCATAATTCCAGCCAACTACATTAAAAAAATCAAAGTCATCAGTCTCAGACTCTCCAAAATGTATGAAACAAAAAATCACCAGGACAAACAGACGGGATTGCAAAGGTACTGTTTCTGTTACAAGGTTTTTTGGGTGCAAAGCACACTAAGCATAAGGGCACAAAAAGCACCTGTACTAAGCACCACCAAAAATATCATAACACTATGGACAACTTGAATTTATAAATTCATCACTAACCACCATGAATAAAGAGGTGTTTTTTTCCGCAGGATTCTTAGCAGCAACATAAAACAAGGTATAACAGTTCCAGTACATAAATGCAGAACCAATACAAGAGATCCTCTGCACTCCACCCATTATCAATATGTTAAGGACACAGACATTTTGCGCCTTAAGCTACTAAAATTGCATTCCCCTTTAAGCAAAACAGGAATTGTCCTGGCCAACTACGTCAAAGTCATCCCCGATATGGCCAGTCCTACATGCAACTTTTCATCTGATTCATTAGAATTCAATTGCTTCATTATACATTTTTAATGGGGAATGCAAGGCACAAAATGTATCGGTGTCCTTAATATATTGATAATGGGTTGAGTGCAGAGGATCACTTGCATTTGTCTATATGAATTTTGCGGTCACAAGCTCATTGCACATCCGATTACGGTTTTTAAAAATTAGTGGCAAGTACAACTTTCCTTTGTTTGTTCTAAATGCAGAACCCTGTGCATCCTAATAGTGCTGATAACACGGAGGGCATATTCACCCTTAGAGTATTTTAGTGTGAAACAGGCGCAGGTGATTTAGTGTTTAGCAGGCACGAGACACGGGGAAGCAATTCAGGGAGATTAGTGTCCCAAAGAAGCAGCGATTAGTTGCCAGGCGACTAATCTCCCTGCAATCTTCCCGTGTGGTTTAACCCTTAACCACCACTGGCATCCTCCACTCACTCAAAGGGAATTGTCGGAGTATGTTAGTTCTCTTGTAAGCAAACAAATCAAGTAAACAAGCAAAGCCAGCTGCACAAAAAAACAAGGCATGTTTGAAGTATGAACAATAGTTGCTCGTTATTATTTAAGGAACTGCAGTTATTGCATTAGGCCAACAAAACAAATGAACAACATTAGGACAGGTTTTGTAAAACATCCTCTGCACAGACGTGGTTTACAGCAATAGCTCAGCTACATCACAACATGCACGTACAAACCATCTGATCCCATAAACACTACAAAAGGATACGCTACTCCTCTAATGCGTTTTATTTTTCCAGGATCGGTCAGCTGAACAGGTCTTAAAAGCTTTCTTAATGGACATGAGAATATGACCTCTCCTCCTCCACCTGGAGGCATACCTCTCTTTACTACCTAAAAAGAGACCTTAAATAAGATGTGTGTGTACAAAAAGGCAGGGCAAGTTAGCAGAAATATAGCAATCAAAATGCAGTATAACATTGGAACATTATAAAGAACAGGGGAGCCCCAATCACTGTTAATATAATAAATTTGCATAAGTATACTAAAAGTAATGGGTTTGTGGAAATTGAATTAGGAGAGTAAAAAAAAAAAAAAAAAAATTATTTAAAGATTTCATCCTGTGGAAAATGGGAAACCGAATGCACTTTATGTATCTCTTTAGAGCACCAGTTATACTGGAACAGCAGCAGCAACTAGGTGACCTTTGTCAAATCGCAAGATGATATCAACTTAATTCAAATACAAGTTTCTAGCTACAGAACAAGAGTCCCAAGATTACCACCTAAAGAGGAGATGTATATATCCTCTTCTTGTATGCAATAAATTAGATAGTGTCTCTTTGTAGTTTAGGCTAAAAGTTTTGGCTTTGTTAACTTTAAAAAAAAAATAACGTATTGAATCCCCCCATAAACCCTCTCTGGACTGTGTGTGATACAAATGACTAATTAGCACGTCCTTATTATGCTTTCCCAGAGTCAAAGCAAGATGTGGTTAGTCACTCACAGCTCTACATTCTCGGGGAAAAATAAACCATAGCTCCCAGTCAGGTCCATCAGTTGTTGGCTGTGTCCACAAGACGGGGCTTGCAGGCATCCTACAGTGAAAAGCGGTGTTGTAGATTTTACTATTTGACCTTTAACCCTTTTTGTGAAAATGTTTTATTAAAAGCGCAAAATCCAACAGGAACAAATTTGTCTGCAAAAAGCCATCTCAAAGTAATAGTTGCACTGGACACTTACCTTCAGCTCAAAATGCTCACCATCTACACCAAATCTTTTCAATAATGGAATCGCTGTAGCCTTTAGTGTGTCAACCTAAGTGAAAAATAAATCAGTTAAGACATATTCAAGTCCCTTTTCCCCCCCCAACTGTAAGTTTAACTCATTTCTGAGACCTTAGACAAGAAGCTGATACATATAATGAACAGCAAAAAAGGTCTGTCCATGTATATGCAGTCTCCACAAAAAAATACCTTTGGAAATATTGATTTTCAAACAAACGCACACAGTAATTATGGTTTTATTGTATTCAAGTCTATAAGCCATTCTGTTTGTTTACTGGTTGCTGTCATGCTAAAAATTAAGTGCATTAAAGTCTTGTTGAAGGATCTTTTTTGTCCTTTGCACTATTTTGTCTTGGATCAAACACCCTAAATACAATACAGTACAGGAATTGGATCCCTTATCCAGAAAACCCATTACCCAGAAGCTCCCAATTACAGGAAGGCCATCTCCCATAGACTCAACTTTAATCAAATAATTCAAAGTTAAAAAAAGAATTTTCTTATTTCTCTGCAATAACAAAACAGAACATTTTACTTGATGGTAACCATGCTGCATGAATCCATATTGGTTGCAAAGCAATCCTATTGGGTTTATTTAAGCTTTAGCTTATTTATCTTAGTAGATGTAAAAGTATGGCTATTCAAGTTATGGAAAACACCTTATCCTGAGAACTTCAGGTCCTGATAAAGGTGTAATAATGCACCCATATTGTGCTTTGCATTTTAGGGTTTAGGTATGAAAGACTTAGGTCATTACAGGGTACACCCAAGCAAACCTTGCTTTCTGTTTTTTTTTTAATTATAATTATAAAGTATACTCACTTAAAATATAAAGGTTTACATTTTTTCCTACACATGACTGCTGAATGCTACTAATGTTTTATATAGATTAATAGAAAGGAAAGTCATCTCCCACTCTATGAGACATTATAATATTTCCAAATAAAGCAACATTACTAAAAGACCATC
Organism: Xenopus borealis; assembly: GCA_024363595.1. Classification (NCBI taxonomy): domain Eukaryota; kingdom Metazoa; phylum Chordata; class Amphibia; order Anura; family Pipidae; genus Xenopus; species Xenopus borealis. The sequence continues at coordinate 137,694,421 of CM044431.1, forward strand.
TTTACGGAGGAAGGTTTGTTGGCACATACAGGCCAACATTTTCAAGAAAGAGGCTGATAAGTTAAATATAACTCCAGCTCACTTCATGCAAAGTGTCAACCTGAAGGATTTTGATCCAAGAAAAGATCAGATGTAATGTTGGGAACAGTTTCAATTATATTATTGCTATATAAAACCCTAACTGCTTCAAATGATGCGGATTATTATCTGTCAGCACCCTCAGTTCAAAATGGAAATAGTTTTGAGGTTTCCACATGTGAGGTTAATGATTTTTTTCAGTTAACCAATTTCAATTAATTTGAGAGAATCCTGATATTTGTGCCAACTACAATATCTTTATTATATTAAATATTCTATGCTAACAAAAAACAAAACAACCGACTTCAATATACACAGAGGAATAAAAATTCTGTAGCTTGACATGAATTTTTAAAGGCATTAAATCCAGGCATGGCAACTTACAGAGGGGTCCACTTGATCATTAGTGACTCCACGTAGGGTGATTTTCAGTGGGTGCTTCATAAATGGAGCTAGGCAAAAGAGGCTTTCTAAATAATAGCCGATAGAGCGCTGTATATTGCAGTCATGCTCCAAGGTTCCTCCAGAGAGAAGCCCGGGCTGATAGTATAGAGAAGTACCTACAAATAATGACAAAATTAATGACTCAATGGAAATCCCAAAGGTTGATAAATGATCTAAAGAATCAGTCATTTCCATAGCCCATTTAAAAATAGTTTGTGCCTGAAGAACTTGTGGAGTACCACTTTTAACATAATGGTTCTATTAGGGTAATGGAATAAAATAAACTATGAAATGTAGTAAATGGTCTAAGGATCCTCTATGAAAATCTCTGTTATTCACATTTCTCACTAATGAGCCCAAAATCCACTAAGTCTATAGTTGATCACATTTTCGCCAATACATCATATAAGTAGGAAAACACATTTATCTGGTGGCTTATTGATCCCTTAAACATTCAGTGTTCTCCCTCAATATTCCCTTCCCCCATTACACTACAGTAGATGTTGGCCTATTTATCATGCTGTGTAAAAACATCACTGGTGATGTTGCCCATAGAAACCAATCTAACCAATTAGATTTCAAAAGTCTGTAAGTTAGAAAACAGAAGCAGATATCTGACTGGTTGCCATGGGTATATCACTGGTGAAGTTTTTCTCCACTGTTTTACACAGCATAATAAATAGGACCCTAAAGTAACCAACCATACCCAGCTTTATTCAAGATAGAAATGAATGACTAAAAGGAAGATGAGTAGCAAATATGATTATCTTTGCAAGCAGCCAAAACCTGAGTTTTAATTTTTTCAGGTGTGTTGAATCAATCACGTTTTGGGTCTTTTTCCCTCCCCCTACACATAGGATTTATCGGTTTATTTGAGGGAGGGTAGAGGTTAACTCATCATTCTGTGCTTTCCACAACTGTAGGAGCATTATTTGAATGAATCTGTTCTCACAAGCCTAAAATGCTTTATACAGTAGAGATTGCTGCCAAAAAAGGTAATAAATTACAGAAGGAAATGCAAATAGGAAAATAAAAAAAAGTTATCTTCTATTACAAGAGAGGGCAATTAAACTGGTTAGTTATACAGAAATACATAAACATTAAGCAGCATGAGCAGTTGGAGGAATCTGCCATTGCAGAGCTACTGCGTATGTGCCCAAAAGTCCCAAAATTTCCAACTTCTTTTTCAGAAATCTCGTGACTTTCGGTGCATGCGAAGTAGCTCCGCAACAGCAGATTCCTCCAACTGCGCAACAAGACAAGATGGCTGCTGTGAACTCCGCTGGACAGGCCCTGCAAGGTGGGTTTAGTAGAAAGCCAAGGGCATTTGCCCAGGGTACCAGGTAGGCCAGGGGGGTGCCAATTAGGGGGTTTGGTTCTCCTTTAAGCTCTTTGTCCTTATATGATTGTGTATATTTATGTGATTTGTCTTCCCCGTGTATACTTTTATATATTGTTCTTTTATGAACTGTACAGTGCTGCGGCTCCTTAACAGTTCCCTTTTCCTCCCACTTTTACCCTAAATGTGTTTTAGGGCCACCAAAAACTTCAATGGAATGGAATCGGAACGGTTCTGGGTTCTAATCCCCACACTGCTGATGGTTGGTAGTCATTTACTTCAAAGGCATACAGCTTGCACCAAGATACTTTGCAGATACACAGTTTTTAAAATGGTTTTGCTGTACGGTGCTTTGCCCTCAAGGGCCACTATACAAATACAAATATACATACATACATAAATGTAATTGCAATATAAAGCAGTTTATCCCTTCTTGTTCTCTGATTCTGACTCTTGAAACAAGGTTGTAGAATTCAATTTTGTTCCACACATGTTAATCCTGTAGTAGTACCTGGGAGTGTTAATATTCATAAACAGAGTGCTAAAGTGACAATAAACACAGTGGGAAAAAAAACATGCCATTTTCAAGCCAAATCTGAAAGGGAATATGAGGTCTTTCCTCCGGCTCAACAACAAGAAACCTAGGAAAACTAGGTGTGGTTCCCAGTTCCTAAGCCATCTGGAACAAAATCATTGGGTGTAGGCAAGTCACACAATACATAAATAAAATGTTCAAGACCATCCACATTCATTCATCTTCAGGTCTAATAAATAACAAAATATAGATGCATACGGTATTACACTTGTTTGAAAAGAGAATGGAAAAACAGATAAATAACTACCAGTTTCGTTGATCTCGATCCTCGTGCCATTCGTTATTTTATCCATTAGTCTGATGAAACTTGCTTCAAAATCTACAGGGAGATTCGCAGAAAAAAGAAGACGGAAGAAAGTTTAGCATCTTTCTGATTAAAGTCAAAGTTTATCCTAGAACTTAAAAAAGACAAGGTTAAAAATATAGGGATGCACTGAATTCACGGGGTCACATAACTGGAGCTATACTAGATTTAATAACCATTAGGCAACTAGGCAAATTTCCTGAATGTCACTAAATAAGCTTAGAAACTTTGGACCCCACTATTTTTTAATGATACAGGACTGGTGAATTTTGGCATGAAATTGCTCACTTCAATAACAGTCTGGCATTAGTCATACAAGGAAAAAGCAAACCGTGGCACCAATGTCATACTTTCTACCCTACGGTTTATTTTTCTCCAGCAAGGGGCTATGTTCATTAGCATTAGCCATATAGTTAGCTTTTCCCCCAGACTGTACAAAGACGCATTATATTAGGAAGAGATACAAATGAAAGGGTTTTAGTAATACACTATAATACAGTGTTGCCCTGCACTGGTAAAACTGCTATTATTGTTTATATAATTAAGATGCTGAGCAGCAATGGGTGCAATCAAAACTAAGCACCGGCACTCAATAGCATTTGAAAAGGGCAGGATCCCTTATCGCAGTGGTCCTCAAACTTGGCCCTCCAGCTGTTAAGGAACTACAAGTCCCACAATGCAATGATGGAGTCTGACAGCCACAGTCAGGCAAATGCATTGTGGGACTTGTAGTTCCTTAACAGCTGGAGGGCCAAGTTTGAGGACCACTGCCCTATCGTGTCAAACAAAATCACAACATTTCAGGGGCTGGCCCCTTTGTCAGGTGGGGTCACGATAAACATGTTGGAGGATACTCCGCTTTGCAAATGCTATCGAGTGCCAGTGCTTCGTTTTGGTTGTCTATCACATTGTGAGGATTGCCGTATCCCCCAAGGACTGGGTACCTAGCAGAAACAGTAGCGGATGGCCTGGGAGTGTGGACTGAATTCACTTTATAGCAATGGGGGGCAGCCATTCAAAGGAGAAAAGCATCAGGATACACAGCAGATAAGCTCTGCAGAGAATGATGTTATCTTTTATTCACTATTTAACCTGTGCCATATAACCTTTTTATCAATTTCACAACAGATTGTTTATATGGACTATAGTAGTGTACCTAAAGCAAACAGATCAGTTTTACCAGTGCAGAGCAAAGCTACATGATATTTTCAATACTTTAAAGTTTTGTTCTCCTTCCAAACCTTCAGTTCAGTTGTTTTCAGAATGTTCCTGTCTATGGTATTTGAGTCAATTTTGCACCATTTAGTTGATACATTTCTCAGCAGTATCTCTGGAGTACAGGTATTGGATCCCTCATCCGAAGAACCGGTTATCCAGAAAGCTCCGAATTACGGAATGACCGTCTCCCATAGACTCCGTTATAATGGAATAATCCAAATTTTT
>CM044431.1:137750027-137769964 GCA_024363595.1 Xenopus borealis
AGCTGACTAACTATTTTGCACAGCCTATTTTCCCACTGAACTGTTCCTTTATAGCATTCACCAAACCTATGCTTTGCTGTCCATTGCTGTCTCCTGCTTTTCCTTCTATTGCCAGTGGGTACTCTCCTTGAATGCACTCTTAGCTAAGCTGGGTCAGCCATCACAGATATGGAATAGATGAAAGGCAGTGTCCTTGATACCAAATCCCTGGTTGATAAAACACCAGTACCTGATGCTGCACAGTAATGCAGTACTAGCTGCAATACTAGTTATAGTTGTTTTTCAGTACCTTATTAAATACATCTTGATTGAGACCATCCGAAGTTGACAATCCCCAGTTCTGACCCAGGGATAGTGCTGCTTCTTTTCTTCTCCACTCTTCCTCACTGCGCTTTAACTCGGACAACTCAGCCTGGGCCGTTGCTTGTTCCTGATCTATAGACTCAGAGTTGTGAAGTGCCAAACTGTTTAATTTCTGCTGTGCTTCAGCCAAGCTCCAGTTGCACGCCACCGAGCTCCTACCACACTCATTCTGCTGCGAGTACGAAAACGCCATGCCACGTTCTTACTGCTGCAGGAAGCAATGTACATATTTATGCAAAGTTTCAGGTTTAGGCTGTATACAAAAGTCACAAGTATATATCACAAACTATGTATATAAAACAAAAATCATTTCATTGTAATAGCAGTTCCACTTTGGGTGAAAACCCTCAGATTGCACTAAAATATCTGATTTAAAACACTGCCACTGTCCTATTTCCTTTATCCCTGTGTATAAAAGTCTGAAAGAATGGCAGTGATCTGATGCAAAAACAGGGCCTTTAGTACAACAAACCAGATATGGACAACATTACAGTGAACCGAATGATCAGAAGCATGTTCCCTGTACATGTATTTAATGATTAACTTGGGAAGATAAGGACCCCAACAAATCGCTCCTATACTGTTTGTATATGACCGGCCCCGACATCACTTTCTAGCAACACAAATTGAAAATAGACCCTAGAGCAAAGCGCACACACCTACCTGCTAACACCACAACATAAAATAACCATACACACACAATCGGAAATGAAATGCCCTCCCCTTCCGGCAGCCTCTCCTCACGTTACTTTCTAAAAGGCAAAATACAACACATGCGCAGACGAATCAAATCGAATCCCCCTCCCACGGGAATTGCTTCAACTTTGTTTGGATTTACGTTGCCTCGGGGAGCCTGGGAAGCCCATGTAGAAAGGCGCTCAATGATGACGCAGCCGACCAATAGAAAATGGAATTGTTTGCGTCGCTATGGAGACGAGACGCTTCTCTGGCGGCGGCAACAGCAGGAAAAAGCTCTAGCTCTGTTGGTAAAACCGTACTTATACGTATTACGTTTATAAATTTTAATGAGCGGGTTATATGTATATGTGTGTGAGTGTGCAATATGCATTTGCCAGAATGTTTCATACCCATATCCAACTTTAAGAGATAGGTGCATAGTGCATGTGCAGTTAAATCTCAGCAGCCTTGTGTTGTAGTAACAGAGAGATAAATGATTTATAACTGCTGGGTGAACTCATTCAATGACTTCCAAGTCAGTGTATGCCACATTCTGTCTACTCTTTATTTGGTTCAGTAGCTGCAGTGCCCTAAAACGGGTACTATCCTTTCAGCATATCACTTTTAATAGCTACACCAAGTTACTTCTAAGCTTCATTACTTCACCGCTATATCAGATTTGATCCTCAGGTAAAAAACTGAGGCAGTGTAACATATATCAGAACCCGCATTTTACCTTTGGGGACCAGAAAAAAATGATGTAAAATCAGGTAAATTTATTATGCATAATGTATAGGTTGGACCACAAAACAACAATGTAAAATGAGGGGAAACCTAAAATCAGTGGATGTAAAAAATGTAAAAATACTGTAATGTAGCACAGAGTTTGCAGATGGGATTGCACAGGTTTACTTAGGTTTTTATCTCAATGAAATAGTCAGTTCATTTTACAGAAAGATATATATATATATATATATATATATATATATATATATATATATATATATATATATATTCCACAATCCAATATTGTATTAAGGACAAATTTGATCTGGGCTTGCTTGTATCTGAATTGGGATGGGAGATTTTGTGAATTGCAGGCTTGAAAAGGTACAAGTATTTGGAAAACAAGGAGAGTGTGTGACATAACACAGCTTTAAAATTTTAAAAATGTATAATTTCTGTAAAGATGATTCTATAATTAGGAATGCTGGTATCAGTGTGATTATGCTGCTATTTCTGAAACCCTAAATTATATGTATTCTTTTAATGATTCCTTTAACTTATGGCTTTGAAATGTAATGCATGGCATGCTCTGTTTTCTGCAGCCCTAGACTGGGTATATTAGTTTGAATATTCCACAAACACACACACACACAAGAAATACAAGAGGCCCTCTGCACTCAACCAATTATCAATATATTTTAGACATTGAGTGATCACTTGAAAAAGGGATATATTCCCAAAACATGTCATGATTCAGCACCAATAAAGGGCGATTGCAAAAAAAATTACTGCTTATTTTCCAGTCTGTTTCAGCTTCCTACATTTGTAAACATTAAATTAACCAAATAGGCTGGTTTTGTTTTCAATAAGGGTTAATTATATCTTAGTTATATCTTAGTTTGGACCCAGTACAAGGCACTGTTTTGTTATTACAGAGAAAAAGGAATCATTCTTTAAAAAATTGCATTATATTATTATGTGATATGGATAGATAACTGCAAGAAGATTCACACACAAAATACATGGAGGTGATGGTGAAAACATACACTTTTGTGGACTAAAGGTCAATGACGCAGATCATCATCTGCATATGTTCTTTGTTTTAATAACACACAGAGACGTGTGTTATTGACTTCTATTCCACACAAAAGTATGTTTTCACTTGATTGGCTTCAACGGGCGGAAGCAGTGGACAAGGTCAGTTTTGAATCCTGTGATAAAGTGTATGAACACAATTTTGATGATGATGTGCTGATATTTTTGCAGGTATATATATTTATTTAAAAGGGATGCACTGAATCCAGGATTCGGTTCAGTATTTGGCCAGTATTTGGGCCTTTTCATCTGATTTTGCGCACACAGCTCTCTTCCCCCCCCCCCCCCCCTTAGCTGAGTTGCAAATGCAAATTTGGGTTTGGATTTATTTTGATATTCGGCCAAATCGATGAAGAATGATACAGGGCTTAGTATAGAATCTTATTATTGGTGAACAAAGACAACAGTATTGCTAATACTAATAAGCATGCATACTTTCCTTGTTTAGATAAAAATTGGGTCGACAATCTTATTCCTGAAGAAGATCTACATGACAGCATAAAGTAACTTGATGCTGCACCTTTCCTGATCATTATATCCATCCCTGAAACGCCTCAGGATCTTCTTGTTGATTTCTTCTGTTCAGCTTTCCAACAAACAAACCACATGCCGTTAAAAATTGTGATCGAGCTTCAGATTCATGCGGTAGGGATACTGAATATGTAGTACTTGAGAAAATCGTCATTATTAGAGTCCTGCAGGAGGTTGGGTGGGTAGTTAAAGGAAAACTATACCCCGAAAATGAATTTTTGAGCAACAAATAGTTTATATCAAATCAAGTGACATATTAAAGTATCTTACCTACCTGGTATATATATTTAAGTAAATATTGCCCTTTTACATCTCTTGCCTTGAACCACCATTTCATGATGGTCTGTGTGCTGCCTCAGAGATCACCTGACCAGAAATATTTCAACTCTAACTGTAAAGGGAAGAAGTGTTGAAGCAAAAGACAGAACTCTGTCTGTTAATTGGCTTGTGTGACCTAACTTTATAGTTTGTTTGGTATGTTTGTGTGCACCGTTGGATCCTAGGATCCCAGGAGGCCGTCCTTATTTTTTAAAATGGCTATTTTCTATTTTTGATTACCCAATGGCACATACTACTAGAAAAGTGTATTATTATGAAAATGGTTTATTTACATGAAGCAGGGTTTTACATATGAGTTGTTTTATGCAATATCTGTTTATAGAGACCTACATTGTTCGGGGGGTATAGTTTTCCTTTAAATGTAGAAGCAGGATGGGGTTTGGGCTAGTAAGATAAGGCATGGGTTGCAAAACAGGCTTCTCTTCCTACTTTTCCACATTTTCCATCCACTTTCAGAGGACTGGTGAAAATGCCGATTACAGGTCACGGGTTGAGTACTTGTTAAACCAAATAGGCCCGCACAGATTGTATACATTGTATTTAGCACTTTTGTATGAATGAAAGATAAACACATTTTGTAACATGGTTTCTCTGAACAAAAAGGGTTTACTGAAAGGAAGTAAACCTTAACAAGAGGCATTTACATTTGGGTAAGTACATATGGTATTTTGCTATGCATACAGGCTGCTGCATGTTCCATTTCATGTTAATCTGAGCACCATAACAATCTGGTACAGATACATGTATTCTTTCTGTTGAAACCCTGCATTAATTGTATTATGGGCCATTTGTTTTGAATGCAACAAAACTCCCATTTGTACATGCAACTTAGTTTGACTTGTTACTAGACGTATCAATGCAAATTCTTGTGTTATTAAAGCTGGTCACTGCGGATTATGATTAGGGTTATATTTTATATCAATATTTAATTAATAATTGTGTACTGGATTTTAGGATCAGTCATTAACTTCCATATTATTTCCCCTCAGGTCACTTGCCCAGGTGTTTTCTTGCCAGAGAAAGATGATATTTTCCTTAACGTTTCAATACTGGGTCAGGACAGGGAAACAGGATGTCTTCCTGCAGTATTTCCTCTGTTGTTTCATGAGAAAATGAGATTTGAGAAGGTGAGAATATTTTCCTGTATATATTTGTTTCCATGTTTAAAAGCATAAGATTCTCGAACTAAAGGCAAATGGTAGCCTTATCGCTCATGCATATGTCAAAGGGCTGATGTTATAAATCCAATGCATATGTTAGAAAGGCCACCATTCTGCCTTTTATTATTGATGGTTATGTGCTGTAATCATTGGATAGCCATTATTTTTTGATAAAAAAAAAAGAAAATGATAAATTCATATTGTAAAGTTGATCTCCTTTGTGCTTTTTGACTGCCACATTACTTGCAAAGTACTGTACATGTCTATAAAATGTTGCAATAAACATGGAAATTCAGCATCAAATAAATCGATAGAATAGCAATAGGGTGTTTTGGTTTCTTTGACAAGCCATCTTATCTTTCATAACAGTCTACTAGTTTATTACAGTGTACAATAAAAACTTCACTGTAATAATTTATTTTTATTATCCTCAGTTAATATGTACAAGGTTGTGTACAAGTTTATGTTCAGCACTTAAAAGAAGCGGAAGTAAAACAAAATGGATATAGGATTTCAGAATAGGACATTGGTAAGAAAAGGGGAAGAAATGCTGAGCATCACTGTATTGGTAGTACTGTGGGTCACTGTACCATGTAATGCTATAGATCACTGCCATTTGGAAGATAATTCACCTTTAAATAAAATTTTAGTGTGCTATAGATATTGATATTCCTAAACAGTTTGAACTTACCTTTGCAGTAGGACCGCCGTGGTTTAAGGGGACAGAGTAAATTGGTAAATGTAAAAATCAAGGAAATGCATTATACAATATATATATATATTGGTGGGACCACAAAAAAACAGTAAAATGGGGGAAACTTAAAATCAGGCAATTGAGGTTTCACTGTAAAATAGAGCCCCAATTTAAATTTTTTCATGGGACCAGGAAAAAAATATGTAAAATCTGAGAAATGTACAGTGAATAATTAGTTGTAAACCAGATAAATGGGACAGTGACTGTTCTTATATGTTCAGTAGCTCTGTAGTTTGGAATTCCAGTATGCACAAGGTAGTGGTTTGAATAAGAAACTGCAATATGGAGAGGAGAGGTCTTGTATATAAATATAACCAGTAACATAAAATACATTTGGAGTCAGCATACCCCTGTTTGAAAGCTCAAAAAAAGCAGAAGAAGGCAAATCATTTTAAAGCTGTAATAAAAAGCCCAGTGCATAGAATAGTCCATTCTATAACATACTAAAAGTTAAGTATATAAAGATTTGAATCCATGTATACTAAAGGTGAACTTTTGAACTTCTTCTTGTATATGTTTTATGGCCTTTTGCACTTCTTGCTCTGGTGGGCCTATGCTGCCTCAGTTTGACACAGACTAATGAGCGTTTTGCTCATTAGTCTGTGTGTGCTACAGATGTTTTACTGATATCAACTGAAATATAAAATGATTGTAGCTATTTTTAATGACGCATGTCATTCTTTGTATCTTAGGTTTTTCACAAAGCTGTGGATCCTGCTGCTCTGGCTCAGAGTCTGGAAAGTATGTGTAGAATGACATCCCTTCGAGTTTGCCTCTTTTTTAATGCTCTTTGAATTGTAACTGTTTCTTCCTAAAATACACAATAGCCTTTACTTTGTAGTGCCTAGAATAATACTCACAGGGCTTATTTAGTGATGTAGTTGCTTAATTATACCAGTGCAACTATACAATTTCCCTGATAATAGTCCCACTGGCTGGATTGCCACCTTGGCAGTTTATATGCTTCCACTGATTCTTTACTAACAGATCCTTTGACTAGAATATCCTGCTTATGCCAGATTCTGGCTTTGTCAGGCATGTGCCATAAGCATTTATGGATTGCCACTGTGGTTGTCCAAATAATGCATAAGCTATTGAACTCCATGCTGCTTTTATTGTTTATATTATATGTCTTGATTTGTCCTGTTAATATGTTCTTGATTTTTCTGCCATGATTTTATGCTCTAGGGCTGTACATTACTAACTGCTTTGCATCAGTTACTAAAGTTTATTTATATTTAATTTCCGGTTTAGACCACACAACCCGATTTGAATTAATACAACTCAACCATTCAGGTAAGAAGATTCCAGTTGTCAAAACATGCTTATTTTACCCATTTATGGGTAAAAACCGGGAACCATCTTTGATATAAACATGCAAACAACTTTAAGAAAAGAAATTGTAAAAGACTATTCAACATCCACTGCTGTTTAGTCGGTTCTATAAAAGCAGCAGTTCCCTTTAAATGACACATATGAGTGAATGGGAAGAAAGTGGCCTTACAGTGGCGCTACTCTTATTCATTTAAAGACAAGTCAGTAGAGTTCTGCATCAATGGCATGAGGCAGATCTTTCCCATTGAAATTTTCAAACCATATATAAAATATCTGGCAAATGTTTGGTCAGATATCAGTAGTGCAGGCTAATGTTTTGGCCCCATACAGAGGTTCAACAAGCTGCCCACACAGTCTGAGGTGCCTTTAATGAACATTATGTGCATGAATATCTGAAAATGTGAAGATTTCTCAGTAGTTATTTATCCCTTTGATCCTTTTTCAACTTTTGATTAGCATTAGTCCTTGCCAAAGAAACATATCAAGTAACATTTGGTTACTCCATTGTTAACTAGGTTTTCCATTGATTGCATATATACAACGGCAAGAACTTTCTGTAAGATCTAGTACCTGTACTATTTTTTACAGTATACACATGAATTTCATTTACCAAATACTCCTGTAGGTGTTTTCAACAAATTACTTTTAAAAGTTGCAAGTGCATTTTTGAAGTTGACAAATGATGGTCTTTACCATCAAAGAGAATACATTTAGGAAAGGAAACCATTTTGCCTAATCTGCCAACTCAACTTCTGCTCCAGGCCTGGCTAAAATACACATCAAAGCTCCTTGAAATGTGAATTCCTTTAATCCTTACCATGTGTATGAGAACCTGAGACAGTTATTAGGAATGTAATGTGTATTCATTGGACATCTGGGAATCATTGGCACATGCACCCATTTGTAAGACCCGAGAAGCTTGTTTGTTCTGAATACAATGAGCAAGCGTGCTTCAAATAAATAACAAAAGGAAGAGACAGATATATATATATTGTTTTATTACTGTGAATTATTTTTGCATCCCCTTATTTGGTTCACACTATACCGTATCTAGAAACCTGTTATCTGGCAAGCTCCAAATTATGGGATGCGCATGTTCCATAGAGGGATTTTTAAAAGCATGTTGATCAAATGGTGAACGCCATTGCTAAATACGATTCTAAAAATCCCATAGGAATGAATAGAAAAGAGTTTTTCTGTGGTTCTGTGAGTTCTAATCTCACATTTTGATAAATCTGCCCCTTAGTTCTGTTGAGCTGCTAATGCCATGGAGACTGCCCAACTAAAGCCTCCTTACACATAAATCCAAAAACAAATTATAAGGATCACACACAATCAATTATAAAAAGTCAAAAATGTATTTAATTGAAAACAACTACATATCAGCAATTGGCCCTACGCGTTTTGACCACAGAAGTGGTATTCATCAGGGGCAAAATCCATCACGCATCATCGATCACACGAAGGGAGGAAATGTGGGGATTCTAAATTTCTAAACTTCAGAATTGTATGCAATCGTTCTGCCTTTTTATCTAGCTTTTTTTGTACTTTTTCCCCGAAGAAGACCACTTCCGTGGTCAAAATGTGTAGAGCCAATTGCTGATATGTAAGTGTTTTTAATTAAATACATTTTTGGCTGTTTATAATTGATTGTGTAATCCTTATACTTTGTTTTTAAAAAGAAAACAAGGCACTCTGTATTGCAAAACACTTAGGGGCAGATTTATCGAGGGTCGAATTTAAAACCTTTTTATGGTCAAAACTCTCATTCGACTAGGGAGTTGTCCAAATTCGATTACATTTTTTTTTTTTAAATTGAGATTTATCATACATGGCCCTTTGAGAATTCGACTATTTGCCACCTAATAACTGCTGAATGGCTGTTTAAGTCAATGGGAGAGGTCCAGGGATCAATTTGGTTATTGCAGTCTTCCTGACTCATTTGTTTCAATTCGAATCAAATTTGATTTGAGTTTCCGGGTCGTTTAATCATCCGATCTTATGAATACATTTCGATTGGTCGAATTTCAAATTCATGGGAGTTTTAAAAAACATGAAAGTGTGTTTAGAAACTTATGTTTCTAAACTTAATTTATGTATTTATGTAAATATGTGGTTATGAAATTTAAGTTTCAGAACTGAGGAAAACAAAGCTTATTATTTCAATAATAGTCTTGCTGCTTCACATGCTGTTTTTTTTAACAGAAGGTGGCAGTGTACTTCAGCCTATAAACTGCTGCTAAAACCTTAGCACTTTGGAATTCATTTAGAATTTTTTTTTTTTTTTAACCTTCTCATCCATTACATAAGTAGACAAAGACTTGCTAGGAAGGCATTAAAAACAGTCCACAAATTTTTAAAGGAGAATTCAACCCTTTTGTTAAAAAAACCCTATCCTCCAAGACCCTCCTCCCCCCAGCCTAAGTTTTACCCTGGGCAAATGCCCCTAATGTTTTACTTACCCCATAGGCACATTCAGGTATTGGACTTCTCAGGCGCCATCTTCAGCTGCTTTGGTAATCCTCGGAATGAGGAATTTTTGTGAGTTTTGGTGGCGTGTGCACAGTTGTTGATCTAAATGCACATGCGCCTATACGCAGCTCTCATTCCAAAGATTTCCGAAGAGAAGAAGATGGCGTGCGTGAACTCTGACGCCTGAATCTGTACCAAGGGGTAAGTAAAACATAAGGGGCATTTTCCCTGGGTAATATTTAGGCTGGAGGGAGCAGGGTCTTGCTGGGGATGTGGGGTTGATTATTTTTAAAGTTAGGTTTGAATTCTCCTTTAAAGGGGATGTAAAGGCCAAAAAATAAATCCCCATAATGAAAAACAACAACATTGTCAATGACACTGTGTTTTAACTGGAATAAAATGATCGTTCAGTGGTAATGTGCCTGAGTCTATTGTTTCTGTGTTTATGTAGCGGACATTCTGGCTGTTTTTGAAGAGAACACTCGGCAGTTCTTGTTTCCTGAGCCCAAACTGACTCCGGCATACCCTGGTGTAGATCGGGAGGTGCTGATGAAAACAGTCCAAGGATTCCCTGTGAGTCATTGTAAAAATAAATGTAATTTACCAAGTAAAACTGACATTTTATTTATGATATCCTATTAATGTGAAAGGTTTTATATATTTTACCTAGGGTCAGGTTAGTGCTGTGTGTGGCAGTTTCCAAAGGGTGTCCCTCACCCATGTTATCAGATGCACAGTCAGAAGAAAGCGTAGTTGAGCTACTCTGCAAGGCAATCATTTTGCCCCAACTCATTTTTCAATCTCTTAGACAATATGGCAATCAACCCCCAACTCCTAGCCCAAAAGCTCAATTTTGGCAATGCCCTTTGTGCTTGCTTCAAAAATGATCAACTAGCAGTTTAGTAGTTTTGCTAGGACATTAAATACAGAGGAAACAAATCCTGTAGCTGTTGGGGGGCCCAGGAGCTATAGTGGCATTGATAAGTAGCTGCAATGTGTGTTTATGTTTGTTCCCAACGTTTAGGGGCCCAGTGATATTGTTGTAGGGCCCAACAACTATTCATTCCACTGAAGATTATTGGAGGGCATTGGAATTTAGGAATTGTGTTATGTTAAATTTACCTGCCTGCTCCTGTCATACTGCTCTGCCATTGCTTGACGTGTACTTTACATACGTGTCTTTGAACTTAGGTTTTTACATATGTTACATCATTTTCATAAATGTAGGTGGGGGGGCAACGATCCCGTTGTGGTTCCTAATAACTACTCATTCCTCTACGGAAAAGTTTGTAGTGGTAATAGCTCGTATAAACAGCTGATGTTATGCTATAATAATCATTTCTCATAAACAGTTAATAAAATAATGAATGTGAAGACACACAGAGAGAGAGAAAAGAACCCTTTCTACACCTAGGTCATTCTTGAATAAAATTCCCACAGCAGATGATATCCTATAGAGGATTGAATAAATACAACCTCACTCTTGCACCTTATGTGGAATTTGAAAACCGCCGATAAGTGCTAATGTGCAAACCGAATAAATAGATAAAAATATGTGTTCTTGAATTTACAAACAGGATAGTTGATATTATAAAGTGCTTAAGGTGCAATACTAATTTATACCAAATTCATTATGATATTAAATCAATTGATAAAGTGCTTTAACCATCCAACATTAATTCATTAGGATGTCTTATTAATTAACCTTTCGCCTTGACAAAGCTTCTAGCAAAACGCCCGTTGGCGTTGTCTGCTGTTTCTTCAATCCTTTTTTAACCTATTTATATATTAGAACGTTACCAATTTATCTTTTTCCTTTTAATAGTAAAGTCAGGAGGGTAATATAGGTGGGCTCCAATAATGACCTTTTACCCTCTTTGGCTGTAGAGTTCACTGGACCCAGCACAACAGTCCCCCTTCTCTCCTTTAATGGTGGCTTTGGCATAACTAGATGTCACTGGGCCCCTCTGCAGATTCATTTTGTCTTGTGTTTCCAATATATATTGAAATTTATAAATTGCTAATTAATTTAGGCATCATTGCTCCTCATACCTCCTGGGCTCTGGTAGGTAGTTACACCCCGGTTATAAGAGCTATTCTGATAATTTGGCTTGATTTAATTCAGCCTGATGGAATCATGACCAAAACTGTAGTGTCTATTAGGTCTTAAGACCTACATCCATTTCCCCCCACACATAGCAGTGTCTTACCTGGGGAGTATACTGCATTTGAATGGCTAGGAATATGTAAAAATGGGATAGAATGTCTGATATTAACGGTCACCATCTGCATATGAATTAAAAAAGTGATATACCTTATCTGTATATAAACCTTTGTCCAACAAAAGAACACTGGAGTGGCTTCTTCCTCCAGCTTATATAGTTATCTGCAGACAATTGGAAAATATTAGCCTGAACCATTTTCAGCTGATTCAGTTTCCTGGATATTTCTTTGCTTTTCCTGGCTTTTTGCCATTGCTTACCTTCATTTATACTCACTGACCGCCGTGCCCTTGGGCCCACTATTATTTACGGATCTGCCTTTAATGGCATCTGCGGTGCTTTTTTCAAATCTGCCTACTTTTGTAAGCCTTCATAAACTTAAATCATACCACAGGAACATATTCTGGCTTGTTCATTGTGAGATGCTAATTCATTGTGCCTGGCATAGCAGAAATCAAATAGATAGGTTTAGGGCACACTGGTCCTTTGTGTGACATTGTGTTTCTAAGCTGTGGCTGTTTTCCAGACTGTTGTGGAAAACTTGCTTTAGTGCTTTATCAATAAATGAAACCCTCCCAGCCACATTTTTGCTTTTCCCTACAGCCAATTTTATGGTGATCATAAATACTACACTACACACTTGTACAATTGATTGGCTGCTACCAAGGGATTTGTAAGTAATAGCTTATCAAAATATATAATTTATGAATCTTAAACAGTGAATACAGCTCATAAGAGGTTGTTCAGAGTTAGCAATTACAATTTGCATTGATTTCTGTGATATTAACTTGCTGATATTATTTTAAAGATAATTTTATTGTACGCTCACATATAATTCAAATCTAGGAATCTAACTCCAGTTTTACTCCATTTTATACATATATCCGTTCCTTTTTTATCCATCTTGCTGTTCATGAATAGATTTGAATGCCAAGAGCCGTTTAGGTACTTATTCTGGTAGCTTTATTGTGCTTAAATGGATACTGTCATGGCAAAATGCATCAGTTAATAGTGCTGCTTCAGCAGAATTCTGCATTGAAATCCATTTCTCAAAAGAGTAAACAGATTTTTTTTTATATTTCATTATATTTTCGATTTCCCAGCTGCCCCAAGTCATGTGATCTGTGCTCTGATAAACTTCAAACATTCTTTACTGCTGTACTGCAAGTTGGAGTGATATCACCCACCCCAGCAGCCTAACAACAGAACAATGGGAAGGTAACCAGATAACAGCTCCCTAACACATGATAACATCTGCCTGGTAGATCTAAGAACAGCACTCAATAGTAAAACCCATGTCCCACTGTGTTCTATTCAGTTACATTGAGAAGGAAAAACAGCCTGCCGGCATAAGTCACATGACCAGGAGCAGCTGGGAAATTGGCAAAATGTCTAGCCCCGTGTCAGATTTCAAAGCTGAATATAAAATTTTTTTTTAACTATTAACTGATGCGTTTTGAAAAAAACATGTTTTCCCTTTAACCTTAGCATCATATTAAACAAAATATTATTTCACTGAACATTGCAGGAATTGAACCTATATTTGCTGGTAAAGTAATCGTTATAATTTGTATCTTTCTACTGGTTTATTCTTTATTTTTTCATCAGTCTACTTTTATTTTTTTTTAAAGGGAATTGCACCAAAGATCGAGTTTTCTACAAGGACCACCATTAAAGAAAAGCCACAGGATTTTAAGAAGACATGTTCTGTAAGTTTGACACTTCGGGTGAAACAGTCGTTGTGGTTTTCCATCTGTAGACAATCAAGATAACTAACTTTTAGTTTTTTTTTTAACTATGTGGGTAAGTTGTACATGCCGCTCGGCAGGGGCATGGTGTTGGAGGAGTTTTGCTCCGGGAAAGGGTGTTGCTGGATTTGGCTTCTGCGGGTTTGCCACCTGGGGGGACTTGGTGAATAATTTTGGTGTGTCTTGCTTTTTGTGGGGATCTGATTTGTGGGATGCTTTTTGTCCTGTAGTTTTTTGTCTTTTGCAAATGTATTCTCCATTCCTCAGCTTGGACTTTGATTGGGGACAGCTTTGGCGGGGCCCTGTTCCCTTGTGTGGGGTAGGCTTGAGCCTATTAATGTTTTTTTTTTTTGGCTGTTGGGATGTTCATATCTCTGGATTGTGTTGTGTTTGCTGGGTACGGTGGTTGTCAAGAATTGCTCTTTTGATATTTAGGATGTAATTGATTGTACATACCTTCTCTTTCTATGGACATTTTTGTGAATTGCATCTGATCACCTTTTACATTTTCTTCGGGTTTTTGAATATTATGGACATTTAAGGAAATGTGATTTATATCTTATTTAAAAAAAAGTCATTTTGATTTGAATTGATTGGCTGACCAATTATCATCATCATTCAATTATGAATTGAATGATGTGTTTCACTGTTTATTCTCACTCGTTTGTTAATTCCGTATGCTTGACAAAGGGGTCTGTTTCCCTGAAATGTTGCATTGCAAAATAAATACTTGAAGATTTCATGCAAAAAAAAAGTTTCTTGTAGCATTTCACTTTAAAAATACTTTTTATTTTATTTTTAATTTTTTTACATTAGACAGTCATCATACATCTATCTTCCCTACTGCAGCAGCTCCGTTGGCCTTGCTTGTGCTGCTGACTTTAAAATACATTCAAGAATAACCTTTTATGTCTTGTCAACCAAGAAGGTGACCATACCCATTGCCATTCATTTTTATGGGTGTTAAGAGTGAGGTATGACTACTCTTTCCAGCAGGTATTGTGTAGCTGTGTGGACAGACATAATATTTTTCACATGCTTGGCAGCCAAGCAATATTTTTTCTGAAGTTCAGTTAAAAAAATGTAAATGCACAATGTAACCAAAATTAACCATAAATGTTATTCAGGGAATTGTTCTCATGTTTGAAATGCTTTGGTATTACAGGAAGTCAAACCATATATAAGAAGACCTTTAACAGTACCATCCAGCAAATCAAGATCTACTCAATCAAACCCAGTTAGAGGCAGAAGCCCTGCTAACAACTACTGCAGTCCAACTAAATCATCAGCATCTCGATCTCCATCTCCTTTTAGCCAAAGACATGTTAATGGACTAAATAAGAATATACAGCAGCAGCTTGCAAATTTAAGCCTGAACAACTCTGATAATGACACAAGGCCGCCTTTCATTGTTAGACATGTAAGTGTTATACTCCTGAATTACTCTCCTGATATTCATTGGAAAATTCCATTAGCACCATCTTATAAATGAATTTGTGATACATGAATAGTTGGTCTTATTAATTATGATCTTGTTTTCATAGCGACATGAAACCCTTCATTATGCACATTGCTATTATTATTACGCATAGTAATGTAATAATCTTTCTCTAAAGCTTGTTAAATGCAATTAACTGAGAAAGCTCATTTACCATTCATTGTATTCATTGTTTTCAAGCAAGCTGTGTGATCGTTGTTTTCAAACCACACAATCTGTGGTTATTAATTGTTACTGATAGGGTTATTTTACTTACCAGATAGTATAGTTAGGGTTCACACACCAAAAATAAATTGATAGGGGTCATTTACAAAGACCCCAGAAAGAAGTGCAAGAGCAGTAAGAGCTGCATTTAATACCTGAACTCTGGCTGACTGCATTCTGTACATTGAGCTAGATAAAAAAATCCAGCATGAGGTGTAGAGGGTCACATAAGGAGGTGCAAGGCAGGATGCAGAGTACCTGATGCTCGCTTACTTGTTTGTCTGACTGACGCATAAGTTAGGGGGTTATGTGCTTGGGTACATGTGTGTCCCCAGCCTCTCTAACTACAGGCAGCACTGTTTTCGTGGGGTGAATGTAGGTCTCTGCACTCAGAAACCATTAGGGATTGTGCCAGTGTTTTGCACTTTGCACCATAACTTGCAGGCTTAAAAAGCAGGCAGTAAATCTAGTATTATTTCCTTGAATGGCAGTACTTACTAACTGCAGAGGTAGTAAGGTAAATATTTCACAAACAGGCAGTAAAACAAAACTTGTCATACATCATTTTTGATATGTGTTTGGTGGCTTGACAATCCAGACTAAAATCCATAAACTATGGATATTGATTGGTTTGTTGTTCACAAAACTTTGGAATAGCACCCACATTGGCCCATACACTGTAATATAAAATTACATTTTCAATCATTTGGGCAGTTAATCTAAGCAAGTGACCATTAGAAAGGCAGCCATACCAAGAGAAGGATACCAGCCAAGTTGATTTAAATTTATTTTCTCAATAAACAGAAAACAGGTAAGAGCACCCCCCTTTAAAATGACTTTTTAATATCACCATACTCCATGAATAGGTATGAAGAATAATCCATCTACCCCAATGGAAATCAACAAGGGTATATCTATATGATTCCTCAAAAAAAGATATCCAATCTGCACAGGGTGGAAATAATGGGCCTCTAGAAAGTAGAATCTTTAGATTTCTTTTAGCTCTTTCAGTATAGTGAAAACATAATATAACAATATCCTCTCCTGTCTTTAGGTCGATAGTTCCAAGTCGTTTGGAGATAATGGGCTACAAAAGCCAAAAGCCAAACACCAGTCAATGCTAAACAATAAAAATCAACAATCTCAGCTAAAGAGAGGTTTGTACTTTAGTGTATTTTTTTTACTATGAATATATTGTTCGTTTCAGATACATCAAATGAATTATGATTTACCTGCCTACTTTACATATGATGTTGCATAAAACAGCAAACATTGTATAGGTCACTCAGTTAAAATGAAATGTTGTTTTGTTCACTTACTTATGTCCATGTTATTTTTCCTTTCATTTTGTTGTTGTCTCCTACATATAACTTATTATTATGAAGTTTGACAAATGTCTTTTTAAAATTAATAATTGTTTTGTATAATGCTATGACATTTTTGGCTAACTAAAGGTGGACATACATGATATGATCCACTCGTATGGCAAGATCCCCAAAAGAGCAGGTCTTAACCCAATATGCCCACCAAAGGCAGGGAGATATTGACCCTAGGGCCAAACGATCAGATTACAATGGAGGAAATGGGTGCCAACGGGAAAAGGACCACCTCTACTAGCTGATGTGGTCCTCCCTTGCCAAGAAAAATGAAACCTGCCTGATTGATATCTGGCTGATTTTTGTCCTGATAGTGATCGGGGAGACCCATCGGAACACCCCATACCCGGGCAGATAAGCTGTGGAATTGGTCTAAAGAACAGATATCGGCAACATTAATCTGCCCGTGTATGGCCAACTTAACTATTTTGAAAACATTTTCTGTTGCACAGCCTATCTATATACAATTTACTCCGTTTTCATATTTGTACTGAACAATTTCTTTAAGATATTAACTTTTTGTGGATTCATTGTAAAATTAATAAATACATTGACCTTTGAATTTGGCAGCACAAGTGCCATTTTGTTATGGAGTGAGGCCAGGGGGTCTTTTCCATGTTGCATTGTTAGACGGTGCTTTACACAGATGCCTATAGAAGCCATGCCCATAAGTACAACCTCACTGAAGACTTGGCCATGCTACCGAAGATTATATGACCGCAAGGACTTTCTATGGCAGCCTAAGGAACAACTCTGGCACTTGAAACTAACTGAAAATGAATAACACGGCTGTTTCCAAAATCAAATAGCCCTCTTCCACTCATCATTTAAACATAAATGGTTACATGCAAAACACAAAGGGGCTCATTAATATAAACCAGGCAAATTTGCACCTGAGCTGTAACACATAGCATCAGTTATTAGTTTTTTCAGCCAGCTTCAGGGAGCACAATAAAAGAAAACTTCCACTTGGTTACCATGGGTTACTGCCCAGGTGAAAACTTCCCCAGTACTTATAAATGAGCCCCAAAATGTGCAGTATCAATAGAGAGACACAATCTACTTTGCAAGCTAAAATGAAAGTGAGGCAAAGTAAATGCATGCAATTTACCCACAATGAGTAAAATAAGATGCAGACCACTTAGAATGAGTACTAATTATTACTCTTCTTCACTGTTCTTTGCAACCTACATAGTGTTATATATAATTATAACTAAGGCAAAATATATATACTGCAAAAAATAGGGTGTTTGTTATTCATTGTATTGAATATCTGTGTTTTTTTTCCTTTTTCAGCTTTATCCTACGACAGTTTTCATGTTTCAAAATTATCAGAAAAGGTATGTCTTATTTAGCATGTACTAGAAAGAAGCAGATGCTATTTATAATATTCCTAAACACATTGTTGATAAAACTGATAAAAATTATATTTAATGCTGTAGAGACAGGGGTGCTGTGCCAGTGGGGCAAGTAAAGGAACATGCGCCCCACCAGTTACCAGAGGCAAATGTGCTCTTTGCACTAGCGTTGTGAGGGGCGGCGGAAGCAGGGATGTTGCCTCAGAGTGGCAGACGGCTCAGGATCTCCCTTGCGTAGAGAGAAATTCTAACACAGTCACAAAGACCTGGCACAAATGATGCTACATTGTTGTAACCAAAGTTCGACTTCAGTGACTTGACTACTGAGCCAATAAGTTTTCTAACAACAAATTAAGTAAGAATGCCTCATTGTCAACTGCTAAATTGAAAAGGAAAGCTTTCATTTTCAGCAACATTGTGATTCCACTACATTGTATGAAGAAGGGACATTGTGTATAAATTGTATGTGTAATGAGCCCCACTGGGTCTAAATATAATTTATAAAATGACATTAATAAAGTGTCTCTTTCTGACTTGGTATTATAATATTAGTTACAGCTGCAAAGGTCTGGTACAATTTACAAATAGTGCCATTAAAGAGAACTTGCCACCAGCAATGACACACGAGGAGAATAGTCGCAACTTATCTTTTCCAAATGCTTTTTTACCAGCGATAAAATAAATTGCTGGCGGTAAAACATATGTGTCACTTAATCTGTCTGAAGTTTCATCTTGAGGCAACTTTGGGCAACGGATGATTCTAAATGTTGGATAACCAAACAAAATCCATGGGTGAACACTAAGGTTAAATGGGATTAAGTAATATTATGGGCCATTATGCTACCACTGGTTCATAACATTTTCAATGTATATGAGGTTTCTCCAAACCATTTTACATATTGAATACCCCAAAGCCTTGTATACTATTTTGTATTTTACCCAGGACTTTTTGGATTCAGAAGGAGCAAAAAATGGGACCTCCCCAGCAGACATTGGCAAATCTGAAAGTCCACTAAGATCTAGTATGTATTCTTTGGAAGACGAAAAGAAGAAAATAAGTCCAATTCTTAGACAGCCTTTTCTGAGAGAACGGTTAGTAATTCTACAATCTCAAAATTCATAAGCACCGTAGGGATCAATTACAAATGCAAATGGAAACTTGTGCATTTTGCCAAATTTGATGAAACAGTTGCCATAACGTGCAAGTACAGAAGGCAAGGGATTTGTGTACCAGCTTTAGATTTATGGTATATCAAATGCATCATTCATAAGATGCTGCAGCAGCATATACTTTGGGTTGCTGTCTCACCATGGTTTAATAAAATATATGTACTCTTAGATAGACACTATGAAATTAAAATACAGATTATGCTCTGCTCTCCTTCCAGCTTCGCTGTGATAAATGGTAAGTTTGTCCTTGATCCGAAAGTCATCAGATGTAATGTTTTCCCTGTATAGTAATGCTTAATACTGTATAAATGTACATGAGATTACATATGATAATTGATAACGAAAGCTTTTTTTGCAGCCCTATTAAATAGCCATGGCTTAATTATTTTGACCTACTGAGAAACAGGGTCTGAGCACACCTACTGCTACACCTGAGGATGAAATACATCTGCCCATGGTATACATCTGCCCACTGAACAAAATGAACAAGGTCACTATTACAATATAATGATTCTGTGGAGTTATGTGCAGAAAACCTTCATTAAAGAGACATTTGTCACCTTAAGTGACAGACCTCTGTTAATAGTTAAGTAGTTTGTGCAGAATATAAGATCATATTCCAGAAGAAGATTTGCACGTCTGTTTACCAGTTGCTCCCACAGCAAGTCAGGATACCAGGGGACTAAGCTCACTAAGCCAACCAAGGTTTTTTTTTAGTAGTCTGAAAGTATGATGCCTAAATCAACTGCCCGTAGCCTTCAATGTAAATTTCCTTACAAACTCTTGAGTCTGTGGTTGTCTGACAACAGTAGTCTGGAAATATGTCACTGTTTTTTCCAAGATATTGCCACTACCCTTAGTGCAAAGCAAGTAAAATCTGCAGAACTAAAATATTTATGTATCAAAAA
>CM044431.1:137781003-137803869 GCA_024363595.1 Xenopus borealis
TTAATTACCCTGGGTTGAATCCCATCTGGGCCTGGACCTTTGTTTATCTTAACATGTTCTAGTCTTTTTTGAATTTCAGCATGTGTAAACCATGCATCATTAGATGTATTATTAGAATTGGGACTATTCATAAGGAAATCTTCATTAGCTGATTCCTCATTTGTGTAGACAGACGAAAAGTATGCATTCAGAATCTGAGCTTTTTGCTTGTTCTTATCAACCAGCTGACCCCCTCTGATCACTGCTCAAGAAATAACAAAAAGTATGTTTTTTTTGTGAAAAAACAATAGGCAAGTCTTTTCAGCACAAGCCCTATTCATTGAGCTAGTGTTGAAAAGTACATGCTGAGGTGATGTTTATCAGGAAGAGAAGGTCAATTAAAAGGGGTTTATATATTCTAGCTTAGGAACACAGGGTGTCCTGGGCAATTGCTTACTTCATGAAAGAAGTTTGACAATGCTGTTTTATAATATTACGCAAAGTTTTAAACCAGGGGTCCCCATGCATGGACAGCCTGCTTCAAATTATCCCATAGATTTTCCATGATATTCAAATCGGGGGACTGTGACAGCCATTCCAGAATATTGTACTTCTCACTCTGCATAAATGCCTTTGTAGATTTCAATGTATGTTTAGGGTCATTGTCTTGTTGGAATATCCAACCCCTTCAACTTTGTGACTGATGCTTGATCATTATCCTGAAGAATTTGTTGCTATTGGGTTGAATTCATCAGACCCTCGACTTTAACGAGGGCCCCAGTCCCTGAACTAGCTGCACAGCCCTATAGAATTATGGAACCTTCACCAAATTTGACAGTAGGCAGAAGGTGTTTTTCTTGGAAAATGCAAAGCGCTTTTTGGTATGACCAAATAACAAAATTTTTGTCTCATGAGTCCAAAGCACTTTGTTCCAAAATGAGTTTTGCAAACAAGTGACTCTGTGGTGTGAGTGCAGAAAATCTTTCTCATCACCTTCCATATAGATGTTGCAATGTTGCAAATTGCTCTGAATTGTAGAACGATGTACAGATACACCATCTGCAGCAAGGTGGTCTTGCAGGTCTTTGGAGGTGATCTTTGGGTTGTCTGTAACCTTCTCGCAATCCTCTGCATATGCTGATCCTGTATTTTTTTTGGCCTGCCAGACCTTGGTATTACAGCAACTGTGCCTGTGGCCTTCCATTTCCTGATTACATTCCTTACTGTTGAAACTGACCGTATAAACCTCTGAGATAGCTTTTTGTAGCCTTCTCCCTATACCATGATAGTGAACAATCTTTGTTTTTGGATCTTTTGAGAGTTGCTTTGAGGATCCCATACTGTCACTCTTCAGAGGAGAGTCAAACAGAAGCACAACTTGCAATTGGTCACCTTAAATTTTCTCATGGTTGGACGCAACTGCCTATGAAGTTCAAGGCTTAACAAGCTAATCCAACCGATTTGGTGATGCCAGTAATCCGTATTGAGAAGTTACATGCATTCAAATTGGCAAAATTACAAGGGTACCCAAATTTTTGCACAGCCAGTTTTTCACATTTGATTTAAATGCATACAAATGAATAATGCTTCACTAAAAATCTATGTTCAGAAAACACCCCACTACTCAGATGATTTGCACCCAGACAATGCTCTTGAAGGGTAAGTGCCGTACATGTATGGGGTCTGTTATCCAGAAAGCTCTGAATTATGAAAAGGCTGTCTCCCTTAAACTCCATTTTATCCAAAAAAAAAACATATTTTGAAACATATCCTTTTTTCTCTGTAATAATAAAACAGTACATTCAAAAAGAGTTGGGCAGCTATAAAAGCAAGACAAATAAAGGATCTGACTGGTTATTTGTAAGCCCCTATGTGGACTGCCAGCCTACAGGAGGTTCTGTTTGACAGAAAACCTCGCCAGTAAACGGTAAACTAAAACTTGCCTCTAAGTCTAGAATTCAAAAATAAGCACCTGCTTTGAGGCCACTGGCAGCAACATCCAAGGGGTTTGGAGAACAATATATTGCTCACAAGCTACTGGTTGGGGATCACTGCCTTATTGGAAGCAGAACCAGCCTATTGGATTTATTTAATGTTTACATGATTTTCCCGACCCGCACATAACTAGAAGCTACTCAATCTCCTCAATCTTATGTCAGTGATCTCTGTCGTTTTTAAATATTATGTATATTTTATATATATATATATATATATATATATATATCTATCGCTCTTCTACCCATATGATTCTGCACTAGGGATATACGATTCTCACCCACAGTGAGTAAGTCTCTCTTGGATTTAAATAAATACTTACTCAAATCGAGCCTGGCCCCAAGTTCCCCCTGGGACTGACTTGAACCATTCAGGTTCACTCAGCATATTAAACAGACAGCTTTATTTGTAGGTATACATTAATACAGAGTATTACAATACAGTGTATTAAATACACCCTGAAAGCTCGTGAGGAGGTGGAAGAATTAGCAATACAACATGTTTCAATGTTACTACTTCTTCTTCCATGGGCCATGATGATCCAATCATTAGGGGTCAGCATCCAATTTAACGTGCCTCGTTTATTCGGGGCTAGGTTTGCGGCCCAGTTCAGGACTGGCCACGGCCCAGTGGTTTGGGACCCCTGCATTAGATGATCACTTTTGTCTTTATTTTGCTTCCTTGGACATTTGTAATAATAAGTGGCCACTTCAAGCATTTGCATCAACATCTCTAATAAAGACACATATATATATGACATATATGTACTCAACCTATTCAAATTGACCTAAGCGTAAGAGTACTAACATAGTTCCGCTAGTCAGAAATGAACTCTAGCAAAAGTTCACTATGAAAGTCTTGCGTTGACCAATTAACACTAGCGAAACGTCGCCTGCGTTTGGCTACAGAGACGCAACTTTGCATTTTAATGAATTCGTGTAGTGGTAGCGAATTTGCATCTGGCGAAGTGGCGCGGACTGTCACAGAGCCTTCTCTGGTGAAAATTCTCCCATTAGTGAATTTGATTTCTATTACCTATAAGCAATAGTCACTGGATCTAGTTGGAAGGAGAAAGCTGAAAACCATCTTTGAACACGACGCTATTCAGTCCTTCTGTGAGAAAACAGCAGCACATCATTAACGCTGTATTACCCAGCACTTCTCTGTTACTTGTAACTCTCCTTTGTTCAAGCTAAGGGAAGAACGAGTGCACAAAAGAGAACTGTCAATCAATATTATTGCATAAACATACAAATCTGGAGAAATATTATGCCTGTGCGCATTCCCATTATTAACCAGAGCAGCAAATGTGTTTCTTTTTTAATGGTTCAGGCTTTGCATTTTAAACTCAGCACTAATTGTACAAGTGACACTGTAGTACTGACAGCTGCTGCCTCTCTTCTTGCCATGAAAAGATATTGTATTATTTCCATGTCTCAGCTTGAAGGAACGTTTCACCATTGATATGTGAGTGCAGAGGATCTCTAGTTTCTGTCTGTGGTCACAGACCTGGACTGGCAAATGCCAGAGGGGCTGCTATAAGGTGCCATAGAAAGTCAGTATTTAGTGGGCTGGTGGGGCCTCTATGGGCTGATTGGGCCTCTGTGTACCTGAAATGCCAGGGCCTATTTTAATTCTCAGCCCAGACCTGGTCACACCCTCATTTCACCCATGACTGATGCTAAGAACCACTTTTCCCTTAGCATGAATGCACATTGAATGCTATAGAGGAAACAGACCCTGTGGTCTGGACCCCCCATGACCAAGGGGTCTGCTTCCTCTATACAGTTACACCACTAAGTTACTAACTTACTAGAGAAGGAGCAGACCCCTCAGCCAGGCAGGGGTGGGGGACATGAAACAATGGGCCTGGACTGCAGAGTTTGTTTCCTTATAGCTATTAGAAATCCTGCTTCCTCGCCATTCTCTTACCTCCTACAGGACACAAGCAGGCAGGAGCTGGGGATGTGACAATTCGGGTGAGTGCGTCTGGGAAGGAGCTGATGCTCACGCATTTATCTCAAGGGGGCCCCAGCACATTACGTGTAAATAATGGGCGTTGGTTCTGCAGCTGATTTGGTCCATTTTTGGGTCCAAAACTAATCAATTACTTACCCAGTTGGAAAGCTGAAAGGGGATTATGGCATTGCTATGGCAGGAAGCATTTGTGCTAGATTTTGAGATGTAGCTCATTATGTTGTGTGCTCAGCCATCTCTCCAGTGAAGTGAAATGAACCTTGCCTCAAGTGGTGCTTTAAAGGAACAGTTCAGTATAAAAATAAAAACTGGGTAAATAGATAGGCAAAATAAAACCTGTTTCTAATATAGTTAGTCAGCCAAAAATGTAATGTATAAAGCCTGGAGTGACTGTTCTAACAGAACACTATTTCCTGCTTTTCAGCTCTCTTGGGGGTAAATTTATCTAAGAGTGATAAATACGCCGTTCAAAATCCCATAGAAATGAATGGAGAGCGGCAGAATTTCCCTCTAGAGGCGGAACTTCACTCTTTCATAAATATACCCCTTAGTTTCCATTGATTGGTTATCAGGCAGTAACCAATCAGTAACCAATGATTTCCTTTTTCTGCATAATAATAATAATGATAATAAAACAGTAGCTTGTACTTGATCCCAACTACAATATAATTAATCCTTATTGGAAGCAAAACCAGCCTATTGTGTTTATTTAATGTTTACATACTTTTCTAGTAGATATGAAGATCTAAATGATGGTAAAATCCATTATCCAGAAAACCCCAGGTCCCGAGCATTCTGGATAACAGGTACATGTACCTCAAAAGTAATGAAATGACCAGACAATTACACATTGGTTTATTGTTTTTGCATCATATGTTTAATACTGAAAAGCTTGCAGATAAACATCGCTTTATTGTTTTGTTTTGTTTTTACAGATGTACAATTCAAAGGCATGGTAAATTTATAAAACGTATTAAAGTAATGCTTTAAGCAAAGGAGAAAATACCCTGGCACAGAGTCAGGATTTCCCATTGATCAACTTCTTAGGGCTATACAAAGCTCAAATAGCTATATATCAGCTTGAGATCGGCTTTTTATTGTTTCATTCTTTGGATTTTCATTCAGACAATTAGAGCCATTAAATGTATGCCAAATAAAAAAAAATCCTCATGTCCAGTTTCCATAAGCTTCATTATTTTTTCTCCCTTTTGAGGGTCTCAGAGATGAATGGGCAGTATATGAATATTAGGGATGCACCGAGTTCACTATTTGGGATTCAGCCAAATCCCCAAATGCTTTGTGATAGATTCAGCCGAATACCAAAACCGCATCAGAATTATAATTTGCATATGCAAATTAGGGGCGGGAAAAGAAAAAGTGTGAACATTTTTTTTCACTTTTCTGCGATGAAATGTCATGTTGATTTCCCTCCCGACCCCTAATTTACATATGCAAATTAGGGGCAGGAAAAGAAAAAGTGTGAACATTTTTTTTTCACTTTTCTTGTTTAGCGATGAAATGTCATGTTGATTTCCCTCCCGACCCCTAATTTACATATGCAAATTAGGATTCAGTTCGGCCAGACACAAGGATTCTGCCTAATCTCAATCCTGCTGAAAAAGGCCGAATCTAGCATTCGGTGCATCCCTAATGAGTATATATATATATAATTCTTTTAATTTATCCTCAAACTACTGTGAGGATTTTGCTGGCTAAGGTTGCAGTATTCTACCATTACTTAAAGTGCCATTTTCTTCCTAGTGTTTCTGTCCACAACCTCCCTTTCATCTCCCACAGCCCTCCAACTGTGTTACAATGCCCTAGCACAATGCAGAAGCTTGGACACATAGTCAGCCAAACAGGAGCATACGCTGAACCTCCCATAGCAACGGCAATTCCCTAGGTTATTTTATATGCTGCACTGAGATATTAGCTGACATTCAGCTTTATGTATTGCCCTGCACTAAGCACCATTCTGTGAGAACATATAGTATCACTATGGCTTATACAGCAATTCTGTTTAAGATCATATATTAATGAACATCATGGAACACAAGCACAGAGAAGGGCCAGTCGAAAGATAGGAAAAAAAAAAGGAAAAATCTGCAACCATACATGAAGCACCAATCCTGCGTAGGGAAAAATGATCTTGGTGTATTGGTTTGAAAAGTCAGATTTGGCAATAAAATCTATAATTATAATATCAAATAAAACAGTATTGAATTAATATGGTTTAAAAATGCCATTGTGCCTTTTAACTATATAATAGGACTAGACATCTGTGCCGATATATGATGGCTGGAGATATCACTGCTGACCATACACATGTTGGCTAGTGATCCCTCAGACTACTGGTTGCCACATCTAGGCCAACTGAAAACAACAGAGGCATAATACAAGCCACACACACAGTAGTGATGTGCAGGTTGACCTGAAGCAACACTAAGCTGCCCATCCAACACCCAACCCTAACCAGGACCCCTCCATATTTTAGACCTACACCTGCCCCACTATAACATCATGGAAGTGGTGGGGCCACGCAGGTGCAAGTCTATAAAAGCACTCACCAGAGGCAGAAGCCGACACAGCCCAGCCAGGCATGAGATCCAGAGAGATCCGAGATCCAGAGAGATCCGAGATCCAGGCTATCTTGTGTGGAATCGCCCAAACCCATCCAACCCATGGGCCTCTGTGTGTTCCGGGCTGGCTCACACAATATGGCTTCCTTTTTATCAGAACATCAGTAATTGAAGAGAAACTACTTCCTCTCCTCATCTGTGGCTGCACCGTGCACTGGCCGACATGTTGCATCACCAGATGATTTTGTCAAAACCTTTACATTATCCAAACTGAATGATATAAATAGTACATGGATATCAGCAGGCCAACATGCAGCCTCAGATAGTTGCACTAAACTTCATTTTGTCTGTGCCAGTTTTAGCCAATTCCTATCTCATTACCCACAAACAATCCAACAAAAGGCTTTAGATCACAAAACATAATAGCTGATCCCCTGAGAGAGAAACTCCTGCTGTGTGTTTTCTCATCATATCAGACACAAATCTAACAATGACCTGCGCCTCGCACTTTACATTCTATGGGCAACATCATTTGCTCCGTTTGTATTCTATTAACAAAATCCACTTTGTATTAGGGTGGTGGCACATGTAGATTCAGGGAGATTACTTACCCAGCGACAAATTTCCTCTACTGTGGGCAACTAATCTGTGGGCAACTAATCTCCATGAAATGCCTTCCCGGCAGCAAGAATGAGAATCGCCAGCGGGATGGCATACGGATCGCTTCGGTTTTCCAAAGTCTGCGGCATGACCTTTGGATTGATCATTGACACCTAGGGTTGCCACCTGGCCGGTATTTTACCACCCTGGCCGGTATTTTTGATGGTTGATCCCAATGTTATTAATAGGAAAAAATGATAAATATATAGGAAAGCCATTATTTTTTTCAAGAACAGGCGGCAACCCTACTGACACCGTTTCTCAACACTGGATCCAAGAGAGGCAACCAGGGCTTTAAGTTGGTGTCCAGCCCCTAACTTGCATGTGAGCCTGCCTCTGGGTCCTGCTCAGTCAGGGCTGCTGTGTATCCTGACACTGCGCACCAAGTGACAAAATGTTTATTAGGTCCATGTTGCTGAAAGCAGCAAACCCTTGGGCACAATCACTGCTGTCTTTAGGTCTGGAGCCACCCTAGGAACTAAACCTAAGCAGGGCTGAATTTGTGGCAGTGCCATAAAGGCCCAGGCCTAGGGCAGCCAGATTCCAGGGGCTGCATGTGCCCAGCTGCATTTTCCTAATGCAGGACTGCATGTAATGCAAACTTCATATTTACTTGCCTGCGTGCGCAGTCCTCAGTGCCAAACGTGATAGAGAAGTGTGCGCATGCACAAAGTTTGTACACATGCATGCATACGCACCTGGGGAGGGGCAGCAGACAGCCCAGGGACATCAGTAACAGAAATCTGGCCCTGACCCTAAGTGCGCCCATCTTGGCTTGCCACTACACATGGTGTCTATATATAAAAGCAGCAAGTGTTACTGATGATGAACAGTAAGGGGCTCACTCTTGTTCTCCATAGTACACTTGAATTTCTGTTCAGGGGTTAAGTAAATGACCCACAGTGCCTTTTACTCAGTAACTACTATGTTATCATATAATCACAGGGCATGGTGAATCACATTACAGATAGATCCCTTATCTGGAAAACTCCAGGTCCCAAGCATTCTGGATAACAGACCCCATCCCTGTAGTCTGAAGAACACAAGTTCAAGTGTATTTAAGTTATGTTTTTATGGCACAAATGCAAATCTTTCTGAGGTTTCAGTGCCCGCTTATAATTTGGCCCGCAGTTAGTGCTTCAAACCATGAACAAACAAAGAAGCATTAGGGCGGCACGTTCTGTCTCACACTCTGTTTATGAGTAAGTAAATACAAGCAAAACAGTTTTAAAGAGGCAATATTTTTCATGAATTAATTACTGACTTTACAACATAATGCTTAAGGGCTAAATGGTCTGGCTGGCATATAATACAGGCCAATCAGTTGCTATGTGTGTTTTAGGGCTGGGACAGACGGGGAGATTTGGGGAGATTCTGTCGCCTGGTGATTAATCGCAGGCGACAATCTCCCCGAACTGCCTTCTCCCTGTCCGCCGCCTGTTAAAATGAAAAGGCGCCAGCGCTAATCCACAAAGTAACTTCGGGCGATTCCCTTCATCAGGACCAGCTAAAAGATTTATGTTATAAACATGGTCATTAAAAGGCAAGGGCTACACAAGCAGCAGGGTCAGCACTCCATTCAAGTGCTTGGGGCAGGAGGGGAGGGGGGAACTATTGCAATAAAGTTATGGCTCACCATCAAGTATCAAAGGCATTGTTAGGCAAATGTTCATCTGATAAAGGTGTAAGTATCCTCAGCCATTCTGGTTTGTTAAGAGATTCAAGATTCAAGTTATAGAGGGCCCACAACCCTGCATTGCACTGGGGCTCCCCACTGTCTTCCTCCTGTTGATGTACAACTTCCAGAATGATTAATGAGTGGTGCTTAGGAAATGCTGCCTGCTATAGGGTTGCCACCAGTCTGTATTGTTACTTATTGCCAATGTTTGATAGTAAGGACGGCAACAGTACTCAGATGTTGTAGGCCCAACTAGTAATAGATTTGAATGTTTTCTGTAGAGCAGACTTTTAGTGAAACCGTTGACTCCTTGTTCCTCATATAAAGAAGCAGCTGCTAAAAATAGGTCCTACTTCCCTTTCTCCCTTTTCTCCACATACAAGTACTTTGAGTCCTAAGTATTTTCTTTTGGATCTCATACATAATAAGATAAATCCATCCCATTTCGCAGAGTTATATAATTTCTAGTAAAAGCAATGAAAACACACAAAAACCTACTTAAAAGTCAGCTCCAAGCAGCGAAACTACTGCCTGTGGCCAAAAGCTTAACATTTGCATCTTAGAGCTTTGGAAAATAGAAGAAAGCACAAAGACTGTATGTTCAAAAATGACTTTTTTCATAGAAAATGCTTGGCGTGTTTTATGGATAATGCTGAAATGTCCAAATATTAACTTCTAGAATGATAAGGTACCTCAATATTCCTATCAGCAGTCTTCTGCGTTGTTCAGTATGAATAATGGGCCTGTGTAAGCAGAAACAGCAGAAATATTAATGATATTATATATTTTTAAATAGATTATGACTGCACAATCATTTCTAGTATGTGCTAGCCAAAACCCCAATTCAATCAAGGGCTGGAACTTCCAGTCTTTTCTTTATTTACATGGGTGTTCAGGATTACATACACACTACAGTGCATTTTCTATACATTCCACCTAATGTCAATGCATGTGTTAAATAGTCTCACGCTTCCATACCGGCAAGAATAGACGCTAGCGACATTAATAATAGGCCTTAATACGTCTTAGTTGCATCTAGCTTAGGCTTTGTGTCCGGGGGTAGATACATGAAAGATCAGTTAACACATACATTATTATAAGGTATAGACTATACAAACTGCACTGCAGTAAAGCACATTTAAAGCTGCAGTGCATCATTCATTAGGTGTTTTTCACCTTCTAAACACGTTCTCATTTTCCATTCTTTACCGTTTTTCTAAAACCTTAGTTTAAAGTTTTTGTCTCTGGTGTTTGAGTCTCGCAGCTCAGTAATTCAGGCTCAGACTCTAAACTGTTCCAATTTTTAAACATTTAGTTGATCCATTTCTCAGCAGCATCTCTTGTATAATCTATTGTGTCAATTCAGCTGCCTGTAATGAAACTCAGGGATTCTGCTCAGCAGGGACAAAGATAAGAAATGTATTGGCTAAATGTATCCGTTTAGAACAGTTTACAGGGCTGGCGACCCCCCTCCCAGAGCTGCGTTAGAAAGGTGAAAAATTACACTTTAAACTTCAATATTAGAAAAACAATCACAAATAAAAAATAGAAAGTAACTTAAAAAATTATTTAATTCTTTAATTTAAAACGGTTTGAAACCAACTTAGCTTACAAAAGTCTTCACCAATCTATAACTACACCTATGTTTTAAGACTCTCTTCTATTCAGACCAGATAACTGGCGATTGGGATTGCCCCTATATAATTCATTGGACCTTCACATATTTGCAAAAAGCACAAGTGAGGAGGGAAAATCATTTGAATAGTTCACATTTCCTATCCTTTTCTGAGATATTAACCCAGTTGGATGATTTAAAGTGCCTAATGCTAATGTAGCTCAGTGTATAAGAACTATACATTCAATGTATACATATATATATATATATATATATACATACACAATATATATATATACAACTATATACTATATATAAGCTTAGACATGGTGCACACGGACAAAAAACAGCAATGCCTGTGTGCTGGTTAAAGACAGCAATACTAGTAATCCATGAAAAAATATATGAAAAAAACTAATTTTTATTTACTCAACGTAAGTTGAGTTCCTGAAGACAGCTCCAACTGTTGAGCCGAAACGTTGAGTAAATAAAAACTTTTTTTGTTTTTTTTCATATAAAGTCCTGTTTGGTGCGGTTTCTTTTTGGATTAATATATATATATATATATATATATATATTTGTTTATTTATATTTATATATAGATTTATATATTGTATATTTAAATTTAATATGCTTGGCTGTGTAGATACACATAATGTTTCCATTTGTAAAGATGCTATACACTATTGCTGAAGTCATGGGAGTACCATGTATTTTTAAACCTATAAAATTAGCCACATTCTCATACTTTATTTTACGTTAACTAGGAAGGCCATAAAATAACCATAAAATGATGCTGGTCTATGATCTTTATTATGCAATATGTTGGTAAGTTGAGTAACCCCTGTGCTATCAGCACTTTACTCTTGGGTTCTATAAGTGCACATAATTGTGTTGTGATTCTGATACTAAAGGAAGCTTAATTATTATCTTCTGTCAAATAAAAACACTTTGGAAGACTTCACAAAATGAACCATTTTTTTTCCAGCCAGTCAAGAAAGTAAAAGAAATTATTTGGCACAATATAAAGATCACGGTTTGTAATGTTATAGTCTAAAAAAACATGAAAGGCAACCTGCTGTACAGAACTCAATTGAGAGGACATCTTTCAAAATGGTCTGATGCTGTGCTTGGGAAGAGCGAATACAGAGTTATCTTACTGGCTTCCATATGAACATCCAGACTATGAGCATGCTAACTCTAAGCAAACATTCCAAAACCTTGCCGGTGGGATGGCACAGCTTAGAAAAAAAAGGCAACATATTACACAGATGCTGTTTCCATTTACCCTGCTCACATAGAGCATTTGAATCCCAAGATGACAAGGGCATACAGTATGTCCCTTTGGTATGTTGAAAATTCTTGCTGTTTCCATGCTCATCCTCTCAGTGCTCTTCTGTTTCTTTTAATTGCTTCATTCTGTCCCAGGGCTTCAGTACACCAGTCAATCATAACAGATTCAAAACTGTGATGTTTGGGTAAAAGATATGGCATCTGATTTATCAACAGCAAAGCCTCCATTTACATAAGATTTTTTGACATCACTGTCGTCCTCATTCTCTAGTACAGTTGGCTCAATGGCGAAGGGGTTGGCGATATTCACTTCAGATGTTACATCCATGAGCTCAAGTTCTCTTTTGGAGAGTTTCTCAACAATGCCTGTCCCAAAGGCATCTCCAAGCACATTAACCATTGTTCTAAACCGGTCCCTACAGAATAAGAGAAGCTGGTCATAAATTAGAACATTATATACAAACATACACTATATGGCTAAAAGTATGTGGACACTTGAAAAAACCAAGGGTATTATATCAAGTTGGCCCTCTCTTTGCTAATGAAACACTGTTTAATGTAGAATTCAACCCTAAAGTAAAAAAAAAACTACCCCCCAACCTACATAGACCTCCCTCCTCCCCTCAGCCTAGCTGCTTCCCTGGGTAAATGCCCCTAAGTCTTTACATACCCCTCTGTGCAGATTCAGGATATCAGTGTTCAAGGGCACCATCTTCCAGTTCTTTGGTAATCTTTGGGTCTTCTTCCATCACTTTGGGCGCATGCTCCAACTGCGCATGCGCTGAAACAGTGCTCTCATTCCGAAGATTTCCAAAGAGAAGAAGACGGAGCCTGTGAACTCCAATGCCCTGAATCTGCACCGAAGGGTAAGTAAAGACTTAGGGGCATTTACCCAAGGTAGCAGCTAGGCTGGGGGGGGGGTCTATGCAGGGTAGGGGGGGTAGGTATTTTTTTCACTTTAGGTTTTGGTTCTGCTTTAACCTCTGCCCTTGTAGAAAAGCTTTTAATTAGAACATTGCTGCTTGGATTTACTGCCATCCATAATTAAGAGGTTGGTGGATGATGTTGGTTAGTCAGGCCTGCACAGCTGAAACCAGTGGCGTAACTACTCCCTGGTGGGCCCTGGTACAGGATAGGCATCTGGGCCCCCCTGTCAGGCCCTTACCTCTATAAATGCATGCTGGAGTGTTGATGGCATGTGTGCTGTAAAATCTCCCCCTAGATAACTGCCTGCCATAACCATTTTTGTGGCTCCGATGGGCCCCAAGGGGGTGGGGGCCCTGGTGTAATTGCAGCCCCTGCACCCCTGGTAGTTACGCCACTGGCTGAAACTAAGCAGAAAGCAGAAGGTGGGCATTGGGTTTAGCTGGGGGTGACAGGTAATTGGAGGGGTTATGGTCTGCGGGGAGGAAGCATGTGATACAGGAAGGTGTACAGGGTAAGCGGGAGAATGGGGGGGGGGTTTGAAATCGGCCGTGACTGTGATATGGTGGGTGGGGGTGTAAGGTGTGAGTAGAAAGAAATTTTAAGCAGGGTGCCAATACTATATGTCCTTGGTCTGCAGATCTGGCTTTCTTTACTGTTACAATTCATCTCACAGATGTTCAGTAGGATTGAGGATTGAGGTTCTTACCATGTCGGCAAATTGACTGAACGTTGCTTTGTATGTATTTGCACAATTATATTGCAGAAACAATTGCTTCCCCAATATGTTACCACAGTGCATAAAGCAAGGAATTGTCAGAAATGTCATTATATAATGTGTCAGAAATGACATGGAAAACTTGGGCGTGGGCATTCGGTTCATTGCCATTAGTGTTTAAGCCAGTGTTTCGAAACATTTTAAACCATCAAAAAAGGGGGCTAAGGGAATTCACAATAATCCAGTTGGCAGTTCACACTCCCTTTTATTGTAAGGTAAAAATATTAGCTCTAAAGTGTTTAACATTTTATAAACAGAATTTAAAGAAACACTATCATTCTTGTCCCTTTATTTAGGTTGATATTTCGACTTTTACATATAATTATACTCGTTTTGAAATGTTTATCAAACCAAACGTTTTTTCTCAGTATAGAATGTTGTAAGAAATTAATGTGACTTTTTGGGGGCACTAAACAACTGAAAAATGTAAGGTATTCAGCAGTGCTGAATCTTTCAGATCCCTTTAAAACTATTTTCAACCCTTTCTGTATCTGTTCTTATTGATAAGTGTATACTGTGGGTTGTAAAAGTCGCAATAAACGGTGTCATAAAAAAGGTGGTAACTGGGGGCAATGTAATGTTTATTACCTACAAGGTAGGGATGTCATAGGTGGTAATTAGAAGAATGTAGTGCGCTAATCTGTCATATTTAGCATTCACAAGTTCAATGACTCTAAAAGCTTGTGTAACTTAATCAGCATTACCAATTGCTAAATCCTTCTGGGCATTTCTTCATAAGAACATTCTGTGACATGGCACATATATCAGTTCAAGTTAAAAACAGGTGACACGGAACTCCAAGGTGACTTCTAATATCCTCATATTTTTCCAACAAGGGGCACTTTATTTATTATAATACACAGGTTTTAGTGAGTCATGTGACAAAAATGACATCACTACTCACCATTTATAACTGATGTCAAAAAAATATAGAAGGAAACCGCACTTCCAATTAAAAAAAAACCTTAGCCTATGATTAAGGACCGGAGAGGTCCGAAACGCGTTAGGCAGTGATGTGCTAATGAGCTTTTATATATTTTTTCTAATGGCAAAATACAATAAAGGATGATTTGAAGGTTCGGTTTCCTTCTTTATTTTTTTATCTCAATCTTGCAACTTTATTGAGACCAGCACTCAAC
Source organism: Xenopus borealis (assembly GCA_024363595.1). Classification (NCBI taxonomy): domain Eukaryota; kingdom Metazoa; phylum Chordata; class Amphibia; order Anura; family Pipidae; genus Xenopus; species Xenopus borealis. The sequence goes on from CM044431.1 coordinate 137,795,621, forward strand.
CAGCAGCACTTCCTACTGCATCGGGGGAACGGAGGAGAAAAAACTTCTGCAGCGAGGCTGGAGCTGTCTAAACCCATTTGTATTTATAACTGATGACATCACAAGTCACGGTTTATATAGTGAATAAAGTACCCCCTCTTGTAAAATATAAGGATATTATAAGTTACCGAGGAGTTTCATGACCATATAAAAACACGAGGCCGAAGGTAACTTCTAATATCCTCATATTTTGCAACTGGGGGTACTTTATTTATTATAATACACAAGTTTCAGTGAGTGATGTGACAGAAATGACATCAGAACTCACCGTTTATAATTGATGACATCAGAACTCACCGTTTATAAGGATATAATTTACAAGATATTTACGGCTTTTGTGTATTATAAGGATATAATTTACAAGATATATATGGCTTTTGTGTATTTTATATATATACTTACAGAAGCCAGTCAACTGCTATGATAAGTGTAACGTCCTCGGCCGGCAGCCCCACAGCACTGAGAACAATCACCATGGTAACCAATCCAGCCTGCGGTACTCCTGCTGCTCCCACACTGGCTGCTGTAGCTGTTACACTACAATCCACACACACAAACACAGAGAAATTAAATATCAGTATAGAAACCCCTTGAAATTTCTAGAATTAAAAAACAAATATTCTATACAACTGCATTTTGGAAAATGGAAAATGGTATCAGCTTGTAGTTGTCATGTAATGTAATGGTGACAAACATACATTTTTATGGCAAGAGGGTTGCACCTGACACCCTCCAGCTGTTGTTAAGCTACAGCTCCTGCTATAACGGGCTACAAACTGAAGATTGTTGCATTATGGCACACGTATTGCTTATTATATACAAAAAGATTACTGTACATAATTTTACTGTTAGAGTCAAAAAAATAGGAAGCAATTTAAAAAATATGCTTAAAGGGGTGGTTCACCTTCAAGTTAACTTTTAGTATATTGTAGAAGGGCCAATTCTAAGAAACTTTTCAATTGGTCTTCATTATTTATTTTTCATAGTTTTTTAATGATTTGCAATTTTCTTCTGTTTCATTGCAGCTTTCAAATGTGGGTCACTGACACCATCTAAAAACAAATGCTCTGTAAGGCTACAAATATATTGTAATTGCCACTTTTTATTACTTATCATTCTATACAGCCGATCTCCTATTCATATTCCAGTCTCTTATTCAAATCAATGCAGGGTTGCTAGGGTAATTTGTACCCTAGAAACCAAATTGCTGACACGGCAAATTAGAGAGCTGCTGAATAAAAAGCTAAATAACTATAAAACCACAAACAATAAAAAATGAAAACCAATTGCAAATTGTCTCAGAATCTCTCTACATTATACTAAAAGGTGAACAACCCCTTTAAATATTTCTAAAGAAAGAGAACTTCCCTTTTAATATATTTCTAGCTGTATTATATTTAGCTAGCCAAATGAAATATGCTTTTTAATGCAATTACAACAATTGCTAGAAAACAATAATGTGGCACGTGGACATGCTGTCCAACCTGGAGACTAATAAATACATTTACTAAGTCCATATGTGCTAAATGCAGAGATATACTGATGAGCCATAAATATGGGGCACATGACAGTCCCAGCATCATAAAATTGATTTATAATAAAGGACTAGCAATCTGCCCTAAAAGTCTAACTGTGATACAGTAGATAAGAGTGAGGAATCTTTAGCAAAAATTCACAGTGTGGTTGGAATGTCACTGTTAAAGGGGAACTACAGTATAATGAAACATGATTTTTATGCCATGTCCAACATAAATGTAAACATCCTGCATCCTTTTAAATACATCCGAGGGCTGGTTTCTTAACAATAAACACAATGCAAAGACAGAAAAAAGTTTCACACATTTTCTTGACATTTTCTTAACTCCCTGGCTCTGAGCATCATATAATATCATAAATACAGAGAATTGCTTTACTGTTTACTGATTTGGCTCCCCAAACAACATCTTCCTATGAGACAACCACCACATATCTTCAACTAAGCATGACAAAAAGTCCGGGGCATATGCAGAAGGATTGACTTTACCTTATAGTGACTATCTGACCAACATCAAGATTCATGTCGTTAAGTTGTGCGATAAATACAGCAGCTACTGCCTCGTACAGGGCTGTTCCGTCCATGTTAATTGTGGCTCCCACCGGTAAAACAAATCTGGTGATTCTTTTGTCCACGCGGTTTTTCTCTTCGGCACAGCGGAAGGTAACAGGCAAGGTAGCTGAACTGGAGCAAAAAGAAGCACAATATTTTCAGACCACTGGGAACGTTTTAGAAATAAATGATAAGTATCAGAATGAATATTTGTATTCTGTGAAATATACTAACTGTAATAAATATAACCTACTTCCAACATGAAATATTAAATGGACTTACAGTGAACACAGATGGAGCACACTTGTTTTTGTGAACGTTTACCCTTGAACACGATTTTATCAGGGAATGTGTCCTATAACTCTATATTGGGTGTCCAAAATTTGACTTATTAATCAGCTAAGCATTAGTATGCTTAATGCACTATGATTGACCACATCTGGCAATACAATTAACTCAATCTATGAAATAAAACATACTGTTTTTGAAGAGATCAAAAGCGTAATAAATACGTAGCATTTACCTTGATGATATCATGAGTGCAGTAAGTAGGGCCTGGGCCATGCCCATTGCAAAGCGGAAGGGGTTCTTTCTCACTATTACAAGGTAGATCAGTGGCAGAATGACAATGGAATGGATTGCAAGTCTGAAAAGAAGTACATAAACTCCATTACAAATGACATATAGGAAGTTACCTAGGAAACATAATACATTTTTGAAAAATGTTCTGTGATTATTTGTTATACTTTGAGAAGCAGTGAAGACTGCAATTTCATGGGTTTTTGCTTCACAACTGGTAAATGTTACACCAAAATGCCACCCTTAATATATGTATGCAGGTCCTAAAGCTATGGTAAGCTGTTGCAAGCTGAGAGGCAGTTAATATGCTCACCGCCGTTTAGTGATGTTATTGTAGCTACAGGCACTGAGTTGTGCTAGGTGCCTTCCCACAGAAAAACCCACTATGAGTATATAGGCCAACACTGTGTCTGTGCATTAATACACAGTCTGTGAAACATCCAAATCTAGCTTTAGCCTTAGGGCCATAATTATCAAAGTATGAAAATAAAGCTCAACACATTCCCCCCAGAGGACACCCTCTATTTACACTGACAGGTGAGCTCTATTTCACTCTTTTGCTAAATATGCCACAGTTAATTATATTTGCAGCTACGTCAGCCAAAAACTACAGGGAGTTGTACAATCATCAGTCAATATATACAGAAACTGAACAACGCATTTAAGTGCCTTTTTGCAATAGATCATGTTGTTCTATTGGTCTGCTCCTTCTAGAGAAAACAACACTGATTAATCCAATTAGGAATGAGCCTTCTCGTTACTACAGTTCTGACAACAAATTGTCACCTACCCACTGAGAACTGTTGCCATATACAGGCCAAGCTTCCGAAAGATTTCCCAGTCATTAACTTCAATAATTTTTCCAGCAATCAGAAATAAGATACCCACAGGCATGTACCTAGAATATATAAAATATATACATTAGCTTTTGTTTAGTGGGGAAATTAACAACACATCCGGGCTTATTTACAAGTACAATCTATAGAACTGCCATTTTAATTTCCCCAGCATGTCTGTGTTTACTGGGCAAACACTTGAGGACCCATTTACAAACTACAACTAGGTGCCAATCATGCCCAGACTGGCAATCTGTGGGTTCTGGCAAATGCCAGATGGGCTGATATAAGGTGCCATAGAAAGTCACTATTTAGTGGGGACTGTTTGGGCCTCTATGTGAGCTGATTGGGCCTTTGTGTACAGGAAATACCAGGGCCTATTTTGATTCTCAGTCCAGACTTGGTGCCAATTGATGTTGTCCATTAAAGGTATTTGGTTCAAAGTCGCTCATTGTAGTTCTACAAAGTTGAGCTCAGTGCTGCTGCCTCCCTTCCGCTATTGATGCAAAGGAAATACTGTAGCATGCAATTATGGATACAGTGCACTTGTATTATGCACATGTGTTATTCTTTTTGACTTTGGTCACAGTTGCATCACCACCACCTCACAGCTGCAATTACACTGACATTATGGAATAAAACACTACATGGGATAAAACACTACATTGTGTGTAAATGTTGACTTGCACCCATAATTGCACTGTGCACATCTGACTACTGCCTTAGCATTTAGTATGTGGGTGCAGCATATTTTGGGAACTGTAGCCACTGTCCTTGTTTTTTTAGACTAAGGTGCAAGTGAAATATTAACAAGATAATGCACAGATTGTTCCCTAGTTATTTGTATATTCTGCTTAGAACATTACTGACAATCATATAACATTGTTCAATACACCTTTTATCCAGAATGTTTGAGACCTGGGTTTTCAGAATAACAGATCTTTCTGTAATTTGAATCTTCATACCTTAAGACTACTATAAAATCTTGGTAACATGAAATAAACCCAATAGGCTGATTTTGTTTCCAGTAAGGATTACTTATATCAGTGATCCTCAAACTTGGCCCTCCAGCTGTTAAGGAACTACAAGTACCACAATGCATTTGCCTGACTGTGGCTGTCAGACTCCTTCATTGCATTGTGGGACTTGTAGTTCCTTAACAGCTGGAGGGCCAAGTTTGAGGATCACTGACTTATATCTTAGTTTGGATCAAGTACAATGTGCTGTTTCATTATTACAGAGAAAAGGGAAATCATTTTTAAAAACTGCGATTAATTGGATAAATAGGGAGATGGCCTTTCTGTAATTTGGAACTTTCTGGATAAATGGTTTCTGGATAAAGAATCCCATACCTGTACTAGCCATTGGGCTAATACAACTTGAATTCATGTAACAGTAACAATGTTTCAAAAAATGCACCCACACGCACGCACAACAGTAATTCAAGATCCTACTCTTTTCTAGTAGTTTTCCACTTACCACATGATGATCTGAACTATTTGCATTGTAGCATCATTTAAGGCATTGAAAAAATCCACCAATACTTGTCCCTTCTCTCCCATTTTCCCAATCACAATTCCAAAAACGAGGCAAAAGACGATGAGACCAAGTACATTCACTCCATCAGAATACAGGCCGACTATTTTATATTCTTTTGACTTGTTCTGTGGCTGGTTCAATGAAAAATACAGTTAAAATACAGTTATATTAATAGCTTGTATTTTAAGAAATATTTAATATTTAAGAGCTCTTCAAATTCAAAAGTGTCTGGCTAAGTCAAATTGGGTCACAGAAAGCACGAATAAGCGGAGGGGGATTTTTGTGTTTGGGAAGCCCTATTAAATACATTTTCTACATATCATACCCTAGAGCTAATTCCATGTATAGTGGTTACCAAAGCACATAGCAGGATACATGCATTGCCAGTTTCATGTATAATACCCAAGAACAAAGGACAATATAAATGCATTACATGGCAGAATAACTGCTGAGCCTATTCCATGTATATGATACTGATAAATACAGTGCAAATTTCATTTATAATGCCCCCAAAATACATTGCTGGATAAATATAGCTACTTCCATGTATGACATCCTAGAACACTTTAACATATTGCTAATTGTATCCAAAGTGTAAGGCAGTTACACAAATACAGTGCCAATTCCATGTAGAAATATGTACCTTCAAAACACTTGGCAGTAAAAATAAAGTGAGTGTTTTATTTCTATTATAATAAAAGAGTCTCATGGGTGTGCTTCAACCTCAGACTTCATCTGTCCAATAATGGATTTGATTTTTTAGAATCAGATACATATTCAAGAACATGGATATGAATTTTAAAGGGAAACTTCACTTTAAAAAAATGTACTAGTGTCCTGATACCCAACAGACTGTAACAGGACAAATGTGCATTACTAGAAAAAAATCTAGAGGTGTTATCATGGAGACCTTGGAATAAAATGGGTGATCTTAAAAATCATACCGTAATAGAGTTGTAAGATAATTACAATGAATAAGATCCTTTACACTATACGTGATGCTTATGGTTATCTTTTACCTCCCAACTAAAATGTCTGAAAATCATTGATGTATTACATGCTAGGACTGGATCATTTGAGATGATAACAATACCTGTTGATCAGCCATTGCCAACAGAGCCAAATCTATTGTGTAGTTCCCTTCTACAGTGCTGTTCTTGTCAGGCTCCTTTGATGGCTTGAGCTCTTCCCGCTTGGTCTTGTACTGCAAGATAGTAGTAGTTGTATAGTTAGTCACAATTGTTGTATATCTTCTAACATCTAGTTTAAGGTTAGGTAGCAAGTCTTGACATGTTATAGTCAGGTAAAAGGAAGAATATGCTATATTTACCATATAACCTATCCTGTATGAAAACTATGTAGTTTGTACAGTATACTACACCTATAAACAATACATATAAACCTGGCATTAGTTTTGATGCAACAAGGTGCAGACACAGGGATCAGTTACTTGCCCAACAGACTGAGCAATAGAAACCCACGTATACTTATGAGCATCATATGTTGGCGCTATAGAAATACATGTTAATAATAATAATCAGGTATGCCAATTCAAACTTCACATTGGTGTCAGTGTTTCATTCAAAGACCAGTAACATAGCCAAATTAAAATATTGCATTCATTGGCACTGGTATAAACATACATATATAACATAGAACACACAACAGAGAAAAATTATATTATATATTAATATAGTGTCAAGGATTGTCTTACCTGTTGGAAGCAGGCTTGGACTAAGTTTTCTGGGAACATATTTCTAGGAAATAAAGACAAATCTTATCAAAAAACTATCCTTGTGTAGTTCTGTTTCTCAGTATTAGGAAAACAACAAACTGTTCTTATAAGATATTACATTATTACCTACAAAATACATTTTTCCCTAGATGTCTGACAATAAAGGGGAAAGAATAAAACATAAAGACTACTTGCAAACTCAAAATTACCACATTGGAGCAGAAAGAATACTTATTGCTAATAGTATCCATTAACTGCTACCCAGCAAACCAGTTCAGTGTGTATCACATACAATGTAATTACTTGATTAAAAATTAACCTTTAATTACACTCGTATTAAAAAGGGGAGAGCGCTCATTAATCACACACACGCTGCTGCAACCAGCCGTTGTCAGGACACGTGTCCCTAAAACACAATTATTAAAAACTGCAAATGGAGGAACATGTGGGGATAGACTATGCAGTGATAAATATTGGGTTAATACCCATTGTGCCAAGTGCACTGCTGCCCGCTCCCTCCCTACCTTCCAATCCAGTCCCTCGTGAACAACAACCTGCCTAACTATGTAGGGACTAGATGGAAGTTAGGCACCCCACCGTCCACCTATGCCACCCCAACGCGTTTAGCCGTCTAATTCGGCTTCTTCAGGGGCATAAGTGGCGAGCGCACCCCATTGTAAAACACTGAAAAATTTGTATACATTAAATATTGTATACAAATAAATAACCCCCATCCTGGGCCGCAGGTTGGACACCCCTGGTTTAGTCTATTCACTATTATGGACTGTCCCAGCTTCAAGGATACATCAATGCAAAGTTATGATTTTTCAAAAGTAAATGCAGTTTACCCAATAAGTGTTTGTTTTTTAATCATTTTCTTGTTTTAAGCTTAACCTGTAAGTTATTAAATACTTGAATTTCAATTTTCACATAAGTGAATAAGGCTCTTTTCAGCATTATCACAGCTCTCCTATGTGAATTACAGGCCAGCCTTTCACATGACATCTCATATCTCTTTTGGTTATTTCAAATGGCAAGCTTACTGTTTTATTATGACCTGTTATCTGACTGTGATAACACATTATGGATAATCTCAGGGCAGATAATGTAATCGAATTGAGTCATTACTTTAATGTCAACCAGGTATTGTAGACAAAGACAAGGAAATGAATACTAAAAAGCATGACTCATTTACTGCAACAATATGATATGCTTTTCTTGCATCAGTACAACTGAAAATAATTGTTATGGACATAGTGAACGCATACAATGTAAGGAATTGCTTAGTTTGAGAACGCAGGACTGTGTTATGAATCCATGTCAGTTCTGGCATACAGAAAGCTCTTATTATGCTGTGTAATTCACCGAAAAAACGGTGTAAATAGCTGTATTAAATAAATGGCAAATTTATCAAGTTGTGTGTGATTTTACACCA
>CM044431.1:137812079-137822809 GCA_024363595.1 Xenopus borealis
TCACAGTTTGTCCTTTGTCCTTATACTGTTTATTGCTTATTTATCATGTGAGGCAGATAATACTAATTCCTGCACATAGAACTTAGTGGCATCAAACACTTTTTATACCTATATAGGATGACTCTCAGAGTTCCCCTTTTAAATCCTTTACTTTGCCATTTCATATAGCACTAACCTCCCCCCCCCGTAAATAAAATGTCTTGATAAACCTTAAAACGAGGGAGCTCCACTTCTCCATTCCCTGTTGTACATAGTTTGGTATCACGCCACCCAAACGGTGCGTCCTGTGTCACCATGCCTAATCTTCCAGTGGGACTCGGGCACAACTCCATGTAAGTCCTGCTGGAAGATTAGGTATGGTGACCTGGGTAAATGGCCCATAGATGGGTTGCCCCATCAAATTAGGATGTGCATTAGATTTTAAAGGGGCTCTTAAGCCCCTTAGAGTCATCTTCGGAGCACTTGCGATTTACATGAAATGTCTAGTTTCTGAGTTTCTCTACTGCAGGTGATTAATCTCCCTGAAATGCCTTCTCGCCATGTGCCACCACCCAACCAAAACTCAGGTATTAGAAGTATAAAATTGAAAACATCACAGAAACAAAAAAAAATTATGAATGTAACTGACAAAAGTGTAATTCTTAGTAACCGTTGTGAAAGGGTGGCTGCTAAACACAAGTCTGCCCTAAAAATGTGTTTATTTTTTTAAAGTGCATTATATAGGCTGCAGAAACAGGTGTAAAGGAAAAAGGTTTAGCTTTCAAGGTAATTAAGTGGCAGATGAGGTTAGAACTGATAGTCTGGAGAGTAGGACTGCCACCTTTATTCCCGATTATCTCCAGGCAGGGAGGTGGGCCATGACGTAGCAGGTGGCAGGGCTATAACATGGCAGGGCATGATATTGGGGGAATGACATTGGGGGCAGGGCTAGAACATGTGATTGATGATTGGCTGATTGCCACATCAATCTCAGGGAGTCCTACCCATTTTTTCCTAATGTGGAAAACTGGGCAGGCAGTTTTGACCTGGACAGGCCTTCAAATAATCGGACTGTCTGGGTCAAAACCTGACAGGTGGCAACCCTACTGGAGAGCTGCAGCTCAGTGTACCAAAAAGAGAGTTGTGAAGGTTTTGTAAACTTTGTATGTGTTTGGGTGGAGAAAAGCCATATAGGGTTTACCTAGACAATTTGGGAAAGTGTTACAATATTTTTTATAGGTAATATAAAAACCAAACTGTTTATAAAAAACTGCAGTCAGGATATTGTTTTAAACTGCAATTTGGTGTCCCTGTGTCCCATCTGCTTTGATCCTAACAACACTAGTTTGAGCGAATCTTTGCATTTTTTTTATTTGGGCTTAGATGATCTTTACTTGGACAAGTTTATAAATCCAATCACCATGACTTTGGCCAACCACACTGACTGGTGCCTTTTGGAATAAATGAAAATATTTTAAATTTGGTGACCCTCTCCTGATTTCTATGAAAATCAGAAGGAATTGTTGGATGGAACCTGATTTACTCTCCTAAAATTTACATTTTTAATGAAATACCCTATAGACCAATGCTCATGACTGGATTAGAAAGCAAGGATGTAATCTGCAATTTCTCCTGCTGGTTTAAAGCCCAATGAGAAAGCATTATCCCATGGCTTTCTCCAAAATTCCTTCTGAAATGGAACAAATACATCTTGTCTCACATTGTAGATATGACTATGCTTTATGAACATGTACCCACAACAGTGCTATCTCTTTAGTGCCCCATAATTGAAAGTATCTAGTCTCAGTATGAGATTGGTACAATCACCCTTTATGTGCTTCTTTGAAGCAACAAGAGGGACAAAGTCAATGGAATCATGATTTCCATAAAGGCACAATGGACTTTGAAGTATTACATAGCCACAAATGTAGATAATAAAGCTGTTGTGCAGTTAATCTTAAAGGGGCAGTTCACCCTTGATTTAACATTTAGTGTGTTATAGAATGCCAACTTTTGAAGAGTTCTTCATTTTTTATTATTTGCCTTCTTCTGCATTTTTACAGCTGTCAGATTGAGGCCACTGACAATCAAAATAACTATTAGTCTGTGAGGCTACAATTTTACTTTTGTTACTTTTTATTACTTATATTTCTATTTAGGCCCTCTCCTATTCATATTTTGTATGTTACCAAGCACATAGCTGTTGAAATTTGACACTGGACAGCTGATGAAAAACTCGAATCGGGTTTAACAGAATTCTATTCAGGTTTTCGAGTCAGTAAAATTAGCGTGAGTTTCATATATTCTATTTTTTTTATTAAATAAGCCCCATTTATATCCAAATTTAAAGGATTTAAAAAAAACACATAAATGTGCCTATAAAATCTGATAAATAACCCCCCTAATGTTTAAATAATTTTTTTAACAGACAAAGTATGGAGATCAAAAATTACAGAAAGATCCCTTAACCATAAAGCCCAATGCCCTGAACATTCAGAATAACAGGTCCCCAAACCTACGATAATATAATATACAAATGTATTTGTTTCGGACATCGCACACACACACCCCAGCACAACATGTCATGCCAATTATTTTACTGTAAAACGTTGTGATCGTGATCTATATTAATGAAGTGAGATGGTAGAACATGGAGAGGTATATGAGCCAAATGGACTATTAGAGAATTACTGTACTGTATGTGTGTTTAGCCCCTCTAGACAAATATGTACCAATGCATTTGTCTCCTCTACTTTAATGCAGAGGGACTAAAATAAATAACAAAAAAGAAACCCAATCAATTTATTTCTAATGTTTTCGGGGGTCTGTGTGTTTTCAGACTGATTTACTTCTCAACAAGAGGCTCAGACCATGAAATTATCTGCAGAAATGGCTCATTCTGACAGTTATCAATTCAGGGTTTAAAGAGCCTGTGCTGTAATTTTGTTGCGACTCCCGTAGCAGTTTTCCTCTCAATAGTCTAATCTCATCACTTCCCAAAAATGAACTACAAGTTATTAATAGGCAGGATAATTAGCACTTTACAGAACTGACCATAGCATACGTAAAAGTGCTAAATTTTAAGCTCCATTGGGGCAAGGACTTATGTGAATAATCTGTCAAGTGCTGTGGGATAAGTCAGTGCTATATAAAAAAAGAATAATAATAATACTGCTGAAAATGTTCACATTGCCTGTATGTAAGGATACACATTTTCTTTTTATAGCTGTGTGCGGCAAACGCCGCTGCACCTTCCTCCAATGATTTTCTAAGCCCTGAAAGTCTCCATATTGCACCTTGGTGAAAGGGTAGAACCAAAAACAATGCTCCAAAACACCCCTGTAGCAAAACACATATATCAGACAAAAGAATAGTACACAATTCCACCATAAGTGAAAAAATACAGGAAGAATTTTCACCTTGGCTTTACACAAATATTAGGATATCCCCATCAGCTATGTTTATTATATCACAACCATAGCTATCAGTGCCTCCAACTGTGGGGGGGGGGCAATCAATCTTGGGGCCATGAAAATCCTGTATAGATATAATACTATTCACTATATTACAAGGCTAACACATTCTACACATATGCTGGGCCCTAGAAGAAAACGGTTTCCTGGTGGTGGGTCTGTATTACTGGAAAGGCTTGACACTATTTGAGGAGACAAACAGCATTTTGATTTTCATGTAAATAACAATATAACGGATTTCTTTTGGCTTTAGCAAAACTAAATGTGGGTTAATGACCTGCATAAAACAAACATAGCGGGATGATGAGTGCATACATTTTAGGTACACGTGTTCTGATAACTGAGACCAAACACACTGAGAGGGTTCTTTATCAGCAGTCGAATTTTTGAGCTATGTGAGCTTTTTCAGACCTAGAATGAACTCACAACTGGCTTCGAAAAACACAGTGCATCGTGTGAATAGGTGCACAATAAACTTTAAATTTCAGCGGGCACAAGACATGGGCAAGCAATTCAGGAGAGATTAGTTGCCCCAAAGAAACCGCGATTTCAACAGGAAGGCTGTCCTGTGGAAAGGTATTTAGTTCTAATGAGGCTGATAGGAAGGTCTCTCAGAGTAGGGCACAGAGCAGGTAGTATACTGTGTGAGGAACTCCCAGGGACCCCCCCCCCCTTCGGCACAAAAAGATTAGCGCACGGGGAGGGGGGGCGGCAGCAATGGCAAGCTGTCCCAGGAGGCGGATGGCCAGGATCACCCCTGCCAGGCGCTGCTGCCGCCTGAGGCAGCAGCCCTGATGTTGCCCCCGCCCGCTCCACACTTCTCTAACTTTTAGCGTTGGAGTGGGTCGAGGAGGGGCTGCATCACTAGTGTGGAAAAAAGCGGAAATTCTGCTCTTTTTTGGCTTTTTTCTGCCCTTGGTAACTGGCCTCTCTGTGCTGCCTGAGGCAAGATTCTCGCCTTGCTTCATGGCCGGGGAGGCCCTGGAGAGAGACAAGACCAAGTACCAGAGAACCTGTTTGTGTAAGACATTGGAAAAAAGCCAGGAGGCTGAGCAATCCCCCAGGAGAACCGTGAGTACAGGGGTGACACCAATTCAAAATTTTCTTACTGGTAGTCCCCAAGGGGCCCAGTTCAGTAAGGGAACAAATAATACATGTAAAGGTAGAGCCCAGTGGGCAGGATTTATCTTTATGATTTGTTTTGTACCCTGAAATGGTCACCACTGTGTGTAATTAAACTGCCTTAAAATGTGAGTGTCACAGCAGCTTACAGTGCACAAATACTAATCTAAACTGCCAAGAATAAATATATTGTATTTGTACAGATAGACTGAAATCTGTGCTAACAAAATACATTTAGATCTATATTTGGAAATGCATAAAGTTTTTATATGCCTTTTATACACAAGCCCAACTGAATATGCTCATGTCAAAAAGGGCAGAGGGGTAGTCTCTCATTCTCTTTAAAACAACATGGAATGCTATCATTTCAGAAAATGTATGCTAGTTTTTCTCTAATGGGTGTAATGTTCTCATACTCAACAGCATATCTTCAGTGCTTGTAAGCAAACAAATAATGGGCTATTCATTCTCACCACTGCTATAAAACAAGATGGGCTGATACTGTTACATGGGGCAATGATGAAACCACTCCAAGGTTGCTAGTTATTATGTGCACTTGGCATCTGGTGAAGAGTAAGTCCAACCTTAATAAACAGTTACTATTGCTTCTCCAAAAACATAACGTCCAGAAAAATATTTGGAATAGTTTTAAGGTATCCTAATGAGATAAGATTGCCAAGAATCCAGCAAGGTCTTGAATTATGATCACTTAAGTAAAACATGTTGACACATTAGGTTTCCATTGCTTTTAATAATTAGCTGCATGGTCAGCTTGCCAACGCACTCTCCTTTCTGATAATATATGCATATGGCTGATCAAAAGTGCCACAGAAAAGAAATCAGTCTATTGGTTATCATGTGATACACACTGATAATAATGTAGTCTGCATTAACAGATGTGTGAGATTCCATGGACATTAATGATATTTTAGCAACATAAGGATATAGGTAGAAAGACTGCTGTTATAAGAGTTAAATTATAAAGTGCTGGACACAGTAAATAAAAAATATACCAGCTTTGCCAATACTGGAATACAATAGCATTTAGGCTGGATTTCAGATTAGACCTGAAGACAAATGGGGGTAGTATGGAGAAAAGCTTAAACGCTATGTATAGATTTTTGAACACAGAGAATTTCCCATTGAAAACAGTGAACCTGTTTTTATGACTACCAATGGGAGGTGTATGGATTAAGGCATAAGGGGGTGAAGACACACTGATGCCAAATATTTAATAAGTGTCTTCTTTATAATGTGTGTGATTGTTGCATAAACAGTATGAAGGTTAATTCATACGCTATAGAAATCATGCATGCCTCCTCGCAGTCTATACACACTTGTGTGTCGTATGTTGAAAAAGCTATACTTTTAACTCATCCAAATTACCATTAGTATTTATAACATCACAAATGAGTACAAACCAGTAATAAATACATTCTGTCCAGCTAAAATGGAACAATTTGCTACCAGAAAGTGGATGTGCTTGGGTAAATGCAGGGTCAGAACTAGAGGTAGGCAGAAGAGGCAGCTGCCTAGGGCGCAATAATAGGGGGCGCTAGGCAGCTACCTCTAAAATTGTCTGCCTACCCCTGGTCCACACCGCTCAGTCTTCCCCTTCCTTCCCTCCTGATTCCCTCCCCTCCATCCCTGTCCCTCCCTCACTCCCACGTCTCCCTCGCTCTCTCCTCCCTCGTTCTCCCCTCCCCCATCTGTCACTCACTCCTCCCTCCCCTCCATCCCTCCATTCCGTCGCTCAACCCTCCCTCTGTCACTCACCCCTCCCTCCATCGATCAACCCTCTTCATTGCAAATGCATGTGCCCGGCCCTGGGTACATGATAATTACCCAGAACATTTTGGCATAAGCCTTTATCAAGGGGAATTCTAGTAAATTATAAACTTCAAAAATGATATATACATTTATGCAGATCAGAGATCAGTGTACATTGAATCTGTTACCTGGAATGCTTGGGACTTTGGTGTGCATATAGATTTTACAAAGGTTATGGTGCAAAAGTAACTTACAAGAAGCAATAATAGATTAATCATAATCAGTGTACTCGTTACCACGCACCCACCTACCTATCACCTCTGTGCATTGCTGGACTGTCAATATGTAAAGAGTTTCAATACAATACTATGCTTTTGTTGCTTAAAAAATAAATAAGAGAAAAACAACATAAGGCTCTGTCTGTTACAGAATCTATATTATAGAGAAAATATCATTGGTTTATAAAATAATGGTTATTTTTAAAAGTTGCATTTGAAGGAACAAATAGAACTGTTTAAATAAGGATCTATTCACAGACGTTCACTGTAGGGAGTTTATGAAACATATTCAAGAGAATTCAGCTTGCTCTTAGGCAATCACATGCAGAATGAATATTTTATAGCACTTGCTCAAGTATAAAATAAAAGGAAATAATGAAGTAATGAATACAAGCTAATCCCCTAAAAAGGGCATTTTGCAAAAAGACTGATGTATATAGCCAACTTAAAAGGAAAAAATAGCCCCTTTATACCATGGGCTTATTCAGTTGGGTTATACAGAAATTATACAGAATACTTGTACACAGACATACCTGATTCCACAGACAGAAAACCTCAATAGTCTATATCTGACCTGCTGAGACCATATCCAAGTCATTTTACACCTCCCTCACAAATTTTATTTGTGTGAAACTCACTATGGAAAGCAGAGGTACTTCAAGTCCCAGAATCCATGCAATGGAACAAGGTACATGAGGTAATTAAAGACTCTGTGAGCCTAATGGTTTCCTTTCAATTTATTATACAACTCAGTTTTTTAAAGTTTGAAGTAGAAGTCACAGATACTTGGTCATTTGTATTTCACAACTCATAGCAATAGTATATTAAAGGAGACATATTACATAAAAAACAAGAATGTTCATTAAACTGTTTTAGATATAGAAAAATGCACTTAAAAAGTTGTGTTTCTGGTTATTTAATTTCAAATTTCAGCAAAAACCCTACTACCCTGTTCACCAGTTCACTTCCTGCTGCCTTCTTTCCGAGGCTGTGCAGGGGATCCAGCAGCACTCAGTGGGCTGCACTGTAAGATAGGAAACAATGAGCAGCTAGGTTGACCTGATAGGGAACTGAAGTCTATCTGTGCTTGTGTGACTGCAGGGCTGTGATTGGCTGTCCTCACCTATTGGGACCTTTAGGACACACCCATCCCTCATTTGAAAACAGGGACCAGAGAACATCTATGGGGTGCTCCAATAAACCAGCCAATTTTGAAGACAAAAATACTTTACAGCCAAAAGTAAAACCAGAACCATATAGTAAACATTATTGCCTACAAAATTAGAGGGGTTTCATGTATCCTATATGTCTCATTTAAAGATTTAGACTTGAACTTACTATCTAACATTAGAAGATATAATCCAGTATAAATTAATCAGGAACATATTGTTTTAACTTAATGTTTTATTATTTATAAGTGAGCGCTGTTTCTTTTTTTATTTTTTAGTTTTTGGGTATTGTTAAGTGAAACCAGGGAGTGCTACCCACTTTAATAAAAAAAAAGTGAATGTTCCACAATTAAGTTGGGAAGATCCTGAGACTTTAGCACCAAGTGTTGAGAAAGTTTAATAAGTAATTCTTAGTGATAATAAAATGTCTTCCTGTCACTCAGCACATTCAGATTTTGATTCCTACCCGATACAGGCCAGTTTATCATTGATGGGATATGCTTGTTTATATAAGTGGATGTATCCACTAAATTAACATAGCTTTCTTACAAAGTTAAAGGTTATCTCAGTAGGTGTTAGAAAATGTGTTGTTCATGTTAATATTTTTAATTTTTAAAAATAGTTTAGCGACGGAGAGGTTGAATGCCCCTTTAAAGGGGTAGTAAACCCTACTGCACTGCATTGATCAATCAAACTTTACTCAGTTGTTGCTGGACTACAAATCCCAGAATAATGTAACATACTGAAGGTTGAGGCATGCTGGGAGCTGTAGTCCACCAACATCACGGTTGTATAATTAAAGCAATATTACACAATAAGACTTTTCCCCAAATCTCCACAGCCAGCAGCTGAAAATCCCAGCTGATCTGTATCAATATGGCTCCCTGTTTGTCGTTCCTGTAATTGCAGTTGGAAGCAATTGCGGTGAAGCCACAAATGCCACCTAGCTGCTTGTTGAGGAGCACTGGGGACATGTAGCTTCCCAGTGCTCCGGAGCGCCTGCTCTCGCTATAGCCGTGTGGGGGCGGTGGGCACTAGGACTGCCCGCCGCTGGAATCTGGTCCTGCATGCTCCTGCAGCAGTGGGAAGTAAGTAAGGAAGTAGAAGCTGGATTGACAGCCAAGAAAAGTCATATGCACAATTAAACTGTGTATTAGAAGGAAACCCCAAAATGGAAATAGCAAAATGGTTTTGCTTTAAAGTGGGTGAAAATAGAAAGTATTGGCGTGTGAGGTCTAATATGATAGTGGGTGTGGCTTATGGTTGTGGGAGGAGCTTGTTTTAGTATGCTGTGCTACGCTCAGCACACAGAACATCCCTTCACTTTTTTCACTTCAATTCAAGCACTGTATAGGTGTCATAAGTTAAGTACCTACATGATAATTATAGTTCCTCCATTAATTACACATTCAAGTTAATAATTATTTTAAAAAACTGACAAGCTGAAATCACAACGCTTCTTTAATCATTTCTAAAATGAAACTACAGATCCAGTAAAATGTGCCTGTTAAATGCATTAATTGCATAAAGATGGCACCGCATCCTGCACTAATAAAACATAAGAGCATCTCCTTACTTGTTTTTCCAGAACAAAAATGTCTATATACAATACTGGACAATTCATTGACCCACTCAACCCATTTAGCTCGCAAAACACATTCGTTTTGAATGTGTGTAGCAATATTTGTATAATGTATTCATTGCAGTGCTGTTTATATGAACTTAGACCTTTCAAGAGCATGTATTAACAGATTACTTAATCTCTCTTTCAATGTGGCATTCACATACCCAGGAGGCATTTGATGACGTTGTCAGTGAAAATCTAATATCCTGGCATTGAGCCTGGTGAAAACGGAAACAAACCTTGATGTTTGGTTTCTAAATTCTCAAAAAGACCAGCCTTGTGTTTAGTAAAATACAGGTTAATTAGAAGACTAATTTAATGCAGACAATGTGCCAATACAACACACCTCATGCTGCTCATGAGACTGCAAGCTCAGCCAAACATAAAGAACATATTATTATAATAATGAGAGAGGTGTGTGGGAAACTATCAGGGTGAATCTAAATAGAGAAGGGATGTGGTAAAGATTCAAGGAATTAGCCTAACTTTTTTATATCCGCAGTAAATTTACATATAAAAGGTGTTCAGTGCAGGTGCAGCTGCCCTAATAGTTATACCTGTTTAGCATCTGGGCTGTCACACTACTGCGGCTAGTTCGGCAAGGGCAAATTTGCCCTAGAGCAGTAACTCACAGCAACCAATCAGCAGTTAAAGGGAATGTAAAGGTAAAAAAATAAAATCACATTTTTACTTTCTTTAATGAAATAATCTGTATGCAGAGAAATTCCCCCTTCATTTACTTGCTCTGACAGCTGCAGGTAGGAAACGTCAGACGTTCCTTAACTGCTCTGCAGGGAAACGATCATACTTTAAAATGGCAGGGGGAAGCCCAACCTTACTTCCCAGAACTCTAGCAGATTTGTTTGTTTCCCTGAAGGGCAGCCAGTGACTGTGTAGCTTTGTATCCACAGATAGTCTGCAGTCTGCATATTCTGATTAATCAGTCTTGTTGAATCAGCTTCTATGGCAGATATTATTTGACTTGTGCTGTTTTGATCATTTATGACGATCCCTAAGCTTAACCTCCCAAATGAAGCCCAGACCACATTGAGCATGTGCATAGTTTTGGTATTGCAAAGATGTTTAACAAAGTTACAAGATGACAGCCCCCTCCGACAACTTTTAAAACATAAATTATTTGTTTAATTAGGCTTCTGGTGCAGAAATGTGCCCCCAAGAGTTCTTTAGATGTCAATTTATGCCTTGTTTATTTCAGAAATTGTCAGCAGGAAGCTGTAACATTGGGAACTATAGTAAAATGAAAAGTAAAGGTGTGGGTGTTATTCTCAAGGCTTACGTGATATTGGGGGGGGGG
>CM044431.1:137844465-137859994 GCA_024363595.1 Xenopus borealis
GCACTTCCAGATTCTGCCTTAGGACTTATGAGTGCACGCTTCTGCCTCGTAAGGGGGGCCCGGTTCTTTGAAAATTGCAGCACTGCCGGGCCCTCCTTCAGCCCTGGGCCCAGGACACTTGTGCCCCTGATGGCGGGCCTGGGTGTAACGAACAGGCACACCCTTGAACCCCCTTGGATTCCACATTGGCCCACCCCCAATTGAGTCCCGCTCAAGTTGCAGTAAGCATATTGTGGGTGGAAGGGTAGTTAGTTTTTCTTGCTGTGCATGTCCGGAGGGCAGTGGTTTTGAGGGGGGGCTAGTTACGCCACGGATAAGACTATTGTATTATTACATGTACATTTTTCCTTATATACAAAACACAAAACGTCCCTGTGATTCATGCTTAGCACAAAAGATGTACTTCCATTTTATGCTGTGTATAATATTAAAGAACTTGTGGTCTCTTATGGGGATGTATTGTGCTGTTTCTTAAGACAGCAATTTATCTATACTTTAATTAGCTTTGTATGTAAGTCTTCAGGATGCCCAACTAAGTAAGTCATTTTGCCTTTCTACTGAAAGAAAAGTACCTACTTCCTTAATCAGTTTAGGATAATGTGACAGTATAGTGGCATCTTGTGGTCAATCTGCTCAGCTGCAGTCTCTGGATTTTTTCCCCCATAAAACACATATTTATTCCCAGAATTCCAGTGTCAATTTGCATCCACATCATTATGGGCACTATATTGGCATGGGATTACTCTTACAAGCTTAGATGGCCAAAAGTAAGCATGTGTGCACAGCAAGCAAGAAGATTGTGTATGTTATACCTGGGCAGTGTCAGATCTTGTAAGAATTGGGTTCACTTTTAAATTGTAGTTCTGAGCAATGTGCCTGGCACCTAAGAACAACAGTGACAAAACAATCTTTTCTGCAAGGTGCATGCATTTTGCTATGTCTGCTACTAGATAATTATGCCTGGGAAGCCTGGGAGTTACACAATGTACATAAAATAATTAGGTGTGCATCAAATGCATATTGGGATTCAGGCAAATCTTTTCACAAAGGATTGTGGATTCAAATTGGTGCATTACTAACAATGATGGAAACAGCTTTTAAATTTGGTGCAGGAAAAGACTCCAGTGAAAAATTGTAAAAAATTTTCAGATTTGACGCCTGAATCACTTAATTTTTTAGAGATACCCTGAATTTTTTGGATTTGCGGATGAAACCCAGTGCAGATCACAATATCTTCAAATTGTAAAAGGGACCCCTTCAATGGACTTCTACGTGACTTTGGCAGAAGTTGGATTTTCGGATTTGGACTTTTAGCAGCTTCGGGGTATACTAAACCTTGGAAAATTTTAATTTTCCCCCAAAAAAACCTCAACCAGAAAAAAAATCTAGGTTTTAGTAAATAATCCTCATAATGTATGTTCATTTAATTTTTAATCAGAAATACATTTCAGCTATAAAATAAATCTACATTGAAATCTAAGTTTATAAAGCACCATATAAAACGTACAAAGCTCACACAGACACCAAAGTGTTCGGATTAGAATTGATTGTGCTGCTGTTTATATTCTACATACTCTTGTATATTACTGATCAGAACCATACTGATATTGCTGTTATACTGCCTCATCCGCTGGTAAATATTATTTTCACAAGCTAACGACCACTGGAGCCTCTAATCCATGCTCCAGTTGTAAGGCTTGAATTTGTTTATGACTTGTCAGACAAATGTTTAATTTCTCCTGAACCACATCCTGTCTTCAAAGACTTTCAAATCAATGATTAACAATTCCAAATGACTCAGTTAGCTTTACTCAATATGTTAATGTTTTACAGAGGAGCATTCCAAAATATATAGTTACAGTTCTAATTGTCTCCTTTAGATGGCACTAGACACCATTATGTGGACACAATAAAAATTTTATTTTAAGTCCATTCAATGATAGCATTTATTTGGCAGCACTAGTATGTTTATCAGTTTTGTGGGTTTCTGTAAAACCATACTGTATAACTTAAACTTGACTTGTGCAGGTTGGCAAATGAATACTGCAACTGAAAACATTCTGCTTTTGTGTTAGGATAATTGTGGAAAGTCTATATAATACTGTCATGCTGCTTGACAGTAGAGACACAAGGCATTATATTTCCTCAATGTACCAGTTTATAAAATGTAATGTTTCTGTTTTTACTGCTCATAATCCAATATTGTATGGGCTGTACCTTTGTCTCTGTTGTCTGTACCATACATTATACAATATTAACCTGCTTCTATAGAGGCTTACCTGTTTATCAGAAAAGCAGGATCAACTTTGTGGTAATTTAATATAATGTATGAACAGTCAACACTATTATAATAAATAAATTAGCATTGGAAGTGCAAGGGAGTTTAACAGTGGGGATTAAGGACACAAAAACACAACGGATCAACACAAACTAACAGACTGTTATGTGGCTTATTAGATACAGTTTTAATTATTTTTCCTATTGTTATTATCCTTAATTTAGCCCTGATCTATTCTGCAGCGCTTTGGAGAGATAACTGATATTTCACATCAGTCCCTGCTCAAATGAATCTTACATCCACATTCAAACACACAAATTTCAGTTTTATTAGGATCCAATAAATCTGCCTGTATGATTATGCAGTGTGGCAGGATTCCCAAGTCTTTAAAAAGGGAAGTCAGCATATGCTTAGCCTGTTTATGTGGATCCCCACTTACTGAAGTGGATCATTGGTGCCTGAGGTGGAGGTAGGCTTCAGTTGAGGAAAACAGTTTCTGTAATTCCTTGACCCGGGAGTGAGAGGTAGGATCAGGGGTATTAGTAAAGCAGCCAGAAGCTCCAATTAGTAGACCAGAAAGGGTTAGTACTCTGCAATGTCAGCCGCCAGTATAGGGACTGAAGCGGTTAGGCTCAAGAATAGTAGATTCCTGGAGTAAAGCATCACTGCGAGCATCTGCTAGTTCTGGGGACTATTTCACCTCTTAAGGAAGTATTATCTCTGGGATTTTGCAAACACTACACCTGTATTTGTGTAAGAGGCATGAATGTATCTGAAGTGACTGTGAAGTGACTGATGCTTGTACCATCTGAACAATACACCAAGAGATTGTGTAACATCCAGAAAGTAAAGAAGTATCATTCTGTTTCAAGAACCAGCAGCACTTATTTTTATTTGAAAGATGAGTTCTGTGTGCATGTGATTCAGTGTGGGTAACCCTTTCTCTACCAGTATAGCAATGGCCCATCAGAGAGAAAAAGTCACATGTAACATGTTTTCTACCAGGAGTTGAAGTGAGTTGTAGCTGGCTGAATCCAAGGTGGTAAGAAAAGGAAGGTCCTAGGTACCAGACAGTAAGCCATCTGCAAAATAGTTTTATGCTATTTTGAAGTGTGATCAAATCGAGTTTTTGTTACATTTGCAGTAAAATACTTTTTTTTTTACTTTGTTCCCCCAAAGAAATATGGCTATGTGTTATCTTAGATTCTGGTCTTTATTTATAGAAATGGAATTCACTGTAGGGACATTTATAATCCAATAGATACATCTGCACTTTTCTAATAAAAACATTCTTATAATTGTGGTTACAGCTCATTCTATCATTTTAATATTTGAACTCATCAGGATTAAATTTCCCCAGCTGAAAATCCTGTTCAGGATCTAAGTCATCCCTTTGTCTTTTGTTAGGACGCAATCAAATGCAATCATCTAAAGGGATCTTCCTCTGAGGATGTCCCTGAATATGTTGTAAGACTTGGCACAATAATACTTATTAGCAAGAAATTGACTCCTTATGTACAGCCTGTTAAATTCTATTACACAAAAATTCTCATATAAAAAACAAAACAGACTATTTACAGAGTTAATTGTAAACACAGTGTATAGAGCTACCAGTCACTTCAGGGACAATTAGTTTAAAATCATCCTGTGTTCTAAACTCTACAAAATTGAGTAGGATTGTTGTCCAATCAGTATGCACTGATGATTGAGTTTTTGTGATGTACATCACACATTATTTTATTACAGAGAGAAAGCAAATTGGTCAAAAAAACAAGAAATTTTTTAATGAGACACTATGGGAAATGGGTGTACCATATTTTGGATTGTGGATAACTGGTTGTCAGATAATAGATCTCATATTTTGTTCTAATGTTAAAAGAGGCTGCTAATTAATTTTGCATTACATGCACCAATTTATACCTGGACAACCTACTGTATGTTTGAGGTCAAAGGAGCAAATAAGAAGTCTTGTATTTGCTTATGTTATTGATCCAAAACTAGTTATTGTGTAAGTCACACGGATGTGAACTAATGCTAAATATCTATTCAGTTTTGCAATATGAAAATTGCTTTGGGTGTGCTTGCCAAAACCATTCAGTGTTGCCTGAGCAACTGTAAACTGTAAAGCAGTCAGAGAGATTCTTCCGAATCGAAGGAGGCATTTTTAATGGATACAGACATTAGTTAGTATGAATGTGCATTCATGTGCATAACCTGTATGTATTATTATGTAGCATTCCTATACAAACTGTGATAAAACAGTTACAATACAAGATTGTGCAAGGAACGTGTATTGTGAAAATAATTTTTTTTTTTTAAAACATATAAAAGAGGTAACCCAGTCATAAAGATAATGAGATCTAAATACCCTAAGAAGTTTGTCAATGTGATATTCTCTTACAAGCCCATTATACCTTCCTACCTGAAGTTGAATAATCCATTCCCTCATACCATTACTTGCATGCAAAACACAAAATGCTATGCTGAATGGGAGCTAGCCATTAAAATGCCATGGAAGTCAATAATGTGATCCAGTAAAGCTGTGGGTATAGCAAAACAAGCATCAATGGGCAAAAAAAAGGGAGATTTTGCTGCTACAAGAAAAGCCAATAAAAGAGACCTCATCTTGAACATCGCATTACATTATGGAATATTTGTTCAGGGAAGGGAAACTACATTAAGAGGCCCATTTGTTAAACCTTGATATTTTCCGGTCAAGGTTTTAGGGGGAAAACTAAATTGTTTTCATGGAAAAAAAACTTTTACTTATCATACCCCAAAAATTCTAAAAATGAAACTCTGAAAATACACCATCTCAAACCTGTTTAGGTCATGCAGAGATCAATGACAGCTGTCATTGTCTGAGGATGTTTCTTGACATTGTGAACTGCACTGGATAATTTGAAAATGTTGGGGTTTTTCCATCTGATAATAAAAAAAATTGATTTTTTTTCGCAGCGAAAACTCAATGGAGTGTCAATCAAACACTATGAATTGACGGTCGATTTTGCCATTAAGTTTTGTCGTTCTGATTTTCTCAAGTAAAATTATTGATAAATGAGGTCAATTAATGGAGGGGAGTTAGGTTGATTTAGTTTTTAAAAAAAAATCTGATAAATTAAAATTTTAGTAAATCAGACCCTAGGATTATAATACATTATGAAAATGTTATCCGGTCTGCTGCTTCAGTTGGCTCCAGGCCCAGAAGCACCCCATTTCCCCAACAGCTGCTAGGATAACTTTTAGATCAAAGTTTAACAAGTTTCTCCAGTGAGTGCCTATTCTTGCTATTACTCCCATTACAATGTTGTACTATACTTAGATATTTCTGTTATTTTTAGTATCTTCAGATGTAATGTAATATATAGAAGACCTGGTAAGCCTTTAGCTCAGAAATGTACTTCTTTAGCAATCAAAATGGCACCATCATTAAAAAGCTGCTCATTTAGAGGAACGTGTTCTTGTCTATGACTGTCCAGCTATATTCATAAAAACTTAACAATTGTATAGTCTATTAGAAATATTTATTTACAGGTTGGAGTTAAACATGTGTGAAGAAAGAAGAAAAAAATATGAAGTCATAAATCAGATTTACTGTTGAAATACACATGAAAAACTATGTTTATTATGTTTTTTTTGAAGCATGCAAACATAAATTGGGTGATTGTTCCTGTAGTTTCTTCAAGATTCTATCCATTACACTAATATTGAACAAGGGGGTATGCTGACTCTTTAATACAGGGGAAAACATATGCTGAAGTTAACTTTTAGTTCTTTGGCTGATTAGAAGAAGAAAGTAACCTTAATGGAAGGAGAATATGACAAACATAATACATTGTACTAAAGGTATATAGGCTTTTACTAGGATAGCAGAAGCCTATTTCTACCCTGCTTCCACAAGAACAGAGATTTCTGCTTTTAGGAAGAATAGATTTTGTGTTTGGGGAAAAGGTGCCACAATCCTACATGACCCTACATGATTCATGATCCATCTCTGCTGTGGCCCTATTGTCTGCATTTGTGCACTTTTATTGGTAAATAAGCTAAAATCTGCTATTGCATTCACTTCCACATGGCCCTATTGTCTGCATTTGTGCACTTTTGGGCTGGGTGCAGACAGGTAGATTCGGGGAGATTCTGTCGCCTGGCGATTAATCGAGGCGACAATCTCCCCGAACTGCCTTCTCCCTGTCCGCCTGTTTAAATTAAAAAGCGTTAGCGCCAATGCACACACGGCACAGCAATTCCCGGAATCGCACAAAGTTGCTTCGTGAGGAAACTTCCGGAAATCGACGCGCCTCATGTGTATTGGCGCTGGCGCTTTTTGATTTAAACAGGCGGCGGACAGGGAGAAGGCAGTTTGGGGAGATTGTCGCCAGCGATTAATGGCTGGCGTAGGGTCCTCCATCCTTTTGTCTCCTCGACACTGTGTAATTATATTTTATATTTATGTGAGCTGTATTTATCATAATGCACTTATTGTTACTTAATAATGCAGGGATCCCTTGTTCATTACTACTAATTTATTATTGCTGTACAGTGCTTTGCCCTGAAGAAGCGCTATACCAGTGGTCCTCAAACTTGGCCCTCCAGCTGTTAAGGAACTGTAGTTCCTTAACAGCTGGAGGGCCAAGTTTGAGGACCACTGCGCTATACAAATAAAAATACACATACATACATGTTACATCTGTTTTTCTATATGAGTCAGTTAGATTTCAGCTGTATTGTCTATTTAAGGTAATGCTTATTTGTTTCTCCTAGAAGTTAATGTGTAACACAATGTACAGAGTGCATTTCTATGTAAGGCATTCTTTGGTGGTACTTTATAGCACAAATGTCTTAATTAAAACAAGATTCCCCTTATGGGTAACCAGCAATGATTATTCAGTTTCTGCAGTGAGAGGTTATTAAGCTAAACAAATGTGACAAGGCACAATTCCTGCAATGCCAGTACGTTACAGCATCTCCACAGTCTTTCGCATTGATTCATGTCAGTACACAAAAATGTATTCATTAAACCTGAATTCATTAAACTTGCTCCTAAATCAATAATCAGAAGATAAACTATGTACATTGTGTACTTGTGTACATAAGCAGAGCTATATAAATACAAATAAACATACAGGCAATGGGGCCGATTTACTAACACAGGTACAGGCACAGGATCCATTATCTGGAAACCCATTATCCAGAAAACTCTAAATTTAGGCAAGGTTATTTCCCCTAGATGCCATTTTTATCCAAATTATCTAATTTTTTTTAAATGATTTCATTTTTCTCTGTAATAATAAAACAGTGTCTTGTACTTGACCCATACTAAGATATAATCAATCCTTATTGGAAGCAAAACCAGGCTATTGGGCTTATTTAATGTTAACTTGATTTTCTATTAGATGTAAGGTATGAAGACGCAAATTACAGAAAGATCCATTATCCAGAAACCCCCAGGTCCCAAGTATTCTGGATAACAGGTCCCATACCTATACGTAAATTGCTCTGTGCAGTTGTCATTAGAAAAGGATTAGAAGATAAAAGTAAAGATCAGATTTGTTTCTAAGGATCACTGGTTATCTATGGCTAACCCCAGTGCTAGTATCTTAGCCCCAATAAGGGTGAAATCTGTCTAACAGGTTGACTTAATGGAATTAAAATTCAGGGAACTAACATGCATTTCAAGAACTGCAAATATGAAATCACATTTGGGAGGGCTACTTACATAGCTAGAAATCCTGAGTTCCCAGTGCACAGTTTAGTACACAATATCCTTCTTTCATGGGCTCAAACATCCAGGTCCCATGTAACAATGATTTTTTACCTTTCAGTCTGTTCATATTCCTCAAACTTTCCAATGGGATGTTTGTTTCAGGCTTCCAACCATCTCCCAGTTTCTCTAGGCTAGTGGTAACATCACTTTTGTTTTTGATAAGCTAGGAGTGAGTTGAGCTGTATAAGTCATGGACAGAGGTAAGCATTCCCAAAACCAACATCAATGCATTTCCTTACAACAGATACAGGTATTATACATATACAGAGCAGCTGGCACTGCATTTATCTGACCATGTATTCTGGATAAATTTATAACTCCTACAGTCCCCAACAAGTTAGACAACAAAAGCAAAGTTCTGATTGCTTGCTATAGGCAACATCACCAGTGACTGATTTTTCTTCAATGTCTTACATACATAGCATGATAAAAAGGCATATGGAATTGAAACAGTATTTATAATGCCACAGGTTCTGGGGTGTATTAAATTTACAACGTAATTATATTGTTGTGTGTCCTGGATTATTATATATGAAACTGGCACTGCAAGGTGTTTTGGGAGGTACTTTATATAAAAGTTTCAGCTGTAATTGGATTGAGCAGCCATGTGAATATTGCTGAAAACATCATATTCTCTTTTTTACATATATTATACAGTGTAAATACCACCAGACTTTTTCCAAAGACATGGCTTTGATTGTATTAACATAAAACTAGAATGCAGTTTCTAATGCTGAGAAATGTGCTGACGTCAGGAAAGTTGGCTGGATATAAAAAGAACAACGTATCGGCTCTTAGCACTGCAGATAAAGGTCAACCTTTGATAAAACAGTAGTCCAAGTGTTTGAAATCAATATAGCTTACAGTTTAACGTATTTGGAGCTACTCATTCCTTCATTAAAATCTACCTTGCCTAAATCTGCCTGTTTTCTGTACACACTTTGCCTGCCTTGTCTACTCTGCCTGTGCTTTAATAAACAACTGTCTGTTTTGCCACT
Organism: Xenopus borealis; assembly: GCA_024363595.1. Classification (NCBI taxonomy): domain Eukaryota; kingdom Metazoa; phylum Chordata; class Amphibia; order Anura; family Pipidae; genus Xenopus; species Xenopus borealis. The sequence continues at coordinate 137,853,506 of CM044431.1, forward strand.
ACCAGCCCTGGCTGTGTCCTAGTTCCTGATTCCTCCTTAGTCTGCACATACAATCTAGACGTCAGTGAGTAAGTAGGAAATGCATTTACCTCACTATAGCTCTAGTTTTTTCAAACTCAGGAACAATACGTTTTTATGGATAACAACTGCCGATGCTTTAGATATGTGGATTTCATTTGGAGGCTTTGGCCAATGTCCAGTATCCTGAATGTCACGTTTCGAAAATAAATTTTGAAATCGCAAACCCCTCAACTAGTTAAACTAAAATATATACTCATAGCAAAATCTCTCTAGTTTTTAATTTCTTATTTTCCTACCCATTAATGCCTGACTTAGTAAATCTGCCCCTTACAGTAAATGCATTCTTATAAGGGCCGAATTTTGAACGACTATTTGCCCTCGAATTCTACCCTTGTATCAGTTTCGAATATAAATTCAATAAAATCGTAGAAAAATTCAAAGGTTTTTGGCTGCTTTTTGATTTTTCGATAAAATCATACAATCGAACGATTTTATGAAAAAATCGTGAAGAACCGCTCGATTGTTTAAAAAAAACAAAAACAAAAAAAAAGGAATTGTTAAAGGGCTTCAAATGTCCATAAACAAAGCATTTGTACCTCTATCCAATGCAAGTTCAAAATGCACTTTATAACTTGTTTGCAGTGAAAAATGTATGTATATAGGTACATGAAAATATACGAAGGTAAATCTCCGAAAACCATGTAAAACAGCAGCAGTGAATACAATCATTCACTCCTTTAAACATTTGCAAATTATCTTAACTCAAAAGAATTAAATTATAGACTTATTCAGAGTGGTCTTCTGAGCACTTTTGAAATTTACAAAAATTTAAATTTTTTAGTGGATTCTGAGATATTAGACATTTTAAACAGATTTTATATTGCTAGGCGGGCTTAAGCTCAGAAGTTCTCTTGGAAGGCCAAGTGTTATTGCGACTCTGACTGTCTATGCACTTCAAAATAACAGTGTAAACATTTTGATTTTTATGCCTTTCTGTTGTGCAATTAATGTAAATGAATATATTTATGTTCAAATAAAATCAGTAGGGACATATAAAAGTTAAGATTCAGCATGGTATTTAACCAAATCCTTAATACCTGGCTGAACCAAAGTAAACATCTTTCTCTAGCCCATGCAGTTTTTTTGGGGGGACATCTGAATATGCACATTTATTGGCATGATTGATTCCTGGAGTTAAAATGGTGTCTCTTAATTGCTATGTTTACACAATATTACAAATATGTCCCAAAGAATCAGTGTTTCTAATGTTTGTCCTCTGCACATCTTGTATAAGAGAAAATGGCAAAGCACTATTTAATCCAGGACAAAAAAAAAATAAAGTACTATGGAAAAGGAGAAAATAGGATTTTAATCTCTCTCTCAGATTTCCTTCTCTATATGTACAAATAAACTACTCTTAATCCATCTGTAAATGTGATCAGTGCTAGGTAAACACATTTGAAACCCAAATGATGGGAACATATGATCATTTAATGGGCAAAGTATTTTACATAATGTTGAGAAAGTTAATAGGGATATGTTCCCCCAAATGATCTCTGGTTACACAGGGATTGTTACAGACATTTGTGATTCAGGACCCAAAATGTGGCTTGTCTTAGGGCTAGTCCACACAGGAAGATTCGGGGAGATTTGTCGCCTGGAGACTAATCGGCTGTTCTTTGGGGCAACTAATCTCCCCGAACCGCTTCCCCCTGCCTTCCAGCTGCTTTAATGAAGTCCGAAGTTTCAAAGTCGCTCGAAGTTGAATTTCCCGCAGGGGGAAGCGGTTCAGGAAGATTAGTCGCCCCAAAGAAGAGGCGATTAGTCGCCAGGCTAGCCCTTAGTCTTACCTTACATTATAAAGCTATCAGATATTGCTAATGTAACCTTATAAGGGAATGAAGAGTTACAAATAAAATAAAAGCATGCAGGCCTTTGTTTGAAGGAGCTTTCAAATAGCCACTTGGATTTTGCCAAGGTAACCGTAGGACATTACACAGTCACTAACAATAGTGTTGCTATGACAGATTAATAACTGCCTATAGCTCAACAGGCTAGAGTAGTAGCTGGGAAAGGTACAACAAATTCACTGCAATCTAAAAATTAAAAAAAAAAAAAGTCTTGATACAAATCAACAATATTTAGAGAAATTTAAATAAATACAAAAAGTCAGAAAAGCAATTTACTGTTTAGTAATGTAATGTGATATTAATAGTTTTTCAGAACTTCAGAAAAGTTTACCAAAGATTCTGTTTTTTAAAGTGCACCTTCAACTGTTTAGGAATAATATCTATGTTCTGCTACACACAGACTTCTAAACTTGGTGAAGTCTGGGTTGTTTGCTGTTTTTATAAAACAAAGAAGGACAAACCATATTCTAAATTACATCTTTTACTAAAATCTAGTAACTTGTGAATAAAATAATACCTCTTATTCATTACCCATAAAACTGTAGCCACATTCTAAAATTGGCTAATAGGCAAGGTTAATTCCAGTGTTTGGGCTGCACCCTTTTTTCAGTACCTTCAGTTATTTAGGCGTATCTTCCTTGCGCACATGAAATTTGGACACATATGAATTTTGGACGCATTTCCAAAAAGATCCATCATCTGGATCTTCGGTCTCCATCTGTAAATGAGCACCATATTTGCGCATGCACAGTTGCTATGAACTATAAGACTGCTCCAACTGTGCATGCGGCAATACGGCCGTGAATTTACAAAAGGAATTAAGACGACCTGAAGAAGACCAGAGATCTGGAAGATGGCATCCATGAACTCCGCTGCACTTACTCTAAACATACAGTATACATGATCAATGTATTTGGGACACTTTCAGGGGAAGTAGGGTGGGGGGACTCTCTAGGGTAGTATTGGTGGGTTTATTTCTCCTTTACATTCAATCAATTAATTAACTAACTAGGGTCAAAGTGGACAGGCATATATAGAAAATAAGTAACAGAAATTTCATTTCCTTAGTACTTTAAGTGACATTTACTTTGTAAAAAAAGTTAAGCATGATAAGTATGTGTATTTTTGTTAACCACAACTACTATGTAAGTATATGGAACTTGTTTATGTACAATGTTTTACTGCCCTGGCTTAGGAAATCACTATAGTGCATATTTTTATGTCTTCAGCTTCTCAATTGTAAAGAGCAACATAAAACTGTAAACTCTTTATAAGAAAATAAATAATATTAATACCCAACTGGATTTTTTTTATTGCCTTGTTGTATCTATGTGAATTAGTTCCAGATGATCCTGTGGTGTCAGTTATGAATATGTAGTGCAGTAAAGAGCCACCTGAATGTGCATGTGATGAAGTGAAGGAAAAACCTTTTTGTCAAACATTTCAATTCTTGTGTTTCATAATCATTATAGTCATCAAGGTGTCAGAAGACGATTCACATCTGATACATTCATTTCCTATTGTGTGAAGAATGTAGGAATGCTGCATTGCTTTTGTATGTGGAAAAAAGAAGCCTTTCTGCTGAAAGTGTGTTCATATTTAGAAAAGAAACATGCATGGTCAATTAGTCTACAATGTACATATATACTGTAAACTTCAGTGTATCTATATGAGTTAGAAAGAATGCGTAAAGTTAATATTTTAAATACCATGTAAAGTGATGTACGATGCAAACCAAGCAATACAACAAGTAAACAGAACCATGCAGTTTGAGGGACATCAATTTTATGGCTGAAGACAGCAACTTCCTCTGAAACATTCCTGCCCAGACGCATTACAACTGTTCAGTGAACAGGCAGGAACTTCTACATTAAAAGCCGAGTTGTTTCCAAAAGACATTTTTGTAAATGCTTTTTTTTTTTAAACTTCTTCACTTTCATTTCAATTGCTGGTAGGAGTTTATTTCATTCAATTTAGCTAGAAAAAGCATGCTGTGTATATCAGTCATAGTCAAGTGATAGCTACTAAACATAGAGTTCTTCATTTACGAAGAGCGAACACAGATTAGCTTTCATAAAGATATTATGCAGAAAGCTTGTGTCTTGTCATGATAATCTCTAGTATCAATATTGTGTCTTATAACTGTTCACAGTGGGAAGCCGCTGTAATAGGAGTAATACTCACACTGGGTAGCGAGTGTGGTGAAAGCCCAAGGGTGAAGCCATAAACCATGGAAGCAGACATGGTGAATAAGCAGGTTTTAATGGAACTGAAGGAAAACAGGAACAGGTAAAAATAAAGTCTTTACCAGGCAGGCAATAAAAGGCTGGAACAAAAATACAAGAACAAGAACTCTGGAACTTGGAATCACAGGAACAAAGGTACAAAGGTTATCCAACTCTGAAACTAGGATCACAGGAACAAGGTTATCAGGACAAACAAAATACATACCATGACTCAGCCCTGAACAAAACTCAGGTTGTGGTTTATAAAGGGCAAATAATTAGGGAATACAAAACATATGAGGGTAACGAGGAGGGAGGAGACCAAGGAGGAGACACACTGGGAATGTAACAGAACAACAATAACATAGGATCAAGATTAGCAGCAAGACCCTCCAGTGGCTCACTTGGTAAGTGCAGCAACTGTGCACTCAAAGTCCAGCAGTCCCAAGTGTTCTAATCCCAAGTGGTCCTTACAAAAACTTAGTTGCAAGTGAAATTAAAGCCTTTAATTTACCTGCAATTGACTAACCAGTTACTTTTGTACCCTATGCTATTTGCCTGTTTGCACCAAGTGAATCAAAGGTACCAGGAGTGGCTTTTTGCTGCCTCTAGTAGCCCACTCGGCACTGCCCCCTGAGGCAAGTTTTTCAACTTGCCTCATTGGCTCAGCACTCCTGGTTACCAGATGACATTATAATATCAGGTTTGAGAACTGGAGACCTGTACTGCATATTCTAGATAGGACCTTACCAGTGCTCTGTAGAAGAATATTTAACCTTTCCCCCACAGATCTATAACCATTTTAATACAGCTCAAACCTTTCCTTTGCAGCTGCTGACTGGCATTGCTTTCTACAGCCAAGTTTGTTATGTTCTGGTACCACTAGGTCCTTCTCAAGTATGGATTTAGTCCTATTAAGGGCATAAGTGGCTTGTATGTTTTTACATCCCAGGTGCATAACCCTATATTTATCAACTCTGTATCTCAAATGCCAATGACATCTCAAATTAGCCACCCAGAGTGCCAGATTCTATAGATCCTGCTGCAAGGATTTTAGCAAGGAAATTAGCCACCCAGAGTGCCAGATTCTATAGATCCTGCTGCAAGGATGCCACATCCTGGATGTAATATATTCTATGCTATTCTATAGAGTGCATCTGTTTTCTTTTATGTAACCTGTTCCTTGAATGGCTGCCCCCATGGCTACACAGCAAGTTGTTTATATAAAGCCTAGTTTATATAAAGTCTTTCTAAAGCAAACACATAACTTTTACCAATGTATGGGAACAGTAAATTATATATATATATATACATAGGCTCTAAATTTCAGGAAAGCAAAATTTGATCACTACTTCAGCCCATAGACATTAGGTTTTCAAATAAAAACACAAAAAAGAAATGGGTTTCAAGTAAAAATTTTATTAACTTTTATTCATATATTCCTTTAACAAGGAAATTAAAGAATGATAACAACCAACTTAACTTGATAATAAGAACGTTGGTAGGAATCAAAAGGAAAACATTTAAAAACTACAGTTCACTTGACAGAATATAAAGTATATAGTATATATATATATATAGTATATATATAGATATATATATATATATATATATATAATCACTTTGAAAAGCTTGTATTTTTTGGTGTTACTGTTCATTTAAGAAACTTTCAAACAGCTTGGCTTCTACCAATCGCAAATTAACAGGCCTATAATTGCTAGGTTCTGGTCATAATCCCTTTTGAAAATTGGAACTAGATCAGCTTTCTCTCAATACATTGGTACCCTACCTGATGAAAATGAGTTTGAGAAAATCAGAAAAAGAGGCAAGGCTAAAACTGAACTTAGCTCTCCCCAGAGTGTATAACATTGAGCCCTTGTGTCTTGTTCACATTAACTTTCAGTAAACAATTAAGTACCATATCCTGTGCCAGTCACTGCCTTGATTGAACGGAGACATCTAATGATTCCAAAAATTGCTGACTCCTCTATACACTGAAGAAACTGATTAAGCATGTTTGATTTTTTAGAACCATACATAACCAAATTAGTTTCATTATTTAACACAGCCACACATTCAACCTGCATTTTTGGATATTAATATACAGGTATAGTATCTGCCAAAACAGCTTTCTGGATAATGGGTTCTTTTTACTTATTTATATGTTTGCCTTTCCTATTGCTGTTTTACAACACTTGCCCAGGAGCAGTAACCCATAGCAACCAATCAGCCGGAAGTATTTACTGGGCACCTTTTTAAAAGCAAACATCTTATTGGTTGCTGTGGGTTACTGCTCCTGGGCAAACGTTGGGCCTAAGTTACATATGAGGGAT
>CM044431.1:137892097-137909673 GCA_024363595.1 Xenopus borealis
TAATATATAGGAAGGCAGGTATTTTTTTCTAGAAAAGGTGGCAACCCTAAGTACAGGAGTACCCCCTCATGGCAGCCCTGGTCTTAATTTACCAGGAGTGACTCTTTGCTGCCCCTGGTAACTTGTGGGCTGCTCTGACTTTCTCAAATTGCCTCATGGCAGCAACGCCCCTCAAAGTGTGGAGTGGGTTGGCTGTGGGAACAAGTTTATAGCTATGTATAGGCAGTGGCACCTGAGGGCTGCCTCATAAAGTTGCCAATCTAGCCAGGAGCCCTCACATGGTCTTATTATCCAGCTACTTTTATTCCTTTAGATACGGGTATTTTGCAACCTGTTTTTTCTCTGCTAGAGTGTTGACTCGCATGAGTTACAGTGTATGCCATTGCCAGGTGACCGTGTAGGCAGCATGGGTGGATAATATAATCCCTGCTGGAAGCTATACGGTTGGAGGTAACTGGTAATAACTAATGACGGGGCTGGGGAGCATTAAACTCTATCATGTTCGGAGAAATGAAATTACCACGCTGAAGGTGCTGCGCCTTCATTCACACGACACAACGACACGCAGGCGTGAAAGGACGCGCCCCCTCCTTGTGTATCGCCCCAACCATTCTAAGGGCACGGGGGGCACAGAGTGTTGCCATGGAACGTTAGTGCCAGTCGCTGATACAGTGACCTGTGGCGCTGCGAAGTTTCAGTACCCTCCTCCTCCACCTCCCCCCGCCTCCTACCCAGGGGTAGGCTTCCTGCTAAGAGGACCTGACATACACCCCCCTCCGCCCCTCTCCCCTGAACTGTGCGCTGAGCTATCATTGGTCTCCGTAGAGCAGGCATAGCGCACAGCTCCTGTTAGAGCGCACTGGGCGCCTGTCATATGTTCCACTCCTCATTACTATCTGGGACCAACAGCAGCTAAGCGCCGCTACACAAGTCCTACTGCTGTCCCTGTCCCAGGCAAAGATTTCACAATGCAGCTTATTAGGCACGCTCCCCCTATATGAACAGGCTGATAAGTAGAGCGGCGTCACTGTAGCTGCCTCACTAACTGGCCTTACAGGCATCTCTTCATAGGGAACTATTGCTTGGTGGGCACCACAGAGGGCTGGCACGTTCATAGGATAGTGGACACTATCTGTGCTGAAGGCTGGGGTCGCTGTCATGTTTGTGTGCTGAGGTGAACAGGAGAAAGCAAATCAGGAGGGGGTATGTCCATATGCACTCACGCCGGACTTGTCACTTTCCGGATGGGGAGGATACAGTGTGGAGTTTGTGGTACAGAGCCCTCCGCTTACCTGCTGGTATGTTCCATCCAATGTACACTTTGCATAACACATTTCTTGCATATCTCTGTAAAGCTATGATGTGGAATATGAAAAGCAAAGGTAGAATGTGCAAATGAAATTCTCCATAGGCAAATGAACAGATGTAATTCCACAGTTTTACTGGATACCCAACTGATGGCATCCTGGCACCTGAGGAACCGAAGGGCAGTAATTGTAATAGAAAGATAGATACACACAGCTAGGCAGATAGATGATATATTTAAATACTATATTTATATACAGCTGTGTTACATTATCAGAATTGATGTAAGAAATGATTATGTTTGTACACACTTGTCTTTTGGTCGATCTATCTATCTGTCTGTCTGTCTGTCTATCTATCTATCTATCTATCTATCTATCTATCTATCTATCTATCTATCTATCTATCTGTCTATCTATTGTATCTATCTATATATCATCTATCGCTCTATCTATCATATCTATGTATTTTTAATTTCATTTATAATTCCGAGATCTAATTAATTTTACAAATAGTAGAAGTAAACAGAACAGAGCCAATACAATTATATAAAATGACTTACTTTTTAGAGCACATACATAACTAGTCCCTGTCTAGAACCCCTTGCAATCTCTGTCTTGTATTCATGTTTTTGTTGGGGTACACCTGACATTGTATTGGCACAGCAGTACTAAGGGTTCAAGCTAAACAACTTTAGGAATACGAGTTTAGAAAGCAAATCCATCATATAGTGAACTTATTTACTTGAGCACAAAGTTGAAATATGCAGTTGAGACTATGAAGTACAATTAACCAAATTGTGCTTATTTCATGTCACATGAATTTAGTTTTAAAGCAACTTAAGAAATGTGTATTATTACATTTCTTACAAACTATTGTTTAGTTTGTACAGGTATGGGATCCAGAAACCCATTATCCAAAAAGCTCCAAATTATGGAAAGGCCATAGACTGCATTTTAACCAAATAATCACATTTCCTAAAATTATTACTTTTTTTCTTTAATGTTTACATGATTTTCTAGTAGACTTACGGTATATTATGGAAAGATCCATTATCCGGAAAAACCCAAGTCCCGAGCATTCTGGATAAAGGTCCCATACCTGTACTGTGTAAAAGAATTGTCCAGGTTAATTCCACGAACATTAGTAGTCACTTGAAAGTACACTATTCTACTTCTGCTGCCTATGGTCATTTCATTATATGTACTCAATGACATTAACATATTATATATATTAAATATGTGGTGACACCATAAAGCTATAGGATATTGGAAAGCATATAAATATGTGTGTGTGTAAGATAAGCAGTAAAAAATAGATAGCATTTGGAAAAAAACATTTTTATATGTGTATGGAATCTATTATCCAAATACTCTTTTCCTGTAATCTTAGAAATGCAAGAATTCCTATTTAAACAAATAATTGTAATGTTTTGCACTAATTACCTCTGTAGCAATTAGTACTTTTTACTTAATGGTAATTGCATTAGCATACATCTATATTGGTAGCAAAAGCATCATATTAGGTTAAATTAATTCTTAAATGCATTTAGTACACTTAAGGAATGTAAGACCCCAGCTCCTAAACATTCCCTACAACAGATCCTTTACCTATACACCCACAAACACACACAAACTGTTCTAGAAGTCTGCAAGTGAGATTGAGCCACACAGAAAAATGGTAAATTCTTAAATGTGCAGATTACATAGACACTGTTTGCATGCAGGGGTTCAGCAGTAATATGTATATAATTTAAGAAGACACTGGGCATTCGTTCTAAAGCTCTAAGGGTGGGAGGGGCAAAATACCAATTATTACTCAGTCAAAAATGTGAGGATGTGCAAGTTAGGGGATGGGTTAGGAGGGTGGGTTGGTGGGTCCCTCAACCCACCCTTATGAAAACCATTTATGGGGGGAATGCAGTTTCTCATGCTCCATTCTGGGGCAGGGTACAAAGTGTGAAAAACCAAAGTATGTGGCACCTGTTTGAACTTTGCACCCTTCTCCTTTGTCAGTAAATGAGCCCTCTATTGTACATAATACACACATCTTAGAAAGATGATATATGGCTGTATACATAGAGCTAGATACATAGATGATTTACTTAGATAATGTTCTAAAGCTCATATTTGCTCTTACCTTTCCAGGTTCTGTCACTTACATTTTAAGGGGTGCTGACTGCTGTCCCAGGTATCCAGTAAAGTGTAGACTGTGTGTAAAACACTGGCATAGTATAAACCATCTCAGGAAAAGTCTGAGGAAGATTATATTTGTGTGTGTGTGTACTAGAGTTTAATTACTTCAGAAAGAGATGTATTTTTGTCAGCAAGCCATGAAAACTTTACCAAGTTGTTATTGGTGCCAGATGGCTCGTTTTTCTCGGAGACTTTGTGCTGTAGTTGTTCTGCAGTCCCAGAAATTACATGGACTTTTTGAACGCTTTCCAGCGTGGTTTGGAAAGCATGAATCCGCCAATCTCAGAGGGATTGCAGGCACAAGTAATTGTGGTCAGTTTACGTCTTAGTTACTCACTTAACTGACAGTCTCCTCTGAGTCGGAGGAATAACTGTATTTTTGTCTGGCCACTTTGTACCAGTATTTTTCATCATTAGTTTGTATAATTTCTGTATGATTTTGCAGTGACATCTATAAAGTATGCCTTGTGTCTTGTGTTCTGGTGGTTGAGTTGCACATTTACAGAAGTTTACTAATATCTGATTGTCGAATCAGATCATTTCTACCTGTCATTGATTATGTGTGGATAACCCAACTATCCCAACAAAAACCCAATAGCAAAACAATTGTAATGGATATTTTTAAATGTTATTGTTTTTCCATAGATGTTAGACATGGTATTCCAAATTAAAAATAAATAAATAAAGATTCCTTATCTGGAAAGCCCAGACATTCCTGGTAATATATCCCTGTACATACACAAAAATACGAAGAGTGCCTTGTGAATATAGCAGCCAAACCATTTTTTTATTTGTCGAATCAGGATGGCAGAATTAAAAGGTAATTTTGAAATATCATATTTAAAATAATACATATCACAGAGAATGCAATTTTTGGGTTGAATTATTTTTCTGTAACATGTCATAATTATTCATGGGTCTGAATACTTTTGCATGGCATTATATGTTACAACACTGGTTATATTTTCCATCATGTAGGTTATACACACTAAGGCTATATAAGAAAGAGGGATAATGAAACAAACGTGATTACAAATCCATTAGGGTTCCATTAAATTCAGTTGCTGTTATGGGATGCGAAGTGAATTGCTTCAAAAACAGTTTGTTTTTTGCATGATTTTTTAAAAATAAATTTTTTAAGTCAGGCAAATGCTATGTGCTGAAAACCTGGAAAATTGCAGGGCATTGCAAAACATATGGCTTAAACATTATTTGAATACATAATTGACAGCATACAGCTATCCTGTTGTACAGGAATCTTTACTTGTGTGATTTACCGGTCATTAGCAATTGTGTGCTGTTTGCGAGTAGAAAAGTTTGTCACTTACATGTACGTGTAAAAATTTCAATTGAAACTAAAATAAAAACATATGAGTTGAGTTGTGTTTTTTCCAGGGTAGTTTCACTAAAATTCAAATTTTTCAAGATAAAAAAAACTTTTTTCAAAACTGCTAAAAGCCTTAATCTGAAAATACTCCATCTGAAACCTGTAGGTCATGTAGTCATGTCAATGGCAGAGGTCTCTTGAGCAATTTAAAGATGTTTTTTGCCTTCATGAATTTCGTTTTTTTGTTATGTAGGTTTTCTCAATCAATTTTTTTTAATGATAATGCAATCAATTTGATTATTTGTGTTTCCTCCCGATTGCATTCTTTGAGTTGTACTTTCAAGTTTTTTTCATAAATAAGCAATTATTCGAGTTGTGAGTTTATTCGAGGTAGAAAACCTCACAACCTCGACCTTTGATAAACAATCCTATATCTGTACTGTTATTTGATGAGCTCAGGGAAGTAATTAGCTACTCACTCTTTAGTTTTCTGTTTTGTCAGAGAATTACAATGTATATCTGCTCAAACTGACTGTTCCAACTAAGAAGAAGTATCTAACAAGTGGCTATTTTCTGTATCATTGACATTAAAGCAGGGAAAAGTAAGTTACACATGGACAAGTACTCCATGGAGTTATAGTAAACAAGGCTCAACACTTTTGTTTCAGACTGTGTATAGAAAACTACATCTTTGTATCTGTGCAGTTTTCATTTATAATAATTATTCGAGACATAATTACATTCCCCAGATTGTGCCTTCATTAGTGAGGAAAATGCACGAATCCATTTGTACTGAGCTGCTTTTCAAAGTAGACCTACCAAATCTGATTTGTAGCGAAGGAAATTAAAATTACTTTGTTATGGGCTAAGTCATATTACACACAGGTTACTAATATAATATACCACAGCAGATGATATAGATAATGCACTTAAAATGGGAAAATATTTAGCAATAGGGCTGTTTTAGAATGGAGTGGAGTATTTGCGATCCATGCATAGTTAGCATCCTTAATAATAAAATGGGCAGTGTAATATAAAATTGTTAGGTTGTTATACTTAAAGCGGAAGCTATTTTAGACTTACTTAAATTATTTGCCTATTTACTCTCTTTTAATCAATGAAAATTAAAATTTGATATACTGTATATTTACTGGAAACTAGAAAGCAGATTCTGAGGCTAGATGGCTATTATTTCTTATACAGGTATAGGATTCATTATCTGGAATGCTTGGCATCTGGGGTTTTCTGGGTAAGGTTTTTTTTTTTAATGGATTATCATACTAAAAACCCATTTCAAGCATTTTCTCTGTAATGAAATAACAGTGCCTTTTACTTGATTTTAACTAAGCTGCATAAATCCATATTGGTGGCAAAACAATCCTATTGAGGTTATTCAAATCAAGTAAAAGGCACTGCTATTTCATTACAGAGAAAAATGCTTTAAATGGATTTTAAATGTAGATAGGCTTAAAGATTTTCTGAGAATTCTGTATATTGGGATTCCAGATAAGTGATCCTTGCATTTGCATTTATATTTGGGCCCATTCCCATACATCTTCCAGTGTTTCAATCAATCCATTGCCTAATTTCTAGGGAAACTGGGGCCATAGAAACCATACAACAACTTCTAAACAAAAGGATTACTAATTGGGGAAAAAATTGGATTGTTTTAGAATAGTGTCTACAAATATCAGTCCATAGACAATCCTATTATTCTAATGTATATGAAAAATATCATACCAAGAGATGTGCTATTCAGGTACAACTGCATGTATTACCCTCTTGAAACTTGATACATTTTTATTAGCATAACTTTTTTAGGTGAAATATTATATAAGGATATTAAAAAAGAAGTGGGTGGGTCCTTATTAATTAAGCTCTAAACTCACATTTGGGTAAATTCTGCTCCGGAAAGGCAGATTTATCAAGGGTTGAATTTCGAGTTCATGGGAGTTTTTTAAAACTCCCATAAACTCCCATGAACCAATCGAAATTTATGAAAATAATCAAAAAGTTGGGTGAATACTATGGACTCGAAAACTCGAATCAAATTCATGTTTTTTCTGCATAAAAAAGGGAATGTCAGGAAGGCTACAAACAGCAATCGAATTCGATTTGAATTTTAAAAACTCGATTCCAGTTTTTTTTCTTTAAAAAAAACCTGAATGTCTGAAAGGCTGCAAGCAACACCGAATTCTTCCTAGGATGTCTTCCATAGGCTAACACAGCAGTTTAGAAGGTTTTATTGACCCACAATAAATATGCCTCGCATGCTTCTCTTCTGCCTGTCCCTAGTTCTGTCTGTGATTATAAGTTCTACTGCAAGTAAGAAAAACATATTTCTGATTGCAATGGGTAAATATGCTGATACAATTTAGCCCTGTGTCTCTAATTATGGATTTTTTTGATTTGCCATTAAACATTTAACTCTGAAGTACAATGTTCTGTATTTGTAGATGAGCTTAATGGTTTCAGGCGTACATGAAGTCATGTTTGCATAAGCACAATATCATTTTAAAGATCAGTGCACAGGAAAATGGCAAGTTACTAACATAAACCACTAATCTGAAGCTTTTACAAATTATTAACACATGAATAATAGAATCCCAGTTCTGCACTGAAGTCGTCCACAGGTTAAATGTAAATGCAATATCATCAAACTAAAAAAAAAAAAAAATCACAATGACAGAAAAAAAGCAAAATGACTGACACACTGTAAACAAATATTTCCCAATGTATTTTTGGCTTTTGTCTGGTGAATTGGCAGTTACATTTCCAGGTGTTTAATGAGCTGGGTGATAAATGAACATCAAATAGAGTTAAACTGTCCTTTCAAACACTTGCACAAATCTTTCATTGCTTGTCGTGTGTATAACTTTTCTATGACCTGACTCATTTAGGATTCGATATAATGTTACACAAATAAAAGGAACATATCTCTCTAAAAAGGAGCATATTGTGTGGATTAACCTTATCTTTTTTACTTGTCTACCATAGCACAATGCGTGTGCCAGAGATAAGTTATAGAACAGGTGAACATTTATCTCCCTTAGGCTAATCACAAACAAGCAACGATTCTGGAAAAACGGTGCATAAAGTAGAGTCCTGTGGGCAAACTATGTTAGAGTGATCGACACACAGATAATATTGTACGACAAGAATATTCGTACGATATTCGGTGCGTGTATGGTGGGAAATGAACCGACTGATATCATCAGAATATTTAGATATCAGTCGGCTGGCTGATCGGGCTGGACGGGAAATTTTTATTGGATGCCTTTGAAGGCAACCTTAACATTGGCCATTGTTAGTGCTGAATCGTCAGATACAGGTAGAATTATATTGTTTTTACCTGTATATCTGACCATTCAGCTATATACATGTGTGTTGAAACGAACAATCTTTCTTGGAAAGATCTTTTCCGAGAAAGATCGTAATTGTTACGTCTATGGCCAGCATTAGGCTAATGCCACACAGAGCATATTTAAAAAATTGTTATCAGTCTTTTCTCCTTTCTAATTACATTGCCATAATTTCACTGGACACCACTAATGATGAGGTTCCATGTTCCAAAAATGACATACAGGGGGTTATATGCACTCGAGGGCCTGTGCCTAGTGCAGCAGCTTTAAGGGGTGGCCTTTGGATGCCTATATGCAAAAGAAAAACCTTATTCCCCTGTTGTCCCACTAAATCTGGCATCAGAGGTGGAGGGTGGAGGATCTGTTGATTAGTGTGAGGCGGAAGTGATGTCACACTTATGTTAGTTGCTCTGTGGAGTCTCAATGACTGGCGTAATATGAGGGGACTGGCAATGCCTAGCTCAGCACTGGACCTGAATAAGTTACTGATGACACAGTCAGGCCTGGATTTAACTAGGTGACTGGGACACAGTGATGCATTCTCAGTGCTGGTGCCATCTTAAACATTCAGTGGGGGTCATTTATAAACTTATATTTATAAAGCTGAATAAGAGTGTGCAAACAGATTTGCGAATTAGTTTTTCACATTGCGAATGTCTATAGGAGCTTTTTAAATATGGCAAAAATCACAAATTGCGAACAACTTTGGTGGTGGAGAAAATATTCACAAAACTGTTTCGCAAATTACGAATTTAAGTTACTGTTAATGCTATTTTCGCTCAAAACAACCCTGCAAAGCGCCTGTACTCACGCAAAGAGCCGTCTTGTTTGTGAGTT
Source organism: Xenopus borealis (assembly GCA_024363595.1). Taxonomy (NCBI): domain Eukaryota; kingdom Metazoa; phylum Chordata; class Amphibia; order Anura; family Pipidae; genus Xenopus; species Xenopus borealis. The sequence continues at coordinate 137,901,124 of CM044431.1, forward strand.
GTTTGCGAAAATTCATTCACAATGCGAATTCGCAAAACCCGGAAAGACGGGCACAGTAGTGCAATATTGTAGCATTCAGGAAAAAGCATGGGCAAAACTACCATTTGCAAACAATTATGTGCTGCGCGAACTTTATAAATGACCCCGAGTGTATTTTAGCCACATATGGCAGTTATCATTAATGAGGTTTTTTTTTTTTAAACTACACCAAAAACTACACTGTCCTGCTTTGGCATTTATTCATTACCAGAATAAAAATATCACATTTCTTTGCATCTATGAATTTTCATTGGTTCTTTAATTCTCCTATAGTTTTCTGTATTGGCCCCATGTGACAGTCTGTCCAAGACAACAATGCACCTAACATCTGCCTTAAAGGAAAATGAAACCCCCCGAACAATGTAGATCTCAACAAAAAGATATTGCATAAAACAACTCATATATAAAACCCTGATTCGTGTAAATAAACCATTTTCACAATAATATACTTTTTTAGTAGTATGTGCCATTGGGTAATCATAAATAGAAAATAGCCATTTTAAAAAATAAGGACAGCCTCCTGGGATCGTAGGACTCAACAGTGCACACAAACATTCTAAACAAATTATAAAGTTAGGTCACATGAGCCAATTAACAGACAGAGTTTTGTCTTTTACTTCCACACTTCTTCCTGTTACAGTTAAAAGAGTCATGTGATCTTTGAGGCAGCACACAGACATGGAACTGTGAGAAGCATGGATTCTCTAATGTGACTGGACAAGCTTACAGCTTTCCATGGTGGGTCCGGGTGCTCATGCCCCAGACCTTCAGCAAAGGGGAGCAAAACACTGATGAAACTTGAAAAGAGGCAGGCACCACTCCGGAACTCAGAAAAATCAGTTAAATCCAGGAGCAAAAAGTATTATCAAAAATACAAAAATCTTTATTTTACATCATGTACAAAAAGCCCGATGTGTTAAGTTTCCTGTCTTGCTCAAGTATTCATTTTGGCGGTATAGTTTTCCTTTAAACGAACAGTTAATTATAAAAATAAAAGCTGGGTAAATAGATAGGCTGTACAAAATAAAAATCTTTCTAATATAGTTAGTTAGTTGAAAGTGTAATGTATAAAGACTGGAGTGACTGGATGTCTAACATAATAGCCAGAACACTACTTTCTGCTTTTAAGCTCTCTAACTTTGAGTTAGTCAGTGACTTGAAGGGGGGCCACATGGGACTGTTTAGTGAGTTTGCAATAGATCCTCAGCATTCAGCTCAGATTCAAAAGCAAACTGTTATGACCCATGTGCCCCCCCTCAAGTCACTGATTGGTTACTGTCTGGTATGCAGGGTAACCAGTCAGTGGAAGCCAAGAGAGCTGCAAAGCAGGAAGTAGTGTTCTGGCTATTATGTTAGACATCCAGTCACTCCTATCTATTTATCCAGTATAGGACTCTCTTTGTATGTTGCATCCGTTGATGCTTGGTGTTGTTTCAGTTGAATATTGCTTACTAAGTGTCGAATTCAAAGGTTAATTAAAGGAATTGTTCTGTATAAAAATAAAAACTGGGTAAATAGATAGGCTGTGCAAAATAAAACATGTTTTCAATATAGTTAATTAGGCAAAAATGTAAATATATAAAGGCTGGAGTAATTATAACAGAACAGAACACTACTTCTTTCTTTTCAGCTCTCTTTTGTTTACACTGACTGGTTGCCCTGGTTACCAGGCAGTAGCCAATCAGTGAATTGAGGGAGGGCCACATTGGTCAAAACTGTTGCTTTTGAATCTGAGCTGAATGCTGAGGATCAATTGTAAACTTACTGAACAGTTATGTCCCATGTGGCCCCCCTTCAAGTCGCTGACTAAAGGTGGCCATACACGGGCAGATAAAAGCTGCCGACAGAATGTGTCGGCAGCTTATCTGCCCGTGTGGGGGGCCCTCCGACAGGCTTTCCCGATCGATGTCTGGCTGAAAGTCGGCCAGATGTCGATCGGGCAGGATTAAAAATCCCGTCGGATCGCGGCCGCATCTGTTCGTTGATGCGGTCCCGCGATCCAACCGCCCATACTGATCCGAACGTTGGGCCCTAGGGCCCACGATCGGATCAGCCCAATATCGCCCACCTCAAGGTGGGCATATCGGGGAGAGATCCACTCGTTTGGCAACATCGCCAAACGAGCGGATCTCTTCGTGTATGGCCACCTTAACTCAGATTTAGAGAGCTGAAATGCAGGATGTTGTGTTGTATTCTGTTATGTTAGACATCCACTCACACCAGCATTTATACATTACATTTTTCCCTGACTAACTATATTAGTCATATATTGCAAAGCCTATCTATTTACCCAGTTTTTATTTTTACCCTGAACTGTTCCTTTAAACCCTTGAATTCGACCATCGAATTTTGGTCCAATTGCAATCCTTTGAATTCGAATTTTAGAGCAATTCGATCAATCGAACAAACGATCGAATATTAAAAATTCGATTAAATCGTTCAAAGGAACAATTCGAACAATTTAAACATGCAATCGAATTTTTTTTATTTGATCTGAAAAACTTAGAAAAACCCTATGGGAGCTTACCATAGGGTTTAACAGCAATTTTGTAGGTTTAATCTGGCGAACTAGGCAATCGAATTTCTTTTTAAAGGGCAAGTACTTCAACCATCGAATGGTCGAATCATCTAATAGATTTTTATTCGAATCATTCAAATTGATCAAATTTTTTTAAATTCGATGGTCGAAGTACCCAAAAAAATTATTCGAAATTCGAATCTTTTTGTAATTTTGTTCGAATTTCGAATCGTTCATGTGAATTTGATAAATCTGCCACTTAGGGGCAGATTTTCAAAATTCACATGAAGAATTTGAAGTTCGATAGAATTTTTTTAAAATTCTAATTCGAATCTCCGAATATGCAAATTAGGCAAATTCAACTATCGAATAGTCGAATTCGAATATTAGAATAAAATTTTACTTGAATATTCGACTGTTCGATGGTCGAATAACTTCCCCTTTAAATTTTTATTCGACCATCTACTTCGCCAGAACCAAGCTACCGAATTGGGAATCATTATTTTAGATCGAATAAAAAAAATTAGATCGATCGATTAAATCGTTCGAATTGATCAATTCAAACGATTGATCAATCAAATTTTTCCTATTTGATCATTTGTTCGAATTGCGGTAATATCCTTCGAATTCTAAAATCGAATTTGATTGATCAATTCGAATGATTGATCAATCAAATTTTTCCTATTCGATCATTTGTTCAAATTGCGGTAAAATCCTTCATATTCGATATTCGAATTCGAAGCATTTTACTTCACCCACTATTGCCATGGTCGAATTTCGAATTTTTTTTTATTCGAAATTCGACCAATAGTAAATCTGACCCATGGGATATTTTCCTACTGCCCCTAATATTTCAGGGGCAAGTTGCAAATTTACAAAATGGCACAAACCTCTGTGCCAGATTGCAGTGGGTGCAATTCTAATGGAATCGTGTAATATTGGGTAATATTGCAGTGTGGTAAACAAAACATAAAATTTTTTTTTTTTTTTTAACAGTAATGGTACCTGTTATCCAGAATGCACAGGACCTGGGGTTTTTCAGATAAAGTATCTTTCCGTAATTTGGATCTCCATACTTTAAAGGAGAATTCAAACTGTTAGAAAAAAAACCCTGTACCCCCCCCCCCCACACAGGGGTTGGGGTTCACAGGTACCATCTTCTTTCTTCGTCAATCTTCAGAAGGAGACCGGCATTTTCGGCACATGTGCAGTTGGAGTAATTTTGTGAACCCGAACAACTGCACAAACACTGAAAGTCAAAAAAAACACTGAAATGTTTGGAAATTTTTGTGACTTTCAGTGCATGCGCAATTCTTCAGGACCGAAAAACTACTCCAACTGCGCATGCGCTGAATCTCCACTCTGCTTTCGAAGATTGACAAAGAAAGAAGATGGCACCCGTGAACCCCGAGGACAAAATATGCGCCGAACGGTAAGTAAAAGGTTTGGGGCATTTCCCAGGGGGGTAATTAGGCTTCTACGGGGGTGGGGTGTACGGTTTTTTTTTCCGAACGGGTTGAATTCTCCTTTAAGTATACTAGAAAATCATGTAAACCTTAAATAAACCTAATAGGCTGGTTTTGCTTCCAATAAGGATTAACTATATTTTAGTTGGGATCAAGTAGAAGGATAAAATTGAGTCTATGGGAAACAGCCTTTCCATAATTCAGAACTTTCTGGATAATGGGTTTCCAGATAATGAATCCTATACCTGTACCTGTACTTAACAATAATTTTGTTAGCCCTTTTTAGTGTATAGTCAGATGTAGTCTATTTAAAAACTTGAGTGAAGACCACTCCCCTTGACCCTTCCAATAAAATAGTATAGAGCCCCGTGATTTCTTGTGTGGCCAGGACTAAGGGCATCCATTTCTGGCTACTTCTACAAGCAGTTCTAATTGAGTTTTACTGGTTTTTGACTTGCTGAAGTAGCAGATATATAGATAGAAATAATAAGATGCTTTGGTATCAAAAGCAGATTCACTGCATGTCTATATGGCAAGATAACCGGTTGTAGTGTGAGGAGTTTTGCTAGTTGTCACAAGTTATTTATTGCTGCTATAACAATCTTTGGGATTTTGTTGTTCACTAACTTGATATATGGGACAGTTTGACAGTTCTGTCTGGCATGTACATAAATTTAATGCAGAACTTCAGAGAAAACCTACACATCTGTATGCCATTTTCTGTTTTAGCCTAATTAAACCCGACCCCATTTTGGTAACAGTAGGAATGCATTATTAACTGAAATTAGCAATGCCCTCATAATTTAATAAGATGTTATGTCAGTGAGTGGAAAGTGGTGGGTTATTATTATAGGGGAAGAAAAACAGACCAATGGCTGTACTAAATGCTAAAAGATAATATATTGAGAACATGCAAATGATATATAAATGAATAAAATGGAGAATAAAGATTATGTCCACATCACATAAGGTTTTTCAAGAGACAGAGTGAACACTGCATCTCACAAGTACAAGCTCCAAAGAAAGGCATAGTTAATGAATGCTCATTCTGTAGTTGTCCTTTATCTATATTTTTGTGAATTTAATTATCTTTTGGTTTTGGCAGCTCAGCCCTTGCTATTGCCTGAATCTTTGGCAACAATCAGAAAATTTAAACCCATTATTTAGATTTTAAACAGCATTGCGGCTGACCCTAGTCCATTGGTCTAATAAGTGGTTTTATATTGTGGTACAGTCACTAGATGCAGCACTATTTTGTGCAAAAGAGTGCCCTGAAAAAGCCCTGTGCTTTATTATAATGTGCATAGCAGGTGTAAAGTACAGGGTATCTCAATCTTTGTTCTATTCAGCTGTGTACACAACCAAATTAGAACAAGAGCACACAAAAATTGTGTTGCTGAAAAGAAGTGTCTACACAGCAAACATATCCTTTCCCCACCTGACATTGCTTCCTATGGAAAGGAAGTGAAAACGAATGCATACACTAATTATGTCCGCTGGTTATCATTTGGGAATGCCTACTCTGCAGGGTCCATTTGGGAAAGTTGACTTTGGAGCCCCAGTCTGCCATTGTCATTTATCTGCATGGAAAGTAATGCAAGCATGTTTTGACTGCCAAACATCTCCCGAACCCAAAATATCTGTTGGGTAGCCTTTCAGACCAGTGATATAATTAGAAAAGTTTACTGTGCCCAACACCCACCAAACAAGGGGAACGTTTGTGAAAATTAAATTGTAATAAATCTTGGTCTTGTTGAAATACATATTTTTCTAATTAGGTTTTAAAGGCATTGTTCACCTTCCAACACTTTTTTCCGTTAATTTGGTTTCAGATAGTTCACATAAATAAAGGATTTTCCAATGACTTTCTATTTTCTGTGTGTGACCGTTTTTCTAATATTGAGGTATTAAGTCTAATTTTCCATCTTTCTGAAGCAGCTGGGGGGGTCGCTGACCCTATACTGTTCTAAATTGATACATCTTATCTTTGTCCCTGCTGAGCAGAATCCCTTAGTTTCATTAAAGGCAGCTGTTAGAATTGATACAATAGTTGCTAATACTCCAGAGAAGCTTCTGAGAAATGTACTGTATCAACTAAATATTGCAAATTTGTTGCAGCTCAGAATCTGTACCTGAGTTACTGAGATTTAAACACCAGAAACTGGAACCTTAGATGTTGGAAAAATGGTAAAAAAATATAAAGTGGAAAGCAATTGAAAAAATTCTGGAGAACAACCTGAAAACACCTCAAATGATAAAGTGTTTGGAAGGTGAACAACCCTTGACAGTTAGGTCTAATACATTATTGATTTTTTCTCTTTTGGAGGGTTCTCCCTTTGCCTAGAATGGTTTAGCGACTACCTGTCTTTCAACCTAAACCCTGTCTCTCTAAATGAAGCTTTCTATTGCAGTTTGCATTTTTTTTAGGAGGATACAGCTTTAGTCATCTTCTAGGCAATGTAGTCCTTATCTTATCAGCGCTACGAAATATGTTGGCGCTATAGAAATACATGTTAATAATAATAATAATAATCATAATATCTTCTAGGCAAAGGGTAACCCCCCCCAATACTGTATTAGACCTCACTATCAATCCATATCTGATTCCAACTCCTGCATGAAAAAAAGCATGACGAAAAAAATGTTGAAAGGGGAATAATGAAGATTACTTTATTATCTCAACATTTTTAATTGAATATTTTAATAAATCAGAGTTATACATCAAGACTTGACAGCATATAGCTGAAGGTGACCTAGGCATAGAGGAGGGGCAGATAATATTTGATTGATAGCTGAGATTTTTAAATGAGCTTACAACAGCTATGAATGCTTTAATGAAAAATAGAAATTGGATTTCATGTTTAATTTGAAAATGACATTTTTCAGGACAGGTTTTAGGAGGTCCCCCATAGGCTAAAATGGCAATTCGGCAGCTTTAAGGTGGCGAAGTGTTAAAGTCGAAGGATTTTAAAGGGCCAGTACTTAAACAATTTGACTTGTCGAATTTTAAAATTTTTTCTATTCGAATCAAATTTTGGTCTATTCGATATTCGAAGTAGTCAAAAATTACTACAAAATTTGATTTTTTTTAAATTAAAATTTTATTTGAATATTCACTTCCACCCTTAGTAAATGTGCCCCCTAATATTTTATCAAATAGTCCAGACTTTAAAATTAGAATTTTCCCTTTGAAAAAAACTTGAATGGCAGGAAGGCAGTTAACATATTGAAATGGCACTTGTAAATGAACTCAGCAGGTGTTCGAGGTGTGATAAATCTTACATTCAAATTTACATTTGAATTGAAGGATTAACATTTGAATGTGTGAAGCTTGACGGCAAAAAAATTCAAAAATTCGTATTTTATAGGGAATAAGTTGTCACCTTTTTATATGAAAGTTCTCCGAAGGAACACAACATACACATTTTACACTATGCCGTACTGTGTATGCAATTCTACTAAATAGTACGTAATACCTTACTACAATGTTAAAAGTTAAATGATCTTTAGGCTGTATACTCCCTGTCGAAAGCAGACCTTGTACTCTTAGCACTCTGCATCTCATACGCTTGGTCTGCTTTTCTAATTTCTATCCTTTGTTTTGATTAAAGATAATTTTTGTGAAAAAAGAAAATCAATTATGTGTTTCAATTTAACTAAATTATCTGTAATCTGAGTTCAGCATGCATTTTGTAGAGATTCAAACAAACAAGCAAGTCCAAGTTTTCACAAACATACAGCATACCGCAAATACCAGCTGGTTTTATTTTTAATGGACATCTTTAACTGTTTATTTTTCCTTGTAGAGTTCTGTAATTTCTGTAAACAGATTTCACTCATGGCAGAAGAAATCATCCATAAACACGTTTTTTCCACACAACCTAAGCTTGTTTTTTTATTTGGATAATAAAACAACAAAACATGCATTCAGCAAACAAAAAAAAAAGAAAGCAATCATGTTTGTTTTTTATTTCTACACTTTGCATTAATCATCGTACCAGACATTAAACACTTTTCTGCTGTATGTGCCAAATTTACATGAATAAATGAGGTATGCTTTAGTTAAGTAGTGTTTGTTAAATCACATATATATATATATATATATATATATATATATATAATATAAAAGAATCAGTTTTACAGAAATGCTATTTCAAAACATATTGCCTTTGTTTCTGTAATGATAAAACAATAGTTTGTACTTGATCCTAACTAAGCTGTATAAATCTATATTGATGGCAAAACAATCCTATTGGGTTTATTTAGGTTATTTATCAAAGGTCCAGTTTGTGAGGTTTTTGAGGTTTTTTCTACCTCGATTAAACTGACAACTCGAATGTTTGCTTATTTATGAAAAACCCAAATGTAAAAAGCTCCAAATCTTCACGTGTGTCTTTGCCCTAAGGGAGTTATTTACTAAACCTCATGCAGATCTGACCCACACATTCAACTTTTTTTATGAAAACATACAGTACCCTATAAAAGCAGGGAAACCACATCTTTACACACATTATTATTATTATTATT
>CM044431.1:137919748-137934841 GCA_024363595.1 Xenopus borealis
AGGCTAAAACAGTAATTCGGCAGGTTTTAGATGGCGTACGTTCAAATTCTAATTTTTAAAGAGACAGTAGATGATCATTTAGAATTTTCGAATTTTTTGCAAATTTGAATCAAATCTGGACTATTCTCTAGTTCAAGTACACAAAAATAGCTCGAAATTCAAACTTTTTTCATTCGAATTTTCACTTCGACCATTGATAAATCTGCCCCTTAAAGGATAATTGAACTCAAAATAGAAAAATCCTCTGCCCTGTGCAGACCCCCCTCCCTCCAGCCTAACGTCCCCCTGGGCAAGTGCCTAATTTTTTATTTACCCCTCCATGTAGATTCTGGCCTTGGGAGTTGGCGGGCTCCATCTTCTTTTTTCGGTCTTCTTCGGAGTCAGACCGGCGTTTTCGGCACAAACATTTTTCGTGACTTTCGGCACATCTAATACAACTGTGGATGCGCTGAAAAACGCAGGTCTGCTTCCGAAGCAGACCGAAAAAAGATGGCGCCCGCGCTACTTCATTAACAATAGCAGTATTCAGGTAACGTCTGTATAGGCCAACAGATTGTATTGCAATATTTTGCTATCTGCTGAGGTCCAAAAGCACTAATTTCCTCATACAGTTTCAGTAGGAAATGAATTTGTTTTATGCTCATGCTTAGAATCTACATGCCTTTTGTGAGAGATGCACTTTTAGCGTTACATAGAGGCTTCAGAGTAGAGTGAAGTTATTAATGACATATTTTTTTGGTTGACTTTGTCCTTCATTGTTTTGTCTAAAACAAAACGCTTACTTTTAAAACCATTTTCGCTCTTGGCAGAACTAGTAAGGCTGCTACAGCATAACTAAAAATCTATCAATCTGGAACCGATTTATTTCTTTTTGCACTTCTGAGCAGTTCAGTTGTCTTAAAAAAATATTGACACAGTGTATGACATTAGACTGACATTATTTTAGGGGAATGGTCGCTGACTGCACTACAGGATTGCATTACTGAATTAACAACCTGTATCCAGCTAAATCATTTTTTTGTTATATACATGTTAAAGACTTTTATTTAATGACCTATTTATTATTTTGTCAGTCATTAGTATTTCATTGCAATAAATTCTCCAGGTCGGTTTTACAATGATCCGAGTTATGTTTTAGGCTAATGTGTTCTGTGCAGAGATTAAAGCAAAAATAGTTATTTGGCTGAATCCATTTTTAAAAATGTCTTTGAAATTTAGGGGAATAACCAAATTCAGGACACTTCAATCTGTTCATGCAAAGTTAATGGCCAAAAGAGGAAATTAAAAGCAGTTTGTTACACAACTGTCCTTTTTTCAGGTCTTATTTATCGAAGTCCAAATTTATCGGACTGTTTTAATGAAAAAAAGTAGAGTCAACGATTGGACCTTATTTGTTATTAAAAATCCTGATTTTATCTGATCGGGGACGCAAAAATTCGGATCGTAGATTTTTTCAGATTTCCCCCCCAAATCACTCAATTGTTTTGGACTTTTTCCCTGAATTTTTCATATATTTGTCAAAAAAGCGCTAAATTGTTGGATTTTCATGCTAATTCCAGTGCAGAACACAAAAGACCAAATAGGATAGGGACCTCTCCCACTCGGCAGGTCTGAGATGCCAGATTTTCGGATTCGGACTTTCCATCCTCAGGGTTTAATAAATCTTAAAAAAGTTTTTTTCCACTAAAAATTCAGATTTTTAGAGTTTTTGGCATTCGGACTAATAAATAAGCTCCTAAAAGTCAGAAAGTAACTGGATCACCATATAGCTTAGATCTCATGTCTGCAGTGGAGCCAACTGCCATGAGGTTGGAATTCAAACTATATTCATTTGATAAAGAAGAGCTGGAAAATAAACATCACCAAGTTTCTATCAACAAACCTTCATCATGCTTTACACTAGGAAAAGATTTCCTTGCAGACTTGTTGGAGTTGTCTGGCTAACAGGGCCATCGTATTGTACTTTTTTGCTGTCCTAGAAATGTGTCCATTCTGTAAAAAGGCATTCTGTTTTCTACTGCATTTTACTAGGATAACAGATGCACAGTGCATAGTTATTAACTCGGCTTTATATAAAAACTTTCTATTGATTGCCACCCAAAAGTCTAGAAAAAATGAACATGGAACATTGCTAAGCCTGAACTTTTGCTATGCAGTTTGCTTGAGGGCTACAGCTTAAAGAAAATATTTTGCTTACATATATACCATAGCAAAATATAAGCAAACAATGGCTTGTGACATGCCCACTGGCTACGAAGGAACTTCTGTCTCTGACAAAGAGTGTGCAATCAGATATTGTTTTTCTAGATTATTAAATAATGCAAGACTGTCAATCATCGGCCATAACGATGATAAATAATCAGGGTTTCCTCTTTGGTGTCTAAGACTGCTGATTTAATAATAAATGAGTCATTTAAACACTTTAAAAAATATTTGAAATCTTTGATGCTTGGAAAATCTCAAGCAATAGTGAACTTTTAATTACTCTTTGGCAGAGATGTATTTCAAAAAGAATGTATCTGAGAAAAAAATAAAATAAACCATTTTATAAGCACAGATACCCTAATAATAATCATATGTCTTCTGCAATAATAAATCATTTTACTTTCAATTTTCAAAATCTGGTTTAGCTTTCACTGAGCACTGAACTTTTGAGTTTTGCTTTATTAGAAAGGGCAATCCCTTGGCAGCAGCAGCATTATACAGGTATGGGATCTCATATCTGGAAACCAGATTTGCAGAAAGCTTCAAATTACATAAAGGCCATGTAGCATAGGGATCAGTTTAAGCAGGAAGCAGAAGCTCCAGGGTATACTTCACACTCTTGTGTGTAGAATTGGCATAGATATCACTCGCACTGCAAACACAGAAAATTATGCCAGGCAGACTTTGACAAAGTCTTCAAAGGGCATATGTAGTTGCGTCTGCCTTTGGTAAGTTGGATGCAAGAGCAGTAGGCACAGTATAATTGCATCAAGAGAAATGCCAATTTGTGTATTGTGGGGAAACAAACTTGGTGATCGCTTTCAAATTGCACTTTGCTTACTGTGTCTAGATAAGTGAATGCGACCTTAGGGGGCAGATTTATCAAATTTGTGTGAAGGATTTGAACATGCGCTCTAATAGTCTATTTTTGATTGTGCGACTATTTGAATATGCAAATTAAGTATTTTCAACCATCGAATAGGAAATATTCGGTTGCGTCGAATAGATCGAATAAATATATATTCGATCACTCAACTATTCACTCGAAGAACTTGTCCTTTAAATTTTTATTAGACTGCCTACTTCGCCAGATTGAACCTACCGAATTGCATTAGAAGCCTACGGGAAGCCCCCATTGGCTTTTTCTTAAGTTTTCGTATCGAATAGTATTTGTACGATCGATTGTACGATTTTTGCAAATATTCAAAAAGCGCTCAAAACCTGCGAATATTTTAATCGAATCTGGCAAATTTTTATTCGCCTATTATTCGCGGGTTGAATTCGAGGGCTAAAAGCCCTCAACAATTCGACCCTTAGTAACTCTGCCGCTAGGTCTCTGTCATACCACAATTTGTTGTGTACACTGGCCTCAAAATATGTGTACATGCACAACTGCACTACTAAGCAGAGACTTGCTTAACATAGACATTAGACAAAAAGTGGTACAGGCTCCAAATTATGGGAAAGCCATCAGTCAGAACTAGGTTAACTCTATTCACACTAAGAAATAATACAGCAAATAACTTAAATTCCAGGTTGATTGATATTGTATAGCATACAGAAAAATGGTGCACCTCTACACTACTACCACTACTGTATCACTAATGTTAACGCAGGGAGACACCTTGATCTGGCATCTTGGTACTGGTATTTCAGACACAATAAATACTTTAATTTCAATTATTATTGCAAAAAGTAATGTTGTTTTGGATTTTTGGATAATTATTTTAATTATTTATGTGTGCTAGTTTGATCTATTGGCAAAATACCTCATTGCTTTGCTCAAATGCATTGCTTTGCAGAAGGGTTTTAGATATACACTCAGGATCAGAGTGAATGTGTATAAGACACAGATTAGGTTCAAACTTTTCTCTATCTTATTAACATTTACTACACTAGAGTCTATGGAGGTAATTGTCTAAACTAATGTATGAGAGTGCTTCTGATTGAGGCTGATTTATAAATAAATTAAAAACACATAAAGATGTGAAATATAAAACAATAGCATAAAATAGCACAGTACTGTAAAAGAAGGAGTAAAAAAAATAAATGTATAATAAAATATGGATAATTAGATTTGAATCTCTTAAACACACACACTAATTTGTTACTTAAAGCATCTAACAAATAAATGTATATTTATATTAGTGTAAGTTTGTTGGGTTTAAAAAAAAAAAAAACAGGAATTTACAACAAATTTGTTACTGCATCTAACAAATATGTTTATTTATATAGTGTAAGTTTGTTGGGTATTAAAAAACATGAATTCACTACAAATTAAAACCCAGCATACACACACACACACCCACTCTTTCACACAAACCATATATGCCCATAGCTATACTAACTGTAGAGTTTAGTATCAAAATAGCCTTTGATATTATGTCTGTCCAAAAAATCATCCAAACCCCTCTTAAAAGCATCAACAGAATGAGCCATCACAACATCACCCGGCAGTGCATTCCACAACCTCACTGTCCTGACTGTGAAGAACCACCTACGCTGCTTCAAATGAAAGTCCTTTTCTTCTAGTCTGAAGGGGTGGCCTCTGGTGTGGTGATTTTATGTGTAAAAAAGTCCCCTGATATTTGTCTATAATGTTCTCTAATGTATTTGTAAGTGTAATCATGTCCCCTCGCAAGTGCCTTTTTTTCCAGAGAAAACAACCCCAACCATGACAGTCTACCCTCATAATTTAAAGGGATCCTGTCATGGGAAAAAAAATTTTTTCAAAATACATCAGTTAATAGTGCTGTTCCAGAAGAATTCTGCACTGAAATCCATTTCTCAAAAGAGCAAACAGATTTTTTTATATTTCATTTTGAAATCTGACATGGGGCTAGACATTTTGTCAATTTCCCAGCTGCCCCAAGTCATGTGACTTGTGCTCTGATAAACTTCAATCACTCTTTACTGCTGTACTGCAAGTTGGAGTGATATCACCCCCTCCCTTTCCCCCACCTAGCAGCCTAACAAAAGAACAATGAGAAGGTAACCAGATAACAGCTCCCTAATACAGGCATACAGAAAGCTCTAAGGGGCATACTTATTATGCTGTGTAATTCACCGACAAAACAGTGTAAATAGCTGTATTAAATAAATGGCAAATTTATCAAGTTGTGTGTGATTTTACACCATGCAAATGCCAGCTTTGTCGCTGTTATTCTACATTGCTTCTGGTGGAAGTCACAAAAGCGTATACAAATTTTACACAGTTTTTTTACACGGCAAAGCCTGGCAATGTGTGGTTTATTATGCGTGCCAGCTGACACTGATATATTGTCAAAGTAATGGAAGCTGTAAAAGTTTCAGTCTTTGAATTAGGTCTCCTCCTCTTCCACCTTCCTACAGCAAGTTTAGTCTGAGGAGAGACCCAAACCATGGGCACCTTCCATTTTATGGATCAGGGAACCTACGGGCTGTCTAAAAAGTGAAGTGAAACATTACTGGTGATGTTGCTCATAGCAACCAATCAGATCTTTGTTTTTGTTTTGTTGAAATCTTATTGCTGATTGTCTACTCTGAGCAACATCCACTCCACTCCCTTTTATACAGCATGATAAATGGCCGCTATGTATGGGGATCCTCAGTCCACAACTGGAGTTACTCCTATAGCTGCAGGAAAATAAAATACCTTTATTATAGCAAGCAAACATTTGAAAAGGCAATTAATTTTACAGATTTTTACTTTTGCCATATAAACTTTTATATTTATTAATCGCTAATTATGTGTAACACCTTACTGACTGGGTCTCCTTCACATAATAAAAGCTTCCAGGACAACACATGAAATCTTTTGGTGTATTTAAAGGGATATTGTCATGGGAAAAATCAATTTCCCAAAAGAGCAAACAGATTTTTTTATATTTAATTTTGACATGGGGCTAGACTTGTGCTCTGATAAACTTCAGTCACTCTTTACTGCTGTACTGCAAGTTGGAGTGATATCAACCCCCCCCAGCAGCCTAACAACAGAACAATGGGAAGGTAACCAGATAGCAGCTCCCTAACACAAGATAACAGCTGCCTGGTAGATCTAAGAACAACACTCAGTAGTATAAACCCATGTCCCACTGCGTACTATTCAGTTACATTGAGAAGGAAAAACAACAGCCTGCCAGAAAGCAGTTCCCTCCTAAAGTGCTGGCACAAGTCACATGACCAGGGGCAGCTGGGAAATTGACAAAATGTCTAGCCCCATGTCAGATTTCAAATATAAATATATATGGATTTCAGAGCAGAAGTCTACTGGAGCATCACTATTAACATGCATTTTTTTAAAAAAAAAACATGTTTTCCCATGACAGTTTCCCTTTAAGTCTTCCATCCCTCTAACCAGCTTAGTTGCATGTCTCTGCACTCTCTCCTGCTCATTTATATCCCTCTTAAGGACTGGAGTCCAAAACTGAACTGCATACTCCAGATAAAGTCTTACTAGGGATCTATAAAGAGGTATAATTATATTTTCATCCTTTGAGTTTATGTCCTTTTTTATATGTTTATTTATATAGTGTAAGTTTGTTGGGTATTAAAATAACATTGTGATGGTGACTATTCTGAGTATTCAGAGTTTTTATTTGATGTTTTTGTTCACTTTATTCCAAGAGATTTATCATTTTTCCTTTTCCCCAATGTCAGTCCTTGCATTGGATTTTTCCTGATGTTGAAAAATCTTAATATGCAGTTAAGACTTTTCTACATTGTATAATTTGCCTTTAATTCAGAATTGTAACCATCTAATATTCTTTATTTTTCTTTAAACCAGGTATAGCCTTTCTAAAATGGACAACCTGTTAACTACTGTCAACTAATTTGGAAAATAAAAACATACAGACCAACAAAGCCTTTAAATATTACACCAGGCGGAATGAATGGGAGAACCTGCAATATGAGCCATCGGGTAACAGCATCTTCTCAGGCACCCAGTATGATCAATGGACAGCAGATCCCCCCCATTAGAGTCCATACTGGAACTCCCTGCCCTTCCTCCAGTAGTGCCACACCCAGCCCTGGGAACGGAGGCCTATATTTAAAGATGCCTATGGGTGGTGGTGTAGCTCCTCAGAGCAGTGAGAGCACTATACACTTACCTGCTTTAAGCCCCAGAAGGCAAGTCATCACACATGGAAAGCCTTTATTCCAAGTTCCACAGCCTCCAAATCTGCAAACCTCCTTATTATCCAAGCCAAAACATCAGGACTTTGGAGCTGCTTTCCCAGCAGGATGTTTAAAAGGTGAGCATACAAGATAATGGATATTTGTAGAATATACCAAGCTTATACTTTGTTTAGAAACATTTTCAATTGCCTTTTGCTTGTTTTTCATCTCTGTTGAGGTTATATGTTTAAAAGTGTTTGTTAAGACCAATGTTTAGATGCATAACATAGAGGAGAGTTGTTTCGTATTTTCATTTAGTAAAACTGGGAGGGCATGTAAGACTCATCTCACTGGGGGATGTTAAAATGTGATTTCCAATTAATTAAATTGCTAAATGTTCTTTCCTGGGGCATTGCTCCCTTTTGGAGAAAAATGGCCCCTGGCAAAAACTGTCTGTAGAATTTACTTGTGACCCAGGCATCCCATGGCAGATTCTTGTTTGTGCTTGTGCAGTAAACCTGGCATGCAGAATTGCCTATAGCCAAAGGGCTGAAGGTATAAATATAAGAAAATGCCTTACAGCGTTTTTTCATGGTCAGGTGCAGTTTTCTTTGAAAGGGAGTATCAGCTCTAGGAAAAACGTTATGATCTATTTCACAGGAGGGTGTCTAAAATGTTGTCACCACCCAGCCCAGCGAAATAGACTTTACAGAACCTTTAAAGTTACATTAAAGGGCACCAATCATCACTAAAATCATTTACTAAGTAAAGACACTAAGTAAAAGTTCAAGAAATCCAATTTTTAAAACAGTTAAAATTGCTTGTATAAGGTAAATTATCAGCACCCTTTCTCCACTGTAGTTCTAGCTGAGGCAGACTTCCTCCTACGTATATCTTCACAGCCCACTGCAGTTCTGAAGTCTCGCACATGCTCAGTTGAAGTTACTTGGTTGCTTAGCAACCCTTCCAAGCCTTTTTCAAATCGGCACACTTGAAATTATAATGTACATGTTTTGCTTGGGCCATCATTTAGACAATGAACAAAAGCTAAAAGTTACAAATTATTTATGAATTGTTCCTTTTAATTGAGTCCAGGCAGCAGATTCATAATTTCCAAATTAATTTGCCTTCTAGGACTCCGTGTTAAGTGTATAGAAGCAACGATAATTAGCAAATAACTGCATTTGCCTAAAATCACAGAAAAATATGATTACAATTACACCTTAAAGCTTCAAATGTTAGATGGCGGTATTTCATAACAGATTAAAGAAGAACTACATCTTTAAATCAGAATACCACATTTGCTAAAGTATATAGTATCTAGGGATGCACTGAATCCAGGATTCGGTTCGGGATTCAGGCCAGGATTCAGCCTTTTTCTGCAGGATTCGAATTCGGCTGAATCCTTCTGCCCAACCGAACTGAATCCGAACCTTACTTTGCATATGCATATGCAAATTAGGGACTTTTTGTCACAAAACAAGGAAGTAAAAAAAATTTTCCCCGCTTCCCACCACTTTTTTGCATATGCAAATTAGGGTTCGGATTCGGTTCGGTATTCGTCCAAATCTTTCTCATAGGATTCGGGGGTTCAGCCAAATCCAAAATAGTGGATTTGGTGCATCCCTAATAGTAACTCAAGGTGACTCTTGTGACTATAAAATATTTCAAGTACCTGGCTGTTTTTTTAAAGTGACTGACATTAAGCTGCATCACACTGGTTGTAGAAAGATTGGGGTTTGCTATTAAAAACCCTACTAGTGCTTTTTAGGCATTAGTTATTATAAAAAAAAGTATTATTGCTTTCCTAAGACAATTTCCATTGACAAATGTTTTTATGATCCTTTGTCAGATGATTGAAATGTTGGTCTCTAGGGACTGTTTCGGGGTGCTTTAAGTGCCTGTTTTTTGTGGCTAATTAAACTGCAGCCTTGTATGTCCATAAAACTGTCATGTGTGCTGTTTATTTCTCCCTGCCTTTAAATGCCTTAAAGAATAATTACACTCTAAAATCAATATGGCCAGAAAGGTGAAATTTTATAAACTAAATCAATCAAAAAGGTTCAGGATCTCTATAATATTAATTAACCAGGCCTTCATACTGGCCATGGGACCTTACCATTTTGGATTTTGTTATGAGAGTCAGCAATAGTAAACATGGGCTGATGTTGAGAAGCTAAGCTTAGGGGCCATTGGAAATCATGAAGCAGAATATGAAGTTCATCTGTCATACAAGCTGATGCTATAGGGCTGATTATTAAATTCTGATGCAGAATGCACTGCTTTCAGAGCTGCCATCTTATGAGAATCTGAATTCATTACTAATCAGCCTTTTATTGTGACATCTATATGATAAATATACAGTATATCATAAGTATTGTATTTTATTGGTGTGCTATTGTGCCCCATAGTTCTCTTGAATCACTTGAACCCTAAGGGCATATGGACATTCAGGCATTGGGATCAGCCTGCCATAAACTTTTCAAATATAAAATATAATTACAATACAGATTAAGTGCTCAGTGTCAAGGAAACAAAAGGCGAGAGGACCCTACTGCATAGGGCTTACAATCAGATTAAATTCTCAGTGTCAAGGAAACAAAAGGCAAGAGGGCTTACAGTCTAAATGGGAGGGTAACATACAGACACAATTCGGAGGGGTATTAAGGTGCTGTAGGTTACACTTTGTTACACTGTTATATAATGCCAGTTCCCAGTTCAGTTTTTATCCACTAGCTCCCAGAAGTAGTCTTAGACTCTCATTTTAAAAACACTGAAGGAGGATTTGCTCCGCAGAGATTCTGGAATGGCTTTCCAAATATAAGGAGACGCAAGATAAAGGGTTTGATATGGGAAACAGCAGTAGTAGTAGTGTGCGGTGCAATCAAGCGGTTGCTCTGAGAGGAGCGGAAGTTTTAGGCCAGGAACATATAGAGAAACAAGAGATGAGATGTAGTTAGGTGCAGAGGAATGAAGGGCTTTGAAGGTTATGAGGAGGAGTTTATAAGTTATTCTTTGTTTTATAGGAAACCAAGATAAGAACTTCAGTAGTAGAGGGACTTGTACCCTTTTGGATGAGAGGAGGATAATTCTGGCAGCAGTGTTTAATACAGACTGTAGATGGGAGAGATGGGCGTTAGTGAGGCCAGTTAGTAGAAGGGACGGATTTTGGCAATATCATGTATAAAAAAGTGAAATGTTTTGATGGTGTCAGATGTGATAAGAGAAGGAGATAGAGGAGTCAAAGATTACCCCCAGACAGTGTGCTGAGTTGACAGGGTTAATGAGCATGCCATCAATAGAGCTTGTAAAAAGGGAAGTAGGACCAGGGGTGATCCCAGGCACTTTGCCGCATGAGGGTGCTAGTGCAGAGTGCGCAAGGGTTGAAAAATTCGGCTGTTAGTTATCAGGAGCTGCATTATTGCCGCCCCTGGTAACCAGGGGGGCACTGCCGCCTGAGGAAAGTGCCTCAACTCACCTCATTGGCTGAGCACCCCTGAGTAGGACCAGGCTTAGGTGGAAAGATGATTAGTTCAGTTTGAGGTGGCGCTGGTTCATCCAATTTGAGATAGCTAGGAGGCAGCTAGAGATTTGAGCCTCTGTTTCAGCTGCTAATGAAGGGGTGGATAAATATTTGGGTATCATCAGCATACAGATGATAATTAAAGCCAAATGATCGGATCTCCCAAAGAGTGTATGATTAATATATTTAAAAACACTTTGCATTACTTTGTCCTGTACATTTTAATGTGCTTTCATATAACCAAAATGAATATTCTATTTTGTGCCAAAATGGAACAAAATGTAAAATTTTGGGTCCAGGTTATATTTGAGCATGTGGATATATTTTTATTTTGAAGATAAAAACAAACCAGTTGCTTGTGAATTTTTCATTGACAGCTGTGGTGGTACTGGGTAATTTTGCAACCATATTTGAATTTATATGCTGACATTATAATTTTATTATACTTTGGGTCCTTAAGTAGTTTATGTCATAATAGATGGCATTTGCTTTCATCAGGAATGTCATGTCATTTTCACTGAATTTTATATTTGAAGTCTCATGTTATATACAGTAATCCATAATGACATGCATATCATACTTGAAGTATTATGACTGCTTGTTGCCTAAACCTACACAATATATGTGCTTTGTTTTTTTTTTACTACATTTGCCAGATAAGTATAGTGTCATCTTTGTAGGACATTGCTATTATGCTGTCAAGCGGGGTTTAAAATTAGCAGAGACATTAGCATATGGGAATTCTGCAGACCTTATATTTTAAGTTAAACATTAATGGAAGCTCTGTACTATACTAACATATATGGGACCTCCTTTATAGTAGAACAGAGGACAACAAAATTGTTCGACCTTACAATCCTGTGCACTAAAGGGTTGCACCTAGACATTTAAGAGCTGTTACTGAGCTCTGCACCAAATTAAATATTGAGAAGGAAATGCATCAACATCAGGCTCAAGGGACCCCCCACACTCAATGCCTTCCACAGGGCTCCCTATTTTTTAATGGCTTCTCAGATAGCACATTTAAAATGATGATGCAGTAGTCAGTGCAGAATACAAAGAAGGTTCAGCTCTTTGCACCTTGCCTGTGATGCAGCCCACAAATGTAAATCTTTACCTTTTCATCCATGTTTAATTAGCTTACTTTTAACACACTGAAACACCTATATATTCTTGCCAAACTAATAGAGTGAAACTGGTTCAGATCAGTCAACAGTAATCTCTTTTATAAAAGGAACACTTGAAATTGGAAACCAAGATTGGGTCATTTTTACAATGTTGGCATCAACTGACAAATTTTCTGAAACAATGGTGCACCTAGGATCTGCTATGTGATCATGTGATATGCACCATACACACCGGTATACACTAAAACAGACACAAATTATGTGTGATTTAGGTTAGTTTTACCCTAATGCAAATGTCCACTTATGCTTTTTGAATACGGCTGGCTTTAGTCCTGAACAGAAGAATGTTCTTGTAGTGTCCATCAACTTCCTCTAAGTACTGTGATTTTCTCCTATAGTCTAAAAGCATACTGGTATGTTAAAGAAGAATGAAAGCCAATCTCAGGAACCCTATACAACAGCATCAACAAGGAGACACTAAGGGCAATAAGGACTAAGCTCCACTAGGTAGGGACTTGTGTAAATTATTAATAAACTAGGTAAAATGCTATGTTAAGATGGAAGATGCTGCTACAGAGCTACTGCGATTAGAACATTTCCATCAGCTAAGCTGGATACTTTTTCAAAATAGATAAATAAATAAATAAATTTATCAAAAACTATATACATAATGCAGTAGTTCTTACATGCTTAATTGGGCTGGCTCTGATATCAAACCAACGAAATAAAATCAGGTTTGCTTTAATGCTACACCTTGTAGTCTGATTAAAAGGATTAGGTTGTTGGTGATGCACCTAGGGACAAATTTATCAGGGGTCGAAGTGAAAATTCAAATTTCGAAGTAATGTTTGGGATCAAAAAGGCCAAAATTAGTGTCCCATTGAAAACAACTAGATTTGAATAGATTCGAATGGAAAAAGTTTGACTATTCCAATACAGAACTTTATCATGCACGGTTTCTTTCAAAACACTTTGCCATGTTAAACCTGCCCAATTGCTGTTTTAGCCTATGGGGGACCTCCTATAACCTATGTGGAGTCTTTTGGTGGACTTTGAGAAGTCTAAGTTTTTTGGGGAAATGCTTCAAATTGAATTTGATCGAATGCGCTCATAGTTCGGTTTGAACGTTCTGAATTCGATCGAAAATGCACCTATTCGGCCACAAATTTCGGTTGCTCGAATTTCGTAGTTTTTTCACTTCGAAATTCAAGGCTTGATAAATATGTCCCCTAATATGGTAATGTTTTTCATTAGGGTTAAGACTTGAAACCAATTTTTCTGGACTTGTAAGAAATAGACCTATGCCTATTGCTTTATAGCTTAGAGCTGAATTCTTAGAAGTACACGTGACAAGTAGCTTTGATATGCGTTTGCCAAAAACATGAAAAACACTAAAATCTATACATGAGATGTAGAATTCAATAAAATAAACACTCTTAACTATAAAGAAAGCAATGTTTAGCACATGGATTAGATTATATAATAAATTCTTGATTGCAACAACAATAATAAACTACAAAAATGTATATCATATATAAACGCGTTTCTTACACTTCTAGAGTTACAAAAAAAAATCTGTAATGCGGCCTCTCATGCATTGCTCAGGCATTGAAGGGATTAATATTACACACTCGGATCCAGTGAAGAAAAATGAATTTGTTAAGCACGGCTGGCTGTGTTCCAGCTCATGCAGAAACAGTTTTCATTCACAGCAGCCAAAAAGGTGAAAAACAATGTTTACTTTAGTTTAAGGTCTTGGCTGTATAAACTGTACATTAGGAACATTAATTAGCACTGGTGTAGATCAAATTAATGCATTGTACTTTTACTAGTACCGTAAATAAAATATTTCAAAGCCTATTCCAAGCAAAATAAACAATGTCCATTTGTTAAAGGCAATGCAAAGCAAAGTCACTGGCACGCAACATATACAATATTAATATGTTTTATCATAATTAATTGATTTGTGCTCATTTTAGCCTGTAATCTTTTTTCTTTACTTTTTGGGACCTTAAGAGTAAATCAGTAATGTATTCTATATAATATAATGCAGCTATAAGGAATTAATATAAGGTCATCCTTAGTGGGTAAAAGAGTTGTTATTATTATTGTGCATTTTAGAAACATTAACATATTGCACAGTGCTGTAGAGTACCTTGGGGAGAGCACAAATAAAATGGCAAAAAGAAAATTAAACAATTGCAGACTACAAAAACTTTACTTTGTTCAGCCACTTGACTTGCCCCCTCACCTTCCACTGCTTTGGATTGTTGGATGTATGAAATCACTAGCTGGACTGCTTGTCTTAACCTTGGTAAAAAGAGCATAATAGAATTTCAATATCCAGCATGCTTGGACACAGAAAAGAGTTCAGTTTGCTGTGTAGCTGGAATCCTAATAGCTTCAAGGGTCAGTTAGTTAAAACAGAGGCAGGGGGAACTAGGAGGGGTAGTGGCCAGTACACACCAGGTCACTGGTCCTAAATCAAGGAGTTCCTGATGTTCTGTAATGAAGACAGTGAACATAAAATGAATACAATAAGTTTACCTTGCCTAAACATATAGCAACTGTATATATTTTCTAATAGATCATTCGATTGAGAAGGCCATAGGTCTGACACTACTGACACCAAAACACAATTTGTGTTTCTCTTAGAATGCTATTCACTTGAAATTAGTTACATCTTGTTCATCATCAGGCAAGTGAACCCTCCTCTCCAGAGCTCCATAAAAAAACAAACAGCCACTTCACTAGATGGAGAAATGTGAACTTGAGCTGGTAGGGAAATGTCTCTTGACAACAAAAGCTTGTTTTATGAGGAAACATACATCTACTGAATTAGTGTAGCAAATAACAGGCAAATGTATTTGCCATTAGATATCTCTTGCTGTACATCTCATCCAGCTTTTATTGCCCTGTGGTAGTTCAACAACTGTAATAAACTTTTGGGGGAATGTAATATTGGTCGCTAACACAATTCATTCGCAATGCAAATAAATGTTTGCAAAGTGAACAATTTTACCTTTGCAAAAACTTTGCCCCTCATGCGACAGTAGGATAGCGATTGCAAATGTTATCGTTTGCAACAGTACACAGTTTAAGGGGCAAATTTACTATTATTCCCCAAAAATCCTACGAAAT
>CM044431.1:137942287-137966241 GCA_024363595.1 Xenopus borealis
CTGTGTACTGTACAAATGTATATGGATGAAATGACAATAAACTCACTCTTGACTTGATTTATTAAGCCTCAATTTTTTCTTGTTGAGGTTTTTAGGGTAAAACTCAAATTTTTTTGTGTAAAAATAACTTGAAAAATAACTTGAAAGGTCGTGTAGAAGTCAATGGCAGATGTCCCTGAAGTTGTTTCTTGACATTGTGATCTGCAGTGAATAATCCAAAAAAGTTGGGGTTTTTGTTTGATAATCCAAAATTTTCACAGCGAATTCGATAAAACCAAGTTTTCTGTGAGTCAATTATACAATACAAATTAACACTCGATTTTGTTGTGATGTTTTGTCGCTCTGATTTTTATTTAAAAATTATTGAGTTCAATCCATTCTACTTATATTTGTTGCCTGTCCTTGTCAACATTTGTGTGAATGTTTTGAGCATAATGTACTTTGTAGGTCTCTGTCCAGCTTTTTAATGGAAACCATCTGTTTCTGTTTATGTTGCACAATTAGATTCATAAGATGCAGTGAACATTTATTAGAATTTGACTGCATTCCAGCATAAACTTTGGATTATCATTGACAACTGTGGGTAGTTTCTTAATTCCCAAGTGAATGGTACTCATTTTACTTTGATTTATTGTTGTAGCCTTGTGATTTCCCACCCCAATCATAGCTATCAAGGGGCAAATTTTTCAAAAATTGAATGGCCTTTCTTGTAGAATGTGTGATCTTTGTGGGAATTCTGATCAAATGTTTGATTAAATCAATAGGGAAATTTGATTCACTGGTTAAAATTTTTGATTTAACATTGTCTGAGCTCTCCTGGTAATCAATCCCTCAGAATCCTCAAAAATATACACTGGTATCATTAAATTGTTTAAAAGCCATTAGTTGTAATTTGTCTCTGTTTAAACAGTTGCTTAAGACTACACGGGTCATTCTTGATGGGGGGACATGTAGAAGTGCACTAAATGGCACAAGCTAATTTTATGAGCACTTGCGCCTTTCTGGTCTCTCCACTCTGTGACCGTTAATGAGCCCTTTATCTGTACAGTTTTTTTTTTTAAACATTAAGGGGCAGATTTACTAAATTCACATGAAGGATTCAAAGTTTGATCGAATTTTCAAAAAGTTTCGAATTTCCAAACATTTTTTAATACAAATTCAACCAGTGAAGGGAAGTACTTCCCCTTTTAAATTTTTATTCGACTGCCTAGTTCGCCAGATCAATGCTACCGAATTGGGATTCAAAAAGTTTGATCGAATAAAAAATTAGATCGAATGATTAAAATCATTCAGTTTTATCGATCTGTCGAATTTTTACTATTTGATTATTCGACCAATCGAATAGCGGTAAAAACCCTTCGAATTTGGAGAACTTTTATTCCCTAACTATTCACATGGTCGAATTCAAGGGTTTTTTTAACCCTCGAATTCGATCCTTAGTAAATCTGCCCCTAAGTATTCCTGATATTTTAACTTAAAAATATGCAGTGTAAATGGAGATGTGGTAACAATGCTAAAGAAAAATTGGAGCTTGAAACACTTTTATTATTATTATCTGAGATGAGCAACTGCACAGGGATTCTCAGCCACCCATACAAATGTTTTTTCCCCCAAATAAAATTATTATACAATATTCTTTGTGGGGGGCCTTATACTATTTCTGCATAGGGCAGTCCTTGCCAACTGTCTTCACCCATGATTGTTAGGGTTTTCCCTTTCTCGTCTTTTATAATCTAATTGTCGCTGCTCTTGAATAGAAGTACATAAATAGGGTAAAAAATAGATATATGAGTAATTAGTGTGTCATGAGCTTCAAATGTGTTCATAAAGAGAACTGCTTAATGAAGAATGTTTATGTACATTGTTAGTAGGCAACTACTCATTTTTGGTTTATTTAAAAAATGTGTACATTTACAAGGGCACAGCTGGATACAATCATGCAAAATGTTAATGATAGAAAGGTATAGTAAAATAATGGTATGTAATGCTGTCATGCAACCTATTCATAATTAGGGTCCCAAAAGAGTTTAAGAGATATAGACGAGTACATTTAGCCTCTAGAACCTTAACCTATTCTAAACTGGGATTAGTAAAATGCAACTCAAGAGTCAAACTGTAATCAGGGAGTTTAAATATGTTCCTTCAGTTGTTGATGAAATACAATTGACAGCAGTCAGAAAGTGGCAGCTAAGCATCAACTATTTGGTTAAACTTGATGCTGATTAGCCCTAATTTTAAGATTGTTGGTTTTAAGTTTTAAATGTTTTATAACATTTTTTAGATTGGTACATTTTAAGATTGTTGGTTTTAAGTTTTAAATGTTTTATAAAAATTTTTAGATTGGTACAGCTAATATTTTAAAAAAATTGTTATATCTTCAGATTCTGTTAGAAGTAGCATTTATTGAAAATGGTTTCCTTCATCATATTACATGTTTTATGGCTTTTATTGCTCCACCGAAAAGGGGCAATGAATTGGGAGACATTAATAACTTATTTTTCCCATAATTGTTGCACCAACAAGTATTTCTCACACAATGTTGAATATTTTTCATGTATTTCCCTTTTTAAATATAAGCATGTCAGATAAACCACAGACTTCGTGTCCCAACTAGTTTTGTCAAATAAATATTTTGTTGCCTAGTCACTGCCCACAACCACTGCATATATTAAATATTTCAGTGATGTGGAAATATTTAACATTCAGTGTTTTTGGTTTTCTTTTTATTAATGTATTGGACCATTATAGGCCTATTATAATATCATTATACCACTCTGAATTTTGCAAAAATTACAATTGGGAACATTCAATCATTCTAGCTGATAAATTGTTGTGGATTGTTTCAAATTGATTTTCCATAATGGTGATTAGTAAATTGGCAACATAGATTTAATAAAGTACAGCTAATAATACATACTGATTTATACTGCTAAATAGGTTATTATTAATGGGTACGTTATGCTTTTTCATTGTTTTTGATCATTTTAACTCAGTCAAATATTTATTAATGTTTTAGAACAAACATATTGATAAGCTGAAGTTCTATAAACATATAACTCAAATTTCATTTTTGTACCACATTCATCTTTTGGAAAATGTAATATAAAAGCTAGATAGTCAACGTTTTGTGCATTTTTGGCTTAGATGCATTTCTTGAGCTGTTTAAATTTTAGTTAACTTCTGTAGGGAGAATATGGCTGTAAATACCACGTAGATAAATATATATAACTCTATAACATTATAATTTTTGAATGCCTTATATCTGCCAAGCTCAAAATACCTAATTTGCGTTTCATGGAGATTTCTAATATGAATATACTTAAAACCTACAGCACTAAAACTGGCTAAATATTGTTCTACTTCAAACTGCCAAACTGCCAAAGGCTTGTACTGTGAAGCATCATAGCTCTGTTTTTAGGCAAACAGAATATTAATGAGAAAATGATTGAATTAAACAATGAGAATCATCATCACAAACCACAAAATATATTACTTTGAAGCACCTAATAAACTGATTGCCACAAACTGCAAATGCTTTCATGAAATTATAATTTTATCTAAACATTTCCTCCACCTTCTAAGTTCACCCCACAGATGTATGAAACATATAACTATGAGTGTCAGGCTTTCATTCTGAATGTATATATGGTGTAAGTCATGTAAAACAAGAAGGTTGTAGTGTGAATATAACTAGTTTTTCACACTAACTATATGTTATTTGACCTTAAAACTGACAGAGAAAAAATTAATTGGAAAAATGATTGGAAGGGTGCAGAAAAGCAAAAGTTCCAGATAGTGCTGTGATGCATAAAACGCAATTTTGCCATGTGTTTCATAACTCTGATAAAAAAAAGTTCCACCTCTAAGAGCAGAAGATGTACTG
The DNA here is from genome assembly GCA_024363595.1 of Xenopus borealis. NCBI lineage: Eukaryota > Metazoa > Chordata > Amphibia > Anura > Pipidae > Xenopus > Xenopus borealis. The sequence goes on from CM044431.1 coordinate 137,946,171, forward strand.
TATCTTTAATGCAGTATGTCAAGCAAGGGTGCCCAGAAATCATTTCATCAAGATCTACCACCTAAGTGGCAAATTTATCATTATTTATGAATTTGAGGGCTTTTATCCCTCGAATTCGGCAGAAATTCGGTAGTAATTCGACTATCGAATGGTTATCAAATAGCTTTAGGCTATTTTTTGTGCGCTATTCAATTTCACGAAAACATCGTACGATTGAACAGTGATCGTTTGATTTCATGAAAAAAATGCGAAATTTCCTTTGATCGTTCGAAAAATTCGTACGATTTGAACGATCGAGGCGTTCAATAGTACAAATGGTATTCAAGCAGGTGATAGAAAAAAAAAGCCTATGGGGGGATCATTTTACTCAATATTCGATTTGTCGATGAATTTGTACGATCGGATACCGATCGTTTGATTTTACGAAAAAATCGTGAAATTTCCTTCGAGCCTCCAAAATATTAATACGTTTCGAACGATCGAACGCTTCGATCGTACGAATGGTATTCGAGCAGGACTTAGTCTCAGAAGCCTATGGGGGGTTTCCCATAGGCTTCTATTACAATTCGGTAGGTTCAATCTGGCGAAGTAGGCAGTCGAATAATTTTTAAATTTTGAATCCTTTAATCATCAAATGATCGAATGATCGAATATCCGATCATTCGATCTATTCGATCTGTTCGATGATCGAAGAGGCCAAATTTGAATATCCGATTTCATGAAAAATCCGTACGATCGTTATTAGATCGAACTTCGATCATTTCACATGAATTTCGTAAATCGGCCCCTTAGTGTCACACTGTTATTTAAAATATTACTTTATTGCATTATGTGAGAAGAGAATACAGATAGAGGCAAATTTATCTAGGGTCAAATTGGAATTCATGTTTTTTTAAAACTCCCTTAAATTCGACTGAATTTGAAATTCGACAAACCAAAATGTATTAATAAAAACAATTATTAAAATTTGAAGAATTTAAGCAACCTGAAACTCGAATTAGATTCTAACCAAACCCGATCAAGTTTTTTCCATTGTTTTACAGCTCAAAAAAATTATCGAAATCCAAAAAGGTGATCTAAAGAAGGTGTCTGTGTAAATATTGAGGTGCTGTTTTAATTTACTGATTCAAGATCTACTGGTTGATGCTGCGCAGCTAGGGGTTGCAGTTTGAGTAAATGGACTGTGCTGTTAGGTGAGATGAATTATGTCAGTGTTGTGACTGAGCTACTTGTTTGATTCAGTCATGATAAGAGAAACCATTGTTTTTCTACTAAAGGGGTGCAGTTGTGTTTGGACATGGATGTGGCAGATGGTAGGTCATTTCTAGCACTTGAGACTTGCTTTGTTTAAGCTACACATGACAGTTGCAATCTTGCCCAGACTAGGACATAAGTATACTGCCATAATGTAAGTACTAACAAAGTCTAAGCAAGAATGTTTAGAGAAAAAAACAATATCTAGAACACCAAACAACATTTCTAATATATAAGCTAACTTTCCTTTTAACCAAAAACATATTTGGAAACACAGGTTTAATGACTGTTAACACACGGAATTAAAGCCTGATTGTACTATTGCTGAATTCTGACATAATTCGGACATAAAAGATAATATTTTTGGGGGCAGGATTAATGCAAGGTTTAGGAGTTGGAAGAAAAACCCTTTCTGCTTTGAAACATTTATAGTAGTTTTAATCCTAGTTCTTGTTCCGCATTATGTTTTGTACTGAATGCTGCACTATACACAGTTTTTTCCCCTTTTTCTTGGAAACAGCAAAGCACTAGAGAATTCCAGTTAATTAGCATGCATTGAACCACTGAAAGGACACAATTGAAAGAAGGAATGCCTTACTATTTGTGATAAGTGTAAAACTTCATGAACAATGAATTTTTCAAATATTTTGGGGGCAGTTGTGTTGGTTTCCCATGACTAAGTTCTCTGTAACTTCATAAGATGAGATTTAAACAAGCACATGGCTCTATGTTTGTCATGATGTACCCTTTGGGATGGAGAATTGAAAATGATTTGACATCCTATAGTAAGATTCTTCATTGGCCCAGAGCGATACTGTAACTAGGTAGCAAATGTTTATCAATTTATCTACAGTATATATACACACACATAGATGTGATCTATTGTATTGTCCTTATGCATGTGGCCTCCTTTATGAAGTATGTGGAAACGGAAGTAAAAAAAATGTTTTAATACTTTTCAAATTGTTCAGCTTTTTTGCACCCTTAGACACACGGGGCTCATTTATAAACGCTGAGGTGATTTTTGGAAATGTCACCAAGTTGCCAAATTTAGCAAAGGTTTGCGGCTTGGTGCTTTGGAGTAGAAAGACATGCATACCCTTTTTGGATTCGGGGGAATGTGTACTTTCCAAAAATGTATGATTTTTGGGAGTGAACTTACTTTTTTCTAACTTTGCCCCTCTCAAAATTATGTAAATGTGTTGATTTTGCAGTACCTGAAATGACAGAATATATGGGGGGTCTTCATTTTGGGGCCTCTATATGCCACGTGTTTGGGTACACCTATACATATTGGGCATCAAACTGTTCAGAGGACCCCAGGATGTCATATTTGTGGTGATCTATCTTGATACCTAAAAGTATGTGTGGAAATATGCTGCAGGGTGGAAATATGCTGCAGGGTGGAAATTTTGAGGTGATTTTTGGAAATGTCACCAAATTTCCAAATTTAGGAAAGGTTTGCGACTTGGTACCTTGGAGTAGAAAGACATGCATACCCATTTTGAATTCGGGGGGGTGTGGCCTTTCCGAAAATGTATAGTTTTTGGGGGTGAACTTACTTTTTTCTAACTTTCCCCCCCTCAAAATGAGGTATATGTGTTAATTTTGCAGTACCTGGAAATACATAACTGATAGCTCACATGGGGTGTCTACATTTTGGGGCCGCTTTATGCCACATACTTAGGTACACCAATACATATTGAACATCAAAATGTTCAGTGGACTCCTGACAATCATATTTAGGGTGTTATTCATTGGTACCTAATGATGTATGAGAGATACAATGCTGTAGATTAGAAGCTCTGAGGTAATTTTTTAAAAAATTCACCAATTTCTATAAAAAAAATTATAATTTTAGGATAGAATTGCAACTTGGTAAGTTGGCGTACAGAGATATATTTACCCATTTTTGATTCTCCAGAATCTGTTCTTTCTAATAATCGGTAGTTTTCAAGGGTAAACCTACTGTTCATGGACTGTTTGACCTTGAAATCAGAAGTCATTTTGTGCAGCGGTGCTTTGGAAATTTGGTAGTGTACTGCTTAGAGATTTAAAAGTGGGAAATCTCAATAAAACATTTGTTATTGGCGTGTTCGGGACACACTGAACTTTCTAAATCTACTCATGCATAAAATAAATTATGTTTCTGATAGATGCGTTTGTATCATGCAAAACTGTCTAAAAACTGCTTGGCAGTAGATGTTCGCAATTATGATTTTTAAAAAATGCAAGCATGGGAATATATGGGAAAAGCATCATTTCCTGATAAAGCTTAAATTCATCAAATATAAAGAAATTCAGTTTTCTAGTTTTCGTTAATTACTCACATGTAAGTGCTCACAAAATATTTATCCATGAATAGCTCTATGATTACCATTATGACTGTAGAATTCGTTATTGCTGATTAAATGACTAGCAAATACATGTGGGATATATTAACTTTTATTTAATACAAAATCTAGTAGATGTTTACCCTTATTTAGAAAATAACACACTTAGGGGCAAATTTACTATTATTCCCCATAATTTGCTCGACCAAATTCGATATTGATTAGCATTCGATCATCGAATGCTAAACGAATAGTTTTTGGCTACCTTTTATTCGATATTCTATCATTCGACGATCGAATACAAATTTATTCGAACAGTTCGATCATTCAAATGATTCGTACGATTCGAACGATTGAAGACTTCGATCGTACGAATCCTATTCGATCAGGACTTAGCCTCAGAAGCCTATGGAAGTGCTCCCATAGGCTTCTATTGCAATTCGGTAGGTCCAACCTGGCGAAGTAGGCAATTGAATAAACTTAGAAGTTCAAATCCTTCGCTAATCGAACGATCGAATATTCGTTCATTCGAATGTATTCGAATGTATTCGATCATTCGCTATTCAATGATCGAATATGCCAAAATTTGCATATTCGACCAAACGAATAAATCCTACGCTAGAAATTCGATCGAATTTGATCGAACTTCGATCTATTCACGTGAATTTAGTACATCAGCCCCTTATTGTATATTAATTGCTTATGTGATGATAAATCCTGAGCAAGGACTAGAATATCCAGAACTAAACTAAGACTAGTGAAAATTTAAAATTATTTAGTGAATACACATGAGTATTTTCAGTTATGTTGATTTAGAGTAATATTATTCCATACATGTCCTGAATCATTTGCACCACTTTCCAATGGATAATTAAATGAAATAAATGTATTGACCATTGTTTACCCAAGTCTGAATTAGAGTTCCAAGCTCATGCAGCGTGAGTGTTATGATTCCGTGACAGCTGTTCTTTGTCTGCACACATTGCACCTATAATGTGTCTGTGGAAGTATAGATTTTCACTTTTGTCTGCGTTACACTTTAATTACTTACAGGGTATTGTTAGTGCCATTGTATTCTAGTGTGCAGAGACAATTTATAACAAAACTAAGAAAATGGAAATTAAATAAACCAAGGTCATATAACATTGTAGAAACAAGAGTACTGCTTTATTAATCTCTATATTGTATTTCTGTCGTCAGTCTATTACTCAGCATGTAGAAACCTGTAAGTCTTTTAATATGTTGTCTTTTGTGGCTCAAACTGAAACACAATTGATATACAGAAGGGACACGCTTACTACAGTAATTGTGACACAGACCACGTACTTAACCTACACATCAGGCACTGTGATGGCCCGGTGCTGATGAGGGTACCCCTAACTGTTGACTAAGAAAGCTTAGTACAGGGGTGTCCAAACTTTTTTCACCAAGGGCCATATGCAGTAAAATATACAATATATATATATATACAAACAGCCGGGCCACTCACTCGAGGTGAAGTATTGCCTCACCTGGTTTAAAAAAAATGAATAACTGTGTGGTATCTATGGCCTCTTTGCTCTCATCACATGCAATGGAGTAGAAATCAAAAGCACATGTTTTGTCTGACAGCTGATGTTTTATGTTGACTGAAAAATTGTTGATTTACCGCACAACTGTGTTTCTTGATAGGCTAACGTTGTAAACTTTTTGACTTTTTTTCTGGGCATATTATTCCTGCAACTTTAGTGAGGCACTGTTTTATGAATTCACCATCTGAAAAAAGCCTTCACATGCTGGGCAATGAGTTGAGCCACCTCATAGCTGGCTATTGTGGCATTTTCTTGAGTTTTTCAGGCACAGGATACTGTTGTTGAGCTAGCAAGATAGTTTTCATCTGCTTAACCTTCTGTTGTCGTTCCACACCAGTGTAGGACATGTAGGTCTGATGTTTGGTTTCGTAGTTTTACATTGTACTCCTTCATCATTGCGAAACTCTAATTACAAATCAAATACACACATTTCCCCTTGACTTCCATAAAGAAGTATTAATTTTCCCACTGTATGAAATTTTCTACACTCACTTGCCATCTTGCTTTTCTTAGGTGTTGTCATTTTCAAGGGTGGCAAAAGTTTTCTTTCCTGAATTTTGTTATGTAGATTGACTGGAACTGCCTTGGCCTTTGATTGATCAATATGACGTTTCAAGGGAAGGTGCGCTAATAAGATCATCAATGCCTGCCCTAAACGGAAGGAAGAAAAAAAATCCTGATAGTGTATTAGCTTTATAACAAGAACAATAGGCGCATTGGAACTACTCACATGGTATGGTAGGTTTGCATGCCTGTCATAACAGTGGCGATGGCGCTCCGATCTGTTGGAGTGGTACGAGATAGCAGGAAACAAATTTTCAATGCAGATGCAGCGCAGAGACGTCAGCGTATGCAGGGGGGGAGCATGTGTCCGTGTCTCTCCATGTCCTCGATTTGCCTCTTCAGCACGGCAGCTCTCACAATAGACCTGTGTGTGTCTTGGGGGCTGCTAGGTTCCGAGAATCAGGAGAAGTGCAAGCAGCACCGTCACTGCAGCAACACACATGGACAGGATAACAACCCCCTTCAGAATGTGTGGGCCATATTCTGTATATTTTTTTAAATTTGTGCCGGGCAAATTAAAAATGGATGTCGACCTGTAGTTTGGACACCCCTGGCTTAGTATGTGGTGATTCTCTGTAGTGATAGTGTCTACATCCAACAGCTTTGGCATACCTTTTGATCAAGGAAAAGGAACTCCATCTGTATGTAACCATCTTCCCAGCTACTGACCTTTTAAAACTACATACATGAGTTGATCAGTAGCACCAGAAAACCTGCTGTAATTATTATATTAGTGGTAACCACTGCTGCACCGGGGGTACTCTTGTACCAGCCCCGGCCCAAAGGGGGCCCAGCTATTTTTGAAAAGTGCAGCACAGCTGGGCCCCCTTGACAGCGCCAAAGCTGTGCCTCTCCTGCCGAACAGCCGAAGTCCCAAACAGCTTTAAACTTTAGGCACCAATTTTTTTTTTTTTTAACTTATAAGGTGGCCCTTACCATAAATGGATTTTTATAACTTGTGTGTGTGGGGGTTTACTGTTTTTAGTGTTGATGTCTCTGTGGTCTTTTAGTGTTGGGTGGGTGGCATCTGGGGTGGGGCTTGGGTAGGACTGGACCCATGAAAATGTTGTTGTATGGGGCCCTGTAATTTTTAATGGCAGCCCATGTTACAGACTTTTATAAAGCTCTGAGCATGCTCAGTAGGAGCTGAAGCTTGTATCAAACTATGACAGAATAGAACGTTAGCTATTTGGTTTGGTGATATTGTTAGGGTGTCCAGTTGCCCTCATCATTTGTGTATATACTTGAGAAACACAGGCAACCACCTCTCCAAAAGCAATACTTCACCCCATTTAGCGTGTAATGTAGCATATAGTATCACAACTATATTTCACAATGGAATCTCTGTAATTTGTGTACTGTTGCATGTCAACGAAGATGGGGTTTAGCTATTAACTGAAAAATTAAAGAGTTGAGCAAAGAAAATAAATCCACTGTGGAATGAGGAAATGGATAACATAAAACAAGGATTATTTTTTTTCTGTTGCAACTGTTAATTATTAATTGAGACAAAATATTTCATTTTTCTATGTGTTTCTGAAGCCATATTATAAATTCTGACCCGTCTATTGTGTTCAGTATTAAGGGACTTTCATTCATTTTTCAGGATGTATGCATGACAGCTGCTATGCGTAAAAGTTTTAGCATCTCATTGAGTTTCCATATTGCATAATTATGAGCTGAGATGCAGACCTGTGAATAGCACAGCTACTATATTAAGTTTCCTAAATGATGTTCAAACAAGTTTAAACATGGCTAAATAAAGGCCTGTATCACACAAATATGCTCATAGACGGGGGGTGTTTATTTTGTTTGGGTAGGCTAAGTCCAGTGTTACTTAAAGGAGAAGGAAAGGCAGATAGACTTGGGGGTGCCAAACACAAGGCACCCCCAGTGATTAAACCCCCAATGATTAAACTGATGTACCTCAAAACCCGGGGCCGGGGCTCATATCAGGCGAAATCAGCACCGGCCCCGGGTTATAGAAGCGAGCACCACGGAGGTCACTACTTCCTTCTGCGCTATAACCCAGGGCCGGTGCAGATTTCGTCTGATAGGAGCACCAGCCCCGGGTGTGAGGTACATAACTTTAATCACTTGGGGGTGCCTTAGGTTTGGCACCCCCAAGTCTATTCTGCCTTTCCTTCTCCTTTCAACAGTTTCTTACCCAGTGATTTTCCACTTTGTCTCTTGGCCTTGGTCTCCGGCAAAAACAGCCATCCTAGGTAAAACTCAGTCTAACCTACTCCCTAACTGTGCGTGGCACTCAGATCAGCCCATCCGAAATGTCATGGGATTTTCAGTGCAAGATGAAGACATTTTGACAAGGTAGCCCCCTCCCACACAAGCTCAAATAGATGCATTGGTGACACAGAGTATATTTCTTTTAAAACTTGTTTTTTATTGAGTATTTGTGACACTACAGAGCATTTAACCAGAAAAGGAAAAGAAACTAAAGAAATTAAAAAATTGTCTTACATTACATTGCATTTGAGTATTTTTTTTTAATTTCATTACATTTTTATTATTTTGACAGAAAACAAATTTGTACTGAGCGTTATTTCAATAAACATCTCAAACATACATATGCAGAAACAAGATTATCCTAAGTAACAAGTATACTTACACTCAGTGTTGGAATAGTCATGTTAGCATCGGGACAATATTAGACTGTAAAATGTGCAATGTTATTCTTATAAAATAAAATGACAAAAAGAAAAAAGGGTTAAACAATATAATTTCACTATGAAGTGTATTTTTTCACCTTCTAAAGCAGCTCTGGGGGGGGGGGGGGGGGGGGGGGTCGCCGACCCTGTAAACTGTTCTAAACTGATACATCTACTTGATACATTTCTTATCTTTGTCCCTTCTGAGAAGAATCTCTGGGTTTCATTAGACAGCTGTTAGAATTGATACAATAGTTGCTAATACTCCAGAGATGCTGCTGAGAAATTTACTGTATCAGCTAATGTGTTTTTTAGATTGACAAGGGACCTATTTCGATCGAATAGGTCTGTTTTTGATCGAATAAAAAGCTTTGAATCGTTTGATTCGAACGATTTTTTAAAAATATTTTTCTTTTCAAAAAATTTCAAAAACACGTCTTAAAGGTTCCAGGACGTCCCACATTGGCTAAAATAGCAATTCGGCAGGTTTAAGGTGGCAAAGTGTTGAATTCAAATTCTTTTAAAGAGACGGTACTTCGAAATTTGGATTTTCGAATTAGCTTTCAAGTCGAATCATATTTTTGCCTATTAGTTAAAGTAGCCAAAAATTACTGCGAAAATCTAATTTTTTTAATTTGAATTTTCACTTCAACCCTTAGTAAATGTGCCCCTAAATGTTGTAAAAGTGTAGCAGTTCAGAGCCTGTGCCTGAATTACTGAGCTGTCAGACTCAAACACCAGAGACAGGGACATTAAACTGTAAACGTAGATTTTGGAAAAACAGTAAAAAAATAAATAATGGAAAGTAACTGCAAAAATTCTTTATTTCTGGGGAACAATCTGAAAAGAACTGAACTAAGAAAGGTGTTTGAATATGCTGTTTCAATTTTTGTAGTCAGCAAATTATTCCTTACAAGGGTCTATTTCTTAAGCCATCATATTATATAAAGAAATGATGGCTTAAGAAATAGACCCTTGTAAACAAAACAACTGTGGTCTTGTGCTTTTTCCATAATTAAAGGAAAACTATACCCCCCGAACAATGTATGTCTCTATAAACAGATATTGCATAATACAACTCATATGTAAAACCCTGCTTCATGTAAATAAACCATTAGCATAATAATATACTTTTTTAGTAGCATGTGCCATTAGGTAATCATAAATAGAAAATAGCCATTTTAAAAAATAAGGACAGCCTCCTGGGATCCTAGGATCCAACGGTGCACACAAACATGCCAAAAAACCTATAAAGTTAGGTCACATGAGCCAATTAACAGACAGAGTCGTGTCTTTTGCTTCCTCACTTCTTCCCTTTACAGTTAGAGTTGAAATATTTCTGGTCAGGTGATCTCTGAGGCAGCACACAGACCATCACGAAATGGTGGTTCAAGGCAAGAGATGTAAAAGGGCAATATTTACTTAAATATATATACCAGGTAGGTAAGATTCTTTAATATGTCACTTGATTTGATATAAACAATCTGTTGCTCAAAAATTCATTTTCGGGGTATAGTTTTCCTTTAAAGACTCTAAAAGTGGTACTTGTGACCACTGTAACAGATAGATAGCTGGAATCATTGCTTTAAAGTTGATAAAAGTGTCCCTTTAACAAATGTCCTTTTTGTGAGTGAAAAAATATTTAATGTATATGGTAAGTTTTAATGTATGTGATGTAGTGTAGGTTTTTTTCACTGTTTTTTTACAGGTATGGGATCACTTATCAGGAAACGTTATCCAGAAAGTTCTGAATTACAGGAATGACATCTCCCATAAACTCCATTTATCAAATGATTCACATTTTCTAAAATTATTACTATCTACATGATTATAACTTTCTAGATGTAAGTAATCCTTAAAGGAGACATATTGTGTGAAAAACAAGAATGTGCCAGTACATTATACTATTTTAAATATTCAACCAAAATTCGACCAACTGCAATTTATTAAACAATTAAAATTTTTCAAACTCGGGTGAATGGGATCGACCCGCGAATCCGATTAAAGTTTTTTCTCTGACAAAAATTAGATTTTCAGGAAGGCTGCAAACATTTCCAAATTGATCCTAGGATGTCCCCCATATGCTGAAACAACAATTGAATTTGAATTCCTAAAGGGCCAGTACATTTTTCAAAATTTTCAAAAAACTCGAATTGAGTTTTAGTAAAAAAAAAAACTGGAAAATTCTAAATTTTTCTAAATTCGAGTTTTCACTTCGACCCTTGATAAATCTTCCACTTAAATGTTGATTATCTGTAAATCCCTGATTAGCTCCTAGTCCAAACTCATTTTATGATAGTTGATATAAACAACAAGTTTAGCACAAATATGGACATCACTTTAGGTTGTCTTGAGTATGATATAGAGGAAAATGAGGAGTACAGGCACCGGGGGATGTTGAAGTAGATATTGAAGGTAATCTAGTTCTGTTTTGCACAAATTGTATAGGTACAAGATATTTTGGATCACTAATGTGCACAAATTATATTGAAGTCAAAGTGGTTCTAATTTTCTATAGTTTTTCTTTGCCCCCCCCCCCCCGGGATTCACAAAAAGTATGAAGTTAGGAATCATAATCTTATTTTCTGGCTGATCATAAAACCTGTAATTACTGGGTAGTATTGTTAATGTTTTAAAAATGTGTTATTATTTTATTGAGGAGTTGTGGTGGAATGTAATTTCAATACACTGTAACAAAGTTATGGTTTGTATTGACAATAAAGTATCCTTGTATCCTTGTATTTTAATTTGATCCAGATTTAGTGACATATCCAAAATGCATTGGTATTTGTAATATAACATAACAATACATTTTCTGTTCATTTGTGTTATGCCAGTAAACCGGGCGTTGCTTTTGTCTTCATCCTCCAAGTCTCACCCATCCCCAGTGGTATTTCCACAGATCACACATAATACACATAGGCCATTTTAGGTGTCAATAAAAATGAAATCGCAATACATAAAGTTTTAACAGTTTCTGTTTAGCATAAAATAAACAATATTATTTCTGTCTCCTTAATTTTAGCATTCTACCAATGAGATTTTTATGCTGGCGGAAATAGCCAAAAATTAGTTAAAAAAAAATATAGATAAATATTTGTCTGTACTATGCATAGAGAAAATGCTTTGTGAGATTCAGCCCTTTATCTCTTTCACTAGCGGGCATTTGTACAGACCCATTGCTTGCTTTTTAGTGATATACAGCTGTATACAAAAGAATGGATGTTGCGTTACTTATCTCCGTAGTTAACCTGGGATGTAGTAAGATATTGTTAGGATGCCCTAATAATTAGACCTCATATCTGACTGCAGAGCAAGTCAGTGGGTACTCTTTAAACAATCCAGTCAGTCTGATCCAAAACCTCGAAAAATCTGGAAGGCTTAAAGTAACAATAACACTAACAATGAAAGGACTAGTAAAACTGGTGTGTTTGCTTCACAAAAACAACTAAAGTCTGTATAAGCAAGCTACAGTGTAACCATAGGGGCAACCATTCAAGCACAGGATACACAGCAGATAGAGACGTGCAGAAGAATCCCATTATGTACAAACAGAGCTTATCTGTTATCTCCTGTGTATCCTGTGCCTTTTCTAATTTTTCAGCTTTGAATGGCTGCCCCCATTGCAAAACAGCAGCTTATTTATATAAACTATAATAATGTTTTTGAAGCAAAAACACCAGTTGTACCAGTGTAGCACGACAGTACAGTACATGGTCATTACTTTAAAACACTTTCATTTTTTTGGCGTTACTGTTCCTTTAAAACAGTCCAATAGGATCAGCACACCTCCCATTGACTTTTATGGGACTTGATAAATCTCAAATTGTTTGAGTTTTTCAGAAATTAAAAAAAAAACAAGTTTTTAGAGAAAAAGTAAATTTTGGGGGGAAAATATATTTTGGTAGATCGGCCCCTCTGAGTACTTGTTTACTAGAGCACTTCAAAGTGCAAAAAACAGTAAATTATGTAAATTGTGTTGATTTCATAGGGTTTGTTTAACCTTTTAGCCCATCAATACCAACAGTTTACTGGATGCTGACATTCTTTGGGATTTATTGTAGGTTTTTTGACACAGTAAGTAGTGTAAATTTTCACATACTCAGAAACCGGTGTAATAATTTTATGCTGGTGTGTAAAAATTCAGGCATAAACAGTATTCTATGTCATTTTACACACCAGAATTTTTTGCTACCTGAATTTTTCCATCTTTAACACCAACTCTAAAACACCTTTATAAGTATGTTATTTTGTACCATGTTGCTGATGATGCATATCAAATATTGATGCATAGTGCACATCAAACTGCGATGGGGATGGAATGATGTTTTGGCTTTTGGAATTCTGTCTAGTTGGTATGTACCCTTCCGTACTGCGGAAAATCAGCTTGGAGCAACTTAGAGCAATAGAGGTGGTGTACAGACCTAACATTGGAGTCAAAAAAAGGGACACCCTAACTTTTTGTCTGATGGAAATTTAAACACCTAGCATAGACACGGTCGATTTGGGGAGATTAGTAGCTCGGTGACAGATCTCCTCTACTTTGGGGCAACTAATCTCCCTGAACTCCCTTCCCCTGCCTTCCCGAATTAGCCAACGGGAAGGCTAGAATGTAAATTGTCTCACAAGGAAACTTTGGGTAACTTTGTAAAACAAAACGCAGGGGTATGCAGTTTGTGTAGATTAGTCGCCCCGAAGAAGAGTAGATTTGTTGCCAGCCGACTAATCTTCCTGAATCTGACTGTGTGTCTCTGCCCTAAGGCATTGTTTTTAGAAATACTGACAGCATTCCAATATGGGATAATCATATCATTATTTCTTCTCTGCAAAAAACATAGACTGTGATGTTCAGAAGAAGGTGGGTTGATTTTTTTTTCTTGCAAAAAAAAGCAGCTGTAACTTTTTTTTAACCTCGTTAAAAAGAAAAACCACAAAATTTTAGTTTTCTTAGCAAAAGGAAAGTGAAGAAAACGCCTGAAGAAATAACTTTTATTTTATATTCAACTGTTGTGCCTCTAATGTGAAAAAATTAACAGACGTGTAACGATCCTTGGAAGATTATTATCCATTACAAAGATCTGTTGTGTTTTGGAAATAGCATTTGTTTGTGAAAGCATGGTTACCATAGGAAGAGAGAAGCTGCCAAGCTCTATAGAAGAGGAGAGTAAATTCCACCGAGGCATTTGCTGTGCAATAGGGCAGATAATATTTCCACTGAACTCTTTTCAGAATTTGAATTGCATGTGGTTCACTTTGTGTCTCTGTACTTTAGGTACAACAAGGATATGATTTGTGCCCCACTATCCAGTACAGATTGCAATTTCATTGCTGAAAATATATAATCATGCAATTCTATACTGCTGAGTTTTGGCCACATACAGTATAGCTCTGAATCAAGTTATGAATTGTTTTAAAGCCCCCAAAAAATAGAAATTTTTAAAAATTCATTCCACTTATTGTTTATTGAGAACAAAAACATAGTCTTTTATTTGTTACAGTAAAAAATACAGCTGAAAGCTTTTTCGGTTTACACTAGAATACCAACCCTAAAGGATGGGAGTAGGGGAAGGTATATTCAGTGGATTGCACCTTCGGGTTTTGAGTTCCATTCTGGCTTGGGTTTTAACTGCAAGGATTTTGTATATTTGCTCTGTGTAGGTTTACCCCTTCCCTCCAGAAACAAACTGGCTCCTGATAAAATTGACTGTACAGTGTGCTAGTGTGATAGGGACCTTAAATGGTAATTCCCACTGGTGCAGGGAATAATGTACAATTCTATAAATCTTTATATCAATGCCAGATAATAATCATTCATTATCTTTTGCAGTTCAACTTCTCTATATAATGATCTCCACTTTATTTGTAAATTGTAAATGAGTGGAGGTGTGCTGTGTCCATGGGATATACAAAATTAGCTGTTTGTCATTAAACTACATATTATAGCTGTGGTGCATCTGGTACACAGAGTACACAAGTAATACTTTACATTTTAGGAAGAAAAGAATGTAAAAAATCTGGGTCTGCCTCATTTGTTGTACTGTTCTACTCCACGAGGTTAGCTGCAGAGGAATCCTGGATGACAGAATATGGTAATTGAAAAATAATTATGTATTTTTGCTTGATTCTATACTGCTGTTTTTATTTTTACATACATGGTATAATGATTAACCCACCTCGAATTGGCCCTGCAGTAGCAATGCATCCAAAACTTGAATTCAGGTATTTTCATGGCCGCTACTGTTAATAAAAGCACCCATAATGTAAAATACATCATTACTTTACCTATATATATATCTATATATCCCCTGTCTTACATTATTTATTTTTCATTTTCAGGAAGCCTTGGATTTGGGCCACAGAGCAAGACTTCAGGGAAAGGCAGTTGTAACAATCTTATGGTCACCAGCAGCCCCATGATGGTTCAAAGATTGGGTCCCATTTCCCCTCCTGCCAACCAGGCTGCAACAGCATGCAACCAGATTGGTCCCAGCCTACAGAGGACATTTAATCTACAACACTTAGCTATACCACAATCTGATACAAGGTATTTATTACATTTTAAGTTGCTGCTTATTGCTCCAACAAAAGTGTATATATACTTATCTTATACATATTCTGTAAATATATACTTATAATACACAAAAGTCATGAATATCTTGTAAGTTATATCCTAATAAACGGTGAGTTCTGATGTCATTTCTGTCATGTGACTCACTGAAACCTGTGTATTATAATAAATAAAA
Organism: Xenopus borealis; assembly: GCA_024363595.1. Classification (NCBI taxonomy): domain Eukaryota; kingdom Metazoa; phylum Chordata; class Amphibia; order Anura; family Pipidae; genus Xenopus; species Xenopus borealis. The sequence goes on from CM044431.1 coordinate 137,961,302, forward strand.
TACCCTCAGTTGCAAAATATGAGGATATTAGAAGTTATCTCGGAGTTCCATGACCTGTATAAAGACACTCGACCTTCAGCCTCGTGTTATTATATGGTCATGAAACTCCTCGGTAACTTATAATACCCTTATAATTTACAACAGGGGGTACTTTATTCACTATATAAACAGTGCTTAGTAATGTCATCAGCACTTGCAGTTCCATTACATTATAAAAGGAGTAGGCATTGAGCCTTTAAATGGTCATGGAACATAGCTTGTTACTTTTTTTTCTCCTCTACGCTACTTACATGTATGGGGTTTATTTTAAAAAATGGAAATTCAGCTCTTAAAATTACCAGAGTCGGCTTTTTGCCACCCCTAGTAACTGGCCGCTCCGTGCTGCCTGAGGTAAGATTCTCACCTTGCCTCATGGCCGGAGCGGCCCTGATAAGGACTGAGTCGTCATACATTGTTCACATTTTTCAAACTTTTGTACTATTTCTTCCAAGGGAGTTTTCTTTTACATTTCATTCATATATTTTTTTTCAATGTATTTTCTGTTCATCTACTATTATTGTTAGTATTATTGGTTTGAGGCCTGTTGCCTTGAATTAACTTGACTGATTAATCTGCCCCATTTTGTGACTTCTTGTTCAGTACATTAGAACATTTATAAAGAAATTAAGCAGATAAAAATATTTCATACTTAATACTTTTGTTGCTAGGTTTAATCCAGTGGCAGAATATTTAGCTTTAGATGTTGTATTTCTTAACAGCTTTCTATACTTGAAGTATTGTGGTCTTTTATGAACTTTGCAAGATAATAAATCATGCATATTGGTAAAGAGAACCTCAAATAAAAGGAATCTCATATGAAATGCTAATTTTTATTTTCTAAATTCCTATTAACTAAAGTTAGTAAAAAAAACACTTTATCCTGTAAATGGAGGTGGAAAGTAACTCAAACTCATAATCTCAGTTTTTCCTTCTAGTTCACCCCATTCAAAACCATGACCTAAGACACATCTGCTAAGACACTGCTTTTTTAGAACTGTCCTTATAATTCACAAATTTGCCATGGTGTAATAACTTTTTAATAGCAACCAATCATGAATTACCTTAGATCAGCCTCCTGTTTGTAGAAATATGAAAATTGTGCAGATTTTATCAGTGGTAATAAACATGAACTTCCATGTCTTTGAGACTGCATGGTTGGTTGTGTGTGTTGAAAGCAAATATACTGTATCTGCTTTCAGAGTAGCCAGATAAACAGTGGAAACATTAATGACAAAGAAGAAAACATTTTGTGTGTATTGTTAGCCATGGATAGTTTACAGTTGAATAAATATTTTTCATATTGTGATGTTAATGGTGCATTAAACTGCACGCATCACTGCAGTGGTGTAACAAAAAGTTACTGGCCCAACATTAACAGTAACATTTTTGAATGCCTCTCTTATTCCCTAAACCTTAATGAAGATAATCAGCTTCACATACACTCATATATTAAAATTACATATCAGTCCTGCTCCCCACCAGGCCTTCCATCCACTGGGCCTGCTGCCCCTATTGTTATACTTGGCAACTTTGCCACAACTCCATGCCAGGTGAGTAATGAAATGCTTGCAACAGAAACAAAGTATTTAACCATTAAAATTTCTGTCAGTATTACACATTAAAATAACATATAAGTATTTATATTTGTAAAGAATTGCAGGCAAGAGTAGTGGTATTAACAGAGTTATATTAATGGTTTGTAAACTGGCCATATAGTACAGTATATGCACAGATTTGCTTGGGCAGTTTAGTCAGTATGATTATACTTGTGGACCTTTCAGCCATGTACAGTATGTCAGAACAATGTTAGGCTAAGGCCAGACGGGGAGATTCGGGGGCATTTTGTCTCCTGGCGACTTCTCGCCGCGACTTGTAGCCCCCGAACCTCCCCGAATAGCCACGTACCCAAGCGCACCGGCGTTGCTTGAAAATGCCGGCGCGTATCCACACGGAGTGGCGCGCTTTTTGAGGCAATTTGGAGCGATTTCAAAAAGCGCGCCGCTCCGTGTGGATACGCGCCGGCGTTTTCAAGCAACGCCGGTGCGCTTGGGTACGTGGCTATTCGGGGAGGTTCGGGGGCTACAAGTCGCGGCGAGAAGTCGCCAGGAGACAAAATGCCCCCGAATCTCCCCGTCTGGCCTAGCCCTTAAACAAAGCACTTTTGACCCTGTCAGATTGCAGCTGGTCAGTCCAGATTAAAATGTTCATCTGCAGATGCAACCTATCTGCGTCATCTGTGGTAGCCATATTTGTGTATGACTAATCCTATAGAATTAATCTCTTTGCTTGGATATCTTAAAAGGTTAACCAGTGTATGGCCACCTTAAGATATTAATTAATTATTACTTAATTAGTCCTAATTAGCCCTATTATGCTGATTATGCTGTGTAGATGGCACTGTTTTTTTTAGTGCTACTTTTGCTCTTTGGTTAAATGTATAGATCTAACAATATGCTATTGATCATACAACATTTATTGTTAAATTCTAGTACAGTAATTTTACTATACATCTGTTTGTGACCACTTTTTCTTGTTTATAATGTAGTAAAATCACTATTTTCGCTCGGCTGTTCAGATTTGTTAATTTGTAAATGAAATAAACAATACAGCAATCAGATTGGACCCTGATTTTGAGCTTACTCTCAAGACATTATAGAATGTATTCATTTATCCTTTCTTATTGCATGTATCTATTCTTTTGATTTTCATGTTAGTTCTAAGCATGTTACAACTATACTGTTGTAACAATATTCAAGTAACTATTTGGGAAACAAATGATCAGTTAGTAATTTCCCTGTCCTGCTTGTAAGTGATGATCAGTGGCCCCAGTAGTTATCTAACTAACAAACTAACAAATGTTATATTTAATAAGGTAAAATTTAATAGGAAAATTAAAATATGATGGAGGAGGACATGACATGTCACATTGCCCCTGGTATGCTGTATTTCTTTTGTTAAGCACCGCATGAAATTAAAAAGTATCCATCAGGCATGAGTCAGTCGAAGCAATTCTGTTCCGCCACATGCTCTGAGCCCTAATAATTATATATTATTGTTGCATTTCAAAATTATATTCTGGTTTCCTTACTCTAGGTGCTCTTCACAGTGCAGTAATGATCTTTTAAAGGAAACTATACCTCCCGAACAATGTAGGTTTCTATAAAAGATATTGCATAAAACAACTCATGTAAAAACCTGCTTCATGTATATGAATCATTTTCATAATAATATACTTTTTTAATAGCATGTGCCATAAGGTAATCATAAATAGAAAATGGCCATTTTAAAAAATAAGGACAGCCTCCTGGGATCGTATGATTCAACGATGCACACAAACATGCCAAACAAACTATCTGTTGCTCAAGTGTAAGTAATACTTGCCCTGGTAGTCTAGTGGTGTGGCGGGGACGCGCGCCGCGCGCACTTCCGGTATTTAAAGGCGCAGGCGCGCTGACGTCTGACGTCAGCGCGCAATGGCGCCAAATTTAAAGTATTTAAAGGGACACCTGAGGTTTTGATATTGCCCGTGATAGGTTTTGTTCCTGGTGCCTGTATCTGTGCTTAAGCTTCCTGTTTATTCTTGATTCCTGTTTTGACCCTGCCTGGCTTTGACTATTCTGAATATCTATATCCTGACCCGTGCCTGTTATTGACTACTGATTCTGCCTCAACCCTTTGACTGACTACCTGGTTTTGACTCCTGCCTGTTTTCGACTACCGTTTCTGCCTCATCCTATCTGATTGATCACCCGGTTTTGACCCCTTGCCTGCCTGACGATTCCCAGTTATCCGCCTGCCACGACCCTGCCAGTTTGACCACGAGTTGCCTACTCCTATCTGTTCAGTGACCATCGGCCTTAAAAGACACTATCTACAGTCGTGCCCCTTTGCCTGCTCAGAACCTTTTGTCTTGCACTTCTCGTTTTAAGACCTGGCGGCATCCGATTAGCCAAGGGCTCCTCCCGAGGTGAAAGGCGGCTGTTATAGGCAGAAGCACGAGCCGAGACCAGGGTGCTTGACACTGGTTCTGAGTTTAGGGTGCCGACCGTTACATCAAGTATTCATTTGGGGGTATAGTTTTCCTTAAAGGTACAGAGAAACAGAATATATTAGTAGAATTTATGTAATTAATATAATCAGCAGCCTCAAAACCATTTATAGTCCTGGAGCATAAGCTTGGGTATACTGAGTAGGTAAATACATGGCAGAGTTTACATTTTTTTGTGTACTTTGTCAGCACGTTGTAGCACCTTTTCTGTGAAAACCAAACACATGGACTTGCCTCAGTCTACAGTTGCTGGATCTGGACTACTGTTGCATGAAAAGCTATCCCTTTTGTCTTACCCTTTTTGTTATGTGACTTATATAGACATAGTGGAACCCATTTAGTAAACTATACCACTATACCAATTTTCAGGTACAGCCACATGAGTGTGACTGGCAGATAGGAGATTATGTGCTTGGCAACCCGTTGTACATTTATTGGGGTATATTTATCAACGAGTGAAGTTAGAGGTTGCCACAGTCCTCTCGAGTTAAATTCTACCACTCTTCATTCATTTCCATGGGGTTTTTGAAAGAGTATTTATCAATGGGTGAAAGGGAAAGTTCATTTTGATAAATATACCCCATTGTGTTCAATAAATGATTTAATGAGAGGATCAAATAAATATGAAGAGATGAGTAAATGGTAGGATGAAAGACTGAAGGAAAAGCCCATATAATAGATCAGATGTCAGGACAGGCAGCAAGGTGAGTCACAGATCCATAGATGGACTGAAGTCAGAGCAGGCAGTAGGCAACAACAAGTACATAAATAAAGCCAGGGTTCAAACCAGGAGAGCACAGTCAAGGTGAACAAGGCTAGGACAGGAACTCACGCAGGACAACATGGGGCAAAA
>CM044431.1:137969657-138017518 GCA_024363595.1 Xenopus borealis
TCATTCATATGCGTGTCCACTCAGGGGAGAAACCAAACAAGTGTACGGTAAGTTTTAGAAATGCACAAATAAATGTGGTCATTTTATTGTATTGACCATTTTGTGACAAATCAAATCAGGCTTCTATTTAGGATATTTAGAATAAGATGTTTAATATTTTAACTTCCCAGTAGGGTTATCATTTTTTGGAACTGACATTTTAAAGCTGATTTTAATGAGAGTGCATTTAAGTTACAGTCAAAAATAACCCTTGTGTGCATTAAGTTTTAAATGTTGTATAGGTTTGATTGCCATGGGTTTGTTATTTTTTTTACTTTACAGTAGCTTGTGTGCTATGATGTTATAGTCTTTTGATGCATTTTTGAGTGGATGGACAGTTTAATCAAAAGTTAATCGGAATAAAAAAACTTGTGTGTCTGGCCACATAACACAGATTGCTTTAGTCCCCTTTAAATATATTTTTCTACTGGAACACTGATGTGAGAAATAAACAGCCAGCCACCTTTCCAGACATTGTTTTCTTTTATATAAATGCTATAGCATCAAAAACAGTGAATTAAAACTGAGATGCAAACCTCAGGAACTTAAAGGGGATATTATGAAATATAAAGCTTAGTTAAGACATAGAAGAAGTAGTTTTACTGTAAAAACAGTGCTTTATACATATCTTGCAACTTCTGTGACGGAGGTAGCAAATGTTGGACTCAAAAGTCTTACTCAATTATGCTATGTTCCAACCCTTCGTATAGATAATGGCCAGCCGATAACATCTTTATAAAATGTTGTGAATTGTTGTCCAATTGAAAGAAGAGATGTCTGCTGGTTTTAATAATACCTGTCCAGTCTTCAAATATTTAGCAGTTCATTCTACGATTTTCTTTTTTTGCTAACTGTAGGTAGATCAAAAATATACATTTCCCCTTTCATCTGATATGCTTGGTATGATTAAATAAATAAAGTCCTCTATAATATCATCTTCATCTGTCAGAAGTGAAAATTATGCAGCTTTAACAACATCTGGTAAATATCAAATGCATCAGGACTTCATAACCCATGAGATTTAAGGGTCTCTCAAACACATAAGACACATGACGAAAAACGAAGAGGAGATGAAGCTCAGTGAAAAGTGTGTGATTGACAGTCACTCAAGGCAGCAGTGAAATCCTCTCCAGATGTGACTGTGATGGCCCTGGAAAAAAAATAACTGCCAAAAAAATCCAAACACGTACCTCAAACTTAATTTAGCAATAGGGTGTATGCTACAATGTTTTCACTTTCGCTGCCCAGGAGAACATATTGAGTTTTATGTTTAAAGAAGCTTGCTGTGCTAGCTGCTTGTAGTTGTTTAAATTAGTAGCAGATTGTGATAAATGTTTCATTGCAATTTGTTTTTAGAAAGACTAAGGGCGTTAAACATTAAGTTACAAGCAGCCTTTGCATAACTGACTGTTAATTTTGCTCTTCAAGCCTGGAATTTTAGATCCCTCTTGTATGAGCAAAGTAGTTTGTCAGATTTTGTTGGATGACAAAATTTGATGGCTGGTATTGCATACATTTTCTGCCTGCTAATTTACACAACCAACAGCCAAAACAGAAATGTGCAGAGTTGTAACATTAAACAATTTAAATTCAATCCATTTAAACGTTTGGTACTGCACACACATACAAACAGAATAATGTAACTCCCTTGAAATGATCATGCATGTCATGCATATCATGGAACCCCCAATGCAACATCTAATATTCTTACATGCTATATCAGTAAGTTATAACCATGTTGTATGAAGTCAACCCAAAAAACTGAATTGCTTGTATGAGTTGGTTCCAACAAAAAGTGCATTGTAAAAAGGAAATTCCAAAAGAAGGTTTCTTCTAAAGGTTGTTTACAACAAAACAGCTTGTTTTGGTGGCAAAGTGGTTAGCACTGCTACTTTGCAGTGCTGGTGTCTTTTGTTTTACTATGACCAGACTACTGTCTACGACATAGTATGTTTCCCTGTATTTATGTGGGATTTTTCTTACACTCCTTTAATTATACTGGTAGGTTAATTGACTTTGTGAGACCCCAGTTTGTTTGTCAAATATTAATAACAAAACTTTGTCTATAGGCTTTATAAATACAGAATACAAATAATAATGTTAACCAAACTCTTCTTGTATGGGTGAAAAACAATAATGATGTCCTTATGCATCATATTAATTAATATTAAGGGGAAGATTTATTAAGGCTCAAGTTGTGCTTTCCAACAACTTTGACAAATGTTTGGTCAAAATTTCACATTTTCTGGTTAAAAAACCTCAAATATTTGCAAATTACTATACCCTGACTGTGGAAATTGCTTGAATTTGAAAGTACACCACCTAAAACCTGTCAAGGTCATGTAGGAGTCCCTTGAACCATTTTAAGATTTTAATATCCTGCTTTATGTTTGAGTTTTCAGAGAGTTTTCTTTGAAAAACTCAAATAATTTTGAGTGTTCTCGGGACTCGAACTTTGCAGAGTTTTTCTTAAATAAGAAACAATTCGAATTTCGAGTTGATTCGAGGTAAAAAAAAACTCTAACATTTGACCTTTGATGAATAACCCCCCAAGTGGCTTGTGTATGATCCTGAACTTGAATGCTTTATTTCCTGTTCAGGTACATTCCATTATGCTGAAGAAGAACTCAGAAGCAAATTTCACAGCACACAGGTCAATGTGACAACTGCTAATATTGTTAATTCTGCAGTAAAGTGCTTTCAATAGGTAAATGGTTAACATGTTTTTAAGAGTAAAAAGTAAATACAAGTTTGGGGTCAGTTATCTGGAAACCTGTAATCCTGAAAGTTCCTGAATTATGGAAACGCGGTCTCCCCTAGACTCCATTATAATCAAATAATCTACATCATTTAAAAAAGATTTCATTTTTCTCTGTAGTAATAAATAGTAGCTTGCTATAGTGCGTATTCCATTATTTTTATTACCATATTTTTTAATACATTTGTTTTGCTCTAAACAACCCTAGCCCAAAAGTGTAGTGGTGCTTGTCCATATTAAGATATAATTGATCTTTATTGGAAGTAAAAGCAGCCTGTTGGGTTTATTTAATAGTTCAAGATTTTTAGTGGACTTAAGGTATGACGAGTTGGTAATATTCGTTCGAATTATAGACGTTCAAATATTTTCTTAAATTCAAATGTATTTGTGTAAAAAAATTCACATGAATTCGAAATTCGACCTTTGATAAATCTGCCCCTATGTGATTTGTTATCCATATATCTTTCTTATTTTTTATAAAGTGTTGATATCACTGCTAATATTAGCATCTTGGAGAATATCAGAGACAAATTTGTACCTATAAGTATTTTGCTTCCCACAAATCTTACCCTGTGTGTGGTGTACTGTATATTATTAAGGATTAGCAATGTAAATTACAGTAGGTAGGAAGTTGGCAGAAAGAGGCATTATGTAAAGCAAAGGCCATTACTTTCATATGCAAAGGTCACAAGAGTTTCAGTTAAAGTGAACTGTGACTGTGAGATTTAAATAGCAATCTAGTCATTGCTTTATCCATGTCACAAGCCTAGAAAGTGGAGTTTTTAGCCACCAGCTTAAAAAACCCCAATCAAGAACAGCATGGGCAATAAAGAAGAGAAACTGAGGGTTGAATTTGAAACAAAGGCTAGAACATTGTCTGGAAGCATACTATTACCATTCATTGTGCTGGGATCTCCATCAGAAATTAGATAAATTAGTTTATTAAAATGTTTTAAAGGCCATGAAAAAAATAGTTTTGCATTGCAGAGAAAAGTTTATAAAATATGAAATGAGAAGAATTTCCTTTTATAGGTTTGTTTTGCTGCCCATAATACTTTAATATTCCCCATCTGTTAATAAAAAAGCAAGCTCAATACAAACAATTGTTTTAACAGCTTATTTCTCATTGGACGCTGTCCTTAAGCCATGGGCTGGCAGGAGCTCAAGGAAAAAATGACAGTTTGGACACTTTCAGTACATTTCCATAAAAGTATTCAAAAAGAGTGAAATTGGTTGGTTCTGCTTGTCTTTACTGCTGAAAACTTTCAGCATTACCCCAAGGGCGATAGAGATTAAACAACAGCACTGCCATAGTTCAAGGCCTAAGAGGCTAGCTTATGGTTATGTTTTCCTGGTAACATCCAACCGTTGCATTGAGAGCATAGCTATGCAAACATGCTTATCAGTGCCACAATAAAATCATTGATTTTAATTAGGAATCGTCACCTTATCTTAAGACAAGGCTACCATTGTTCAGAGGAAAACCAGCTAACATGCAAGGATTTCTTTTCAGTGGCTTTAGGTAATCATTGTGACAAAATTTCAGTCCTGTGACCTGATAGCTCTTTTCAAGTGACTCAGCCGCACTTGTTGGAACTTGTTTGACGTATTTGTTTGATGGCAATTAGGAACAAAAGTGGTTACATAGAGTAACAATGAGTTCTTCATCATCTGTTTGTACAAGCCTTATGTATGAACTGAGCTATTGAATGTCTCTATGTGTTTTGCACACTAAGGTGTTTATCAGTTTCATCGATGGCGACTCTCCTGCATGTCTGTTTCAGACATAGACGGACCTGGCATGCGCGTGTGAGTTTTTTTTATTGTCTGGGTCACCATGATCTCCTTACATGTGAGCTGAGATTAAGAATGTAAGGTACTGATTATGAGACTGGTTAAGGACAATGTAAATAAAATTAGTCTGTCGTAGCAGCCCATGCCAGTGACTGTTATTATTATGCCTCAATGATTAACTGCTTATGCATCATGTTGTATTTAATTTTTAGCTTCTTTTAAAAGTGGCTGTATATGTTAAAAAGGAACTACTCTAAAAACAAAAGTGTAAGATAACCTTTATCTCATGGAAATAGCACATTTTCTAAATATACATAGTAACATAGTAACATAGTAAGTTGAAAAAAGACTCATATCCATCAAGTTCAACCTTTTTAATTTTTTTTTATTTTAACTGACTGATAGTTGATCCAGAGGAAGGCAAAAAAACCCCATCCAAAGCTTCTCCAATTTGCCTCAGGGGGGGAAAAAAATTCCTTCCTGACTCCAAAAAGGCAATCGGACTAGTCCCTGGATCAACTTGTATAATGAGCTATCTTCCATAACCCTGTATTCCCTCACTTGCTAAAAAGACATCCAACCCCTTCTTAAAGCTATCTAATATATCAGCCCGTACAACAGTTTCAGGGAGAGAATTCCACATCTTCACAGCTCTCACTGTAATTAATTAATTAATTGGGCTGTTTCTGTTTCATCTGCAAACACTGATACATTACTTACAAACACTTTGGCAAAATCTAAAAAGATCACATCTACTGCCCCCCACTGTCCAGCATCTTACTTACCTCATCATAAAAATCAATCAAATTTGTCTGGCAGGACCTATCCTTCATAAAGCCATGCTGATTGCTGCTCATAATGCCATTCACTAGGACAAAATTTTGAATGTGATCCCTTAACAAGCCTTCAAATAATTTGCCCACCACAGATGTCAAATTTACTGTCCTATAATTGCCAGGCTGAGATTGTAATCCCTTTTAAAATATGGGAATGACATCATCTTTCCTCCAATCCATAGGCACCATACCAGATGAAAGTGAATCTGAGAAAATCAGAAATAGGGGATGGTCTAAAACTGAACTAAGCTCTCTTAGAACCCGTGGGTGTATACCATCAGGCCCTGGCACCTTGTTTACATTAATTTTTATTAAAGCTTTATGAATCATATCCTGAGTCAGCCACTAACTAGATTGAGCTGAGTCAGTACATCTATGAAGCGAGTCTGGGAACTCAGACTCTATTGTATACCCTGAAGAAAAAAACTGATTTAGCACATTTACCTTTTCTGTATCGCTTACAACCATACTGGTACCATGTTGAACATATGACATGTGGTCCTCCCTGTCCTTAACAGTACCCCCAACCAAATCTCCTCCCCCATTTTCCCTTCCCTTCATCTTCCCCTGAACCTATTATTGAACCCTCCCCCCCACGCCTAGTTTAAAATCTCCTCCAACCGTCTAGCCATCTTCCCCAAAACAGCGGCACCATCATCATTGAGGTGCAGCCCATCACTAGCAAAGAGCCTGTAGCCGACTGAGAAATCAGCCCAGTTCTCCAAAAACCCAAAACCCTCCTCCCTACACCAATCTCTCAGCCACGCATTAATCTCCCTAAGATCCCGCTGCCTTCTTAGCGTTGCTCGTGGCACAGGTAATATCTCTGAGAAAATTACCTTATAAGTCCTCGCCCTCAACTTTACACCTAGTTTTTTAAGATCGTTCTTGAGGACTTCACCACCTCCTCTAACTTTGTCATTGGTACCTATGTGTACCAAGACTGCTGGGTCTTCCACAGCCCCTCCCAATAATCTGTCCACTCGCTCCTCCACATGTCGAACCCTAGCACCAGGCAGGCAGCAGACTGTTCGGCATGTAGGGACCTTACGGCAGATTACCCTATCCACCTTTCTAATAATTGAATCCCCTATAACTAGAACCTGCCTTTCCTTCCTTGCACTCCCCTCACCACCCGTATTAGCGCCACTGTCTCCCAGGGTGCTCTGAGAGTCAGCCTACTCCATACACGCCAGTTCAGAACTTTCCTCCCCAGGATCTTCAGCCAAAACGGAAAATTTGTTGTTTTGGACAAGTTGTGGACCAACCCCCCTACCCTTCTGCCCTCTACTTCCCCTCCTGACTGTCACAAACCTTCCTCCCTCGTTAGCCTCCACTGCCACTTCTCCTCCCCCCACTCCACTAGCCCCTGCCAGTGGTAGCTCTTTGAGCCTCCTTTCATCCCCCTCATTTGCCACTGCACTCAGTGCTGCAAGTTCACCCCTTAGAGTCTGCAGTTCAGATTCCAAGATGAAAACCCACCGACATCTTTCACATGTAAATACTGCATGGAACTGCTGCTCCAACACCACATACATGTGACAAGACACACACTGAATGATCCCAGCAAATGCACTTGCACTCATACTTACACTGGGCACTTACAGTCTCCCAAATGCAATTCCTCACAAACGCCTTTTTGGTTTTAAACACCTTAAGGTTTTTAACGCTGCTTAACACTTAATTCACATGCAACACTTAGATCACATGCAGCACTCGCAAAGCAGCTCCCACACTCGCTTTGCTGTATCAGAGATAAAGGATCAAATCACAGAACACAAAGCCTGATCAGAATTTACCTGATTAACCCCTCCCCCTTGATTAACAGACAGAGAAAGAGAAACAAAATGCCTTTTGCTACCAGCAGTAAAACCTTTTTTTTTTGTTTCTTTAATAATGATTTTATTCATTGCAGGCTTTGTTTCAGAATAGTTTAACTGCAATATATCATCAACACAAATGAAGCTTAGTCCAGGGGTCCCCAACCTTTTTTACCCTTAAAAAGAGTTGGGGAGCAACACAAGCATGAAATACATTCCTGGGTGGTGCCAAATACGGACTATTATTGGCTATTGATAGTCCTATGGGGAATGTGTGACAGTACACATGGTTTTTATGCAACCAAAACTTGCCTCCAAGCCTGGAATTCAAAAATAATCACCTGCTTTGAGGCCACTTGTAACAAAGAGCAATCTCCAGACCTCCAGCTTTTGTTGATGAGAGTTGCAATTAATTTCAAGATTCCTGGGACTGATCTTCATGTACCTTTAATGGCTTTTCTTAAGTAATATTTATATAGACCATTAAACATACATTGTAGAATCAAAGAACCATTCAAGGGAGATATTTTTTCCATTATGACAAAATAACTGGAATAGTCACATTTCTCTTCCCCATAGAGGAAATAAGGATCACTGTAAATACAGGTCAGTGAAGCAGATCTTAGTCTTATGCGTTTACATGGTGAGTAACAGAAACAAGAATAAAGATATTCTCATGTAGTTTATCTATGAACAGCTTTCCCCAGTGTTCAATAAACTATCTTACAGTGAGTTATTAGGACTTGTTATAAAAAAGACACTCCTTTCTTTTCTTTATTTTTCACTACTAGATGTTCACCTTAGGGCATATGTTGCTGAGGAGACATATCTTGGTATACTGAATTTAATACAGCTGTGGCCACATTAATATTATCCATTGTCAAATTAAACACTGTGGAGGATATTCCTGGGCCATAATAGGGGGTGCAAACATTTTGCCTTCCTCTGACATGATAATTTAGTTCCAAATTTGTGCCTTCCACATTTATTTCCTTCCATAGTTTAATAAAAAAAAAATTAAGAAAAGTATTTTTTACAGTTAAAAAGAAACACAAAAACAGGTTTATTACAGAACCAGAATAATGTTTCCGTTTATCGCTTATTTTCGCCTCATACAAAGTAGCTGACATTCTACAAATTGCTCTTAGACCCTGAAGCAAAACTGTAGCATAGCATTACAACTTAGAGCAATCAAGCAAAAAGGAAAATAAAATGTCTGAAATTCCTCTGTTAATACACTTGCATAGGCAGATATGTTTGACAGGGAACAATTGGTGATTCAAGTTACAGAAGCTTCAATTAAACAAGTCCTGCAACTTTTGAAAACTAAAAATTGTAAAACATTTGTCACATTTATGTTCTTTCTTATACTGTTTGGGTCTAATGTTAAATATCTAGTTGATATCAGAATGAATTAGTCTGCTTAGCGGATATTTTTCTGTTTTGGGATTCTGCTCAATGTGTTAATGGAAAAAGGGTAAAATTTTGAGTTAATACAACTTTGTATAGCATAAAATCATTGGTGTGCCTTTTGTTTATAATGTATTGATCTGGAAGCAGGAAAGTATAAGTCTTTTGAAGGTTAGACACACTTGTAAAAATGTACAACAGAAGTTTGGGAGCTGTATGTGGTTGTTTAATGGACTTTTTGTTTTTTCAGTCTTAAAATGTTCCACTCTATCGTTACCTTGCATACAGCATGGGTATTCCCACTTGTATTTTCAGTATATTACGCTGTATTAGAAACAGGGTACTGCTATATTGCAGCTTTATACATGACACAGACATCCTGCTGCTGGTATGTTCTTTCTGTGGGATTTTAGGATGATTGTTGATAACTAAGCTCCAGGCCAGCAGCATTTCACCAAGCTTCCTTTTTTAAAATTAATTCATGAAATTAACAAAACTACTCTTGCCCCTGTCAACTTAAACTCCTGTTCCTCTACGCAAATTCATTTTAAAAACAGTCATTTAAGAAGGATCGCTGACTATCGTTCGCAGCATAAAAGGGTCATTAGTAATAACGATCACAGACAGCCAACTTTTGTTTTAAACAGTTAAAAAAACACCAACATGCTGCACTAGCAGGGCTCACAACAAAATGTGGTGACTTATTGTGCAGCCAGTGACTGGTAAAGACTGCTTTGGGCCCTGAGTGGTACCAGCAATCCTTTTGCCACTCTGCAATTTTCCAGTAATTCTTTCCATGTGCTTAGTAGAAAACTATGTCTGAAAATAATGGAGCAATGGGGTTGGTTTGCTACCTACTCACTGTGATTTGTATCATAAAAAGTCCTACCGTTCTCCCACATGCATAAATTGAACTAAATATACAGCCTATTTTGTTATGGGAAAATGCATTTCCATTTTATTTTGCTGTCCATTGCAGAGTGTTGCAACTGAAATTTCCTTACACGTGTAAGGTGTTTAGGTATTTCATAGCAAAATGCCTTTAAACATTTTAGGTAACTCTTGGAGGAGTGAACTAACCCCAGTAGCGTTTACAATCCTGACTTGTCACTTGCTCAGCCCCACAACCAAAATACATTTTTATTGTTTTGCAGGATCCAATAAAAGAGGACCCAGATTGCTTACAACAATGACAGAGGAAGTAACTGGGCCCCAACAGCAAAATTTCAGGCCCCCTAAACTTTGGAAATTAGAAATTTTCTATAAATATATATTGAACGGCATCTCACATTATACCCCTTGACTCCTTACCTGTTGCTCTTCCAGCTTTAGTGCCAAAGCACAGTCATACAAGTCACTATAATTAATGGTACTGCCATTATAGTGTATCTTAGCTCTAACATAGGGTCACATTAGTTTGACAGTAAAAAAGAACAATTTGCATTAACATACCAATTATCAATGCCCGGTACTAAGTCCAGTAAAATGCTTTTTCCCTGGTATAGCAGTGTGCTTATATGATCTTGAGTATTTTGGACTCAACAAAAAACTGATGAATATACCAAACCTGTCTTTCAGGCACACGTAAAATGTGCATCTAATGGGCCAAAGAGCCCTAATAAGTGAAAGCAGATGTCATATAAAATAATGCTGAATCTTCAAACATATATGTGGAATTTATGGAGCCTTTCATGCTTTTCTTAATTTTTAGGTACTAAGTTTAACAATTATTATTTAATTTGCAAGAATACTTTGTTTGATTGCAAACTTGGCAACACAAAAGTGTACATAAGTGCTTAAATAAACTTCTGAGGAACTAAACTTTTCTTCAAGCAAGTGAGCCTTTGACTATTAAATTCTGGGAGCTATAGTCCTGTACCAGCTGGAGCATCACAGGTAATACATCCCAGATTTATATACTGAGTAGCTTGTAGAAACAGCACGATGAAATGGTAAGCACAAGGCTGGCACAGTATTGTTGTCCTTTCTTGGCTTTTGCCAAAGAAAAAGCCTCCTGTTAATAGTTGGCATGTGTGTGATGGAACATTAGAATTAATGCAGGTCACAGGCTATACTGTGCTTTCTCTGTTTCAGTGTTTGGCAATAGGAATAAATATGTTAAGCCAAAGTACTGCTCTTATGTAAAATAAGCCATTTTCATACACAAGAGACATGTTAGAACAGTTGGGCATTGTTAAAGAAAGTGTATTTAACTGAAGAATTGTTTGTTTTTTGTATATTTAAGGAAAAATTCACTCAACTAAATTTAGTAAAACCAATGGAAACAACATGACATTCTCATACATTTGGGCTACATTTTACCACAAATTGCCATATGGAAATTATAAATACTCTATTGGTATGGCATTTCTACTGGCATATTAACCAAAGGGTAATAGTGAGAAATCACCCCTTGAGAAATACTCCCCTACAAATACCATACAAGTGAACAAAGCATGGCGGAATTTTGCTCAGGCAACCTGCAGCAAGTTGTAGTTCACCTTTCTATGATGTCTCATACATTGAGACATATAACTAAAGTGCGAATTTTGTACTTTAGAAAATATATTCCCCATTGTCTGATATCATACAATATAATATAACCTAATTTCAATTATAAAATCGGAATTTTTGAGAATTATTATACCCCGATGAAGGAAAAAGTCTGAAACCTGCCGAGGTTGTATAAAAATCAATGGGAGCGGCCCCTATCCTAATTGAACGTTTCTGTGGTTTAGCCGAAAATCCAGGCATTTCAGGAAAAAATATGAAAAATTTCTATTCTAGTTTGGTCGGGATTTGTTTTTGTTAAGAAACTCAGAATAATCCAGATTTTGATAAATAAAGCCCATAGACATGCTACTGATGTATTTTGAGCTTTTCCCTGTTCTCATGTTAGTCACAAAAATGTGTTTTGTAATACTGATCAATGAAAGTATGTGATTTTTTAGCTGCTATACTGTGTTAGTCATTGTCTAGGTTAGTCAGCATGTCTGAGAAATTATTCTAATTAGATACACGAGTGAGCTAAAAAAAAAAAAAGAATCATATTACTCTACCATGTGGGGCAGTAAGGCTCTTTAGAATTCATTTAAGAATGCAGAATGCAATGTATGACCAAAAAAGGACACAAAATTCAAATGCTAATCACTAAAAAACAGTATTTGCATCAGTGCATGATCATCATCACTTGTGCCTCGCAGCCAAAATTAGCATCAGTCAGTAGCATCTGCTTTGTTGAATAACATATAAGAAGTAACAGGCCAGTAGTGCAAGGTAGTCTAGGACTTACCTGCCTTGCTGAGGCACTTAGTCCAGGATTTCCTGTACTGGATCTAATGAATTACATGCTAATCAAGTGCCACACTTTTCATTGCACCATAACTGGCAAAGCCTGCAGTTATGTTGGAATCCTGGGAAAGGGCACTACATTGTGGGTTAAAAAGACTTTTCTTTGTAAATGGCCATTGAGCCATGCAGTCACTCAATGCACAGGACAACTGAACCCTAAACATGAATAGGGCTAAAAATTTCATGTTTTATATACTGAACTTATTGCACTAGCCTAAAGTTTCAGCTTGTCAATAGCAGCAATGATCCAGGACTTCAAATTTGTCACAGGGGGTCACCATCTTAGAAAGTGTCTGTCTGCAACACTCACATGCTCAGTGGGCTCTGAGCAGCTGTTGAGAAGCTAAACTTAGGGGTCGCCACAAATTATCAAACAGAAAATGAGGTTGGCCTATGATATTAGCTGATGCTACAAGGCTGGTTTCTGTGCTGCCATGTAGTACTTATCCATATTAATTACTTAGCCTTATATTGTGACATTTATTTTATGTGTCTGTATATTTTGAATTGGTCCTTAAGCTCAGTACGTGACAGCAGCACAGAGCATGTGCAGTGAATCAACAGAAAAGAAGATGAGGAGCTGCATCTTTGGGGGCACAGACCTTTACTGAAAGGGCTGTGGTTACCTTGGGTTGGTACAGAAGCCCGAAACACAATGTACAACATTTCTACCCAACTTCTATAGTTTAATTGTCCTTGTACTTTAAAGGAGTTCACCTTCCAACACTTTTTTTTTTCAGTTCAGTTGTTTCAGATTGTTCAACAGGAATACAGACTTTTTACAATTACTTCTATTTTCTATTTGTGACTGTTTCCTAACATTGAAGTGAAAAGTTTCATTTTTCACCTTCTTATATCTTTCTAAAGAAGCTCTGGGAGGGGAGTCGCCGACTATAACTTGATACATTTTGTTGATACATTTCTTATCGTTGGTCCCACCAAATTGTATTGATGCAATGGTTGCTAATATTCCACAGATGCTGCTGAGAAATGCATCATGCACCTGCATTACTGAGCTGCCAGACTGAAACACTAGTGACAGGAACATTAAACTTTAAACTTATATTTTGAAAAAAAGGGTAACAAAAAAGATGAAAAATAACTGAAAAAGTCTTTGGCCCAAATTCACTAAAGCGCGAAGTGTCTAACGCTAGTGCCAACACCGACTCGAAATTTTCGCCAGCGAAGTAGATAGACATGCACAACTTTGCACCCTTATGCCAGGCAAAGTTGCACACTGATGAAAAAAAATGGTAAAATTCCCAAAAAACGCTGGCGTGTTTTACCATTGGAGGGTGACAGTCTGAAAAAGATCGATTTTATTTGGGGGGGATTACCCTCCTTCCCCCCTACATTTCTTAACATTTGGCAGCACATCGGGGGCACATGTAGGGCAATAGGACAACTTTATTTTATTTACTAAAGGTTTCCTGGGCTTGTGTAGTGGAATGTAGTGGCTGTAACATATACTTCTATTATATGTTAAAGTTCCCGTCGTATGCAAATGAGGCATTGCTAACCTAACTGCGCTTTGCCTGGCGAAGTAACACTAGCGCAACTACGCTAAAGTTGCCGACCTGAACGTAACGTCGCACTTTAGTGAATTTGCATAGCGCTGGAGAAAATTTGCGTATTTTAATGAATTTGCCACTTTATCTCTGGTGTTTGGAAGGGGAAAACTCCCTTTAACACAGAAGATACAGTATAACTCATTCTGACACTTTTTTTTAGAAAAGGCATGCAGAGCAACATGGACGTGGTACAGTATTTCTGTCTATAACCAACACTATAAACCAGTGTTTTTAAAAGGGCGAGTTTATGGCCTAGACCTCAGATCAATATGCAAGGCTTTCATTTTTGCCTGTCTACGGAATTGTTTAATGATAATGATTTACTTCTGTGCCAGCTGGAGTATAGTGCAACTGCTTGCGTGCCTCTTGAATTTATACTGTAACAACTTGTATTATATTAAATGCAGTGGGTGTCAATTTTAACTGCCTGCCTATTCTTCTGATTTCTCAGAGTGTTATTTAAAATGTTTTACTTGCAAACCCTGATTGGTTTGTAACCACACTGGCTCACATCTGCCTGTGTGTTCCAGTGTAAACAAAGTTTATGATAATAATTTACTTTGACTGTAAATCTTACCTTGTAAAAATTGTATCATTTGGTATAAATGATTATTGGCTGTTGAAAGAGGCTTAACCACTCGATCCATTTAAAGACTTTTAAATCATCAGATAAGGGCCAGTAATGGTGACTTTGGACAGCACTTCCGATGTAGATGGATGAAAAATGCTCTGCTTGTGACAGAGGCTGACACTATCAGGTGGTGATCACTTTGGAACACAGAACTAAAGAAGTCCAAAGGGATCTCTGTCTGCTGCCAAAGTTAACGATTTTACGTTAATAAATCATTTATGGCAATAATTGGCACAACAAGGCTTGCATGTGCTGAAATCACTCACCAGAACTTTTGTTACAGTTATGACTAGAGGGTACACACCGTTCATTTAATTTAATGTATTTTGCTTTGTGTGCAGTGAAAGGAATATAGACATTACAATGCATGTGATGCATGGGGCTGGATGCATTTTGACACACAGGGCCAGAAGAGGAGAAATGGCTGTAAAAGGTACTTGCTTTACTTTTTTATATACAGGGTATATTTTTGCCCTGTACATGTACCTTGCTATGATCGCTGCTGTGTTCAGCTTACTTTTATACAATCATGCCTGTTGTGATGGAGCCTTAAATAATACTTATTAATCACCTGCACCTAAATGCCTTGCGAAATGGAAATACAGGTTTTAAAATAAAAAGCTTCCTTGAAATGACATGTAGAAATCTAGCTTACAGTCCAGTAGTTTTGATTTTTCGAGTAAGTTTTTCATATTATATGCCTATACTGGAGAGATAGCTTGATTGCTAATACTTTATTTATAAATGCCTATAATGTTTTCAAGAGACAATAAATTATATTTATGATTAAAGGGCTGTTGTTTTAGTTCACACCACTGTTATTTTTTTATTTTTTATTGATCCATGGACGGCAAGGAAAACATTTGGTAATCATTTTAAAAATGCCCAGCAGAATGGGTAGTTTATTTCTTTATTATGAAGTCCGTTGGACTCTATGAATACAGAATGTGCTTGCTTGCATCAGCATGTTTGAAATACTGTCAAAAACTGCGAGAAATAAAATAAACATTTAATGGTAACATGTTGCAGTATATTTAGCGAGGATTTTATATACAAATCATTCTTATGTGGCAATGTACGTGAAATAAGGGTACACCATTTCCCTCTTTTAATGCTACTTACTGCTTTCTATTTAGGAAAGAAAATGGTTGGTGATTCACATATTTATAAATCTGACTGCTTTAAGTGGTTTCATTTACTTACTACCTATGAAAAGTCCATCCATGAAAATGTTCAAATAACATCCTTGTTGTGCTTTTCATCTCAGTCATGGCTCTGTAAAGTGTTTAGTTTGACTGTGGTTGTTAGTAATTTGTGTCTCTTCAAAGGAAATATTTCTAATGGGCCATCTGAAAGTTACAATAGGTTGTCACTGGTGCGGGTGTGCTGTTTGTACTGCTTGTGATGGGATGCTGAGATACAATATTCTGTGATAAGTGGGATAAATGGGATAGATTAGTTAAGTGTCAAATGCACAATCCAAAGTGGCTTCATCTGTATATATATATATATATATATATATATATATCATTACATGTTTATTTATTGGAACAGAATAACGGTCAATGATGTAGACAGTGGATTATAATTTCCCATGCAAACAGGCAAATAGTTAATGAAAATCAGTAAGGGGGAAGTGATTTTCCCCTTTGATGACATTACTACGTCATATGGTTAAAAGACTGGTCATAAGAAAACTATGTTGTGCCTTATTCATCATTGACCAGACTGCAGAGCTACTTTGGGAATGAGAATCAGGTCTCAAGCTGCCTACGCATAATGCCAATGTAGAAGTCAATGGCAGGTGTCCCCTTTTCAGTTTGAAGATATCAGGATATGAGTTTTGTCTGATAATCTAAAAAAGTTGGGTTTTTAGGGTGATAATCCGAAGATATCGAGTGATTCAGGCATCAATCCGAAAAATTTGTACTATTCAAGTTTCCGTTCGATTTTATCAAGTTACTTCTTGACTTGACCTTTGATAAATCAAATAAAATCGGGGATGGGAGTTTGGTTGAGCTTGGTTTACTAAAAATGTGAGATAAATTTAGTAAATAACCCCCTAAGATTTCTTGTTTCAAAGTGATTTTTTTGGCTCGCAACAAGTAGAAAAAAGGCAATGTTTCTGACTGTGCTTGGTCTATTAGCAACCAGTATAATAATAAGGAAGGAAGGAACAAGAAACAACAAGATGCATAAGTAATATAAAGCAATAAATTCACAATCATAGTCCTGTCTTATGTATAGCAAAGTAAAGTCCAGAATCCAGAAATAAGTGTAAGTGTCCCAGTATAGTCCAAAAAATGAGTCCATAATCAAACTAGAAGTTGTGAAATTATATTTACAAAAAAAAGAAAGCATCATTAATGAAAGATGGATTGAGAAATGCTTGCACAGCATACTGCACCCAGTTTTTTCACTCAGAATTCCATTATCACTTTAAGTAACGTTAAAAGGAAAAAAAATAAAGTTAATAATCTAAGGGGGTTATTTATCCTACAACTTTTTAAGATTTCTGCCTGAAAAATGTGATTTTTTTTTTATTTTTGCCCAAAAACCATGAAATATTCAGATTTTTGCACAAACCCCGCGTAGATGAGCAATCCGGTTGCTATGGTTCAAACTACCTTAGCAAGCATGCACTGATTTGAATAAGGGACTGGAATATGAATAGGAGAGGGCCTGAATAGAAAGATGAATAATATAAAGTAGCAATAATATTAAATTTATAACCTCACAGAGCATTTGTTGTTAGATGGTGTCAGTGACCCCCCATTTGAATGCTGGAAAGAATCAGAAGAAGTAGGCAATCAATTCAAAAACTATAGAAAAAAATGAACGCCAACTGAAAAGTTGCTTGCAATTAGCCCTTCTATAACTTACATAAAGTTAACTGAACCTCCTTTTTAATAGTTAGCTCTTCTCAAGCCAGTAGTCCCAATTCCTGCAGTGCTTTGCAGCTGATGAATGTGCCCAAATCATCTCCTTATTATTATTTTATTTGTATAGTGCCGAAACATGTACACATTACTTTGCTGGAGCTAAATAACCATCATATGCCTTACAGTGATTTTTGTAATTGATTCTCTCTTTCAGTAGGAAGTGGGGGCTCCATAATATTTATTAAATCATAATTAAATTGCATCCCTCAACTCCACTTAACAAAAGCTGTAAAAACTATTTTATGAAAACCCTTCCTGTCGTTTTAGTGGGACAGTGACATTTATATTAAAAATATAATGCTGGTCTAAATAAGATAAATGTGGAGATAAATGTGAGTGTAAGAATACATTACACAAGCAAGCCCAAGTGATTCAGATAAAGGTGTGTGTATTGGTTCGCTTTAAAGAACACCAAAATCAAATGTTTTATTATTTATTATGAACAATCTACTTTGGCCTTCTAATTTTTTTTATAAAATTTTGCATAGTGAAAACGAATCTAATTTAAAAAAATGATCATTATAATTTTTTTTAAATCCTTGTCTTTTACTCTTCACTACTGGTTCTGACTACATGGCTGTTGTAACAATAAAGAAACAGTCAGCTCTACTCCAGCCAATACTCAATGTAACCAAAATTCCTTACACACTTCCGTTATTCTCTTTCTGTGCAGGTCTGTCTGTTAGGTATTGTAGCAATTTAAGTATTTATTGGAGGAAACCAGACTCCTGAAACATAGTTTCACTCAGGACTAGCAGTGCAGAGAATAGCAAAGGACTCACAGATATTGTCTTTGATAAGGGTTTTAAAAGATGTAATTAATCAATAATATATTTTGGTTTACAAAACTTTGTTACACTTGGCTTCATACACACATTATTAGTACTTTTCTGATTTTACAGGGGATACATATTATTTTGTTGAAGAAACCAAGCTGCACATATTAATTAATTAAATAAGTAAACTAATTATTTTCTTAAATGATTATAAAGGTGAAATGGCACTTGCACATTTGTTGGTAAAGAGACACTAACTGACTAATGCTTATTGTAGCCAAGACTAAATATACCTTTCAGGCCCTTTTTTTTTTTTTTTTTAAATCTCTCTTATTTATGGTTTGGATGTGTAGTACAGTAGATATTCCATGGGGATCCTATCTACATTGAATGTCCCTATTGGTGACCCAGAGTATCCAAGGGGACCATATTTCTGTATGTTTATCCATTTGGTCAGTTAATAAAGCAGTTAAATACAATAGGTTCTGAATTGCGTTTATTCTCTCTACTATGCCATAAATCGTGATGGATTTTTGTAACCATTGTCAAATATTTGTAACTATTGGCAAATTAGTCTGGCCACTGCTAAAACTTGGGACAACAGCTTGTTTTGTAGCTTGTTAAAATCTTTATTGGGAAGAGCTAAAAAGGCTAGACGGATATCTTTCTGTATGGTTTTATCAAATATATCATGTATAATCAAAAACATGTCTTCCCAATAAGTAGTTGCAAATGGGCATGTCCACCAAGTATGTAAAAAATTCAGAGGGGTTGATTCTATGCTTTGCTTCCTTTTAGGAGTTATTTACCACCTTGTTATTAATTTATAAGCTGATTATTTAATAGCTGTCTTAGGGAAAATCATCAATATAGAATCCCATATTTGATTCCATTCCTTTTGTTAAATTATTTGTCTCACATCTCTTTCCCAGTCCTCCAGGTATCAGAGTTTTTGGATAGTATTAATTTATATAAAAGTGAAAGAGTCCCCTTCAGTTTGCCTGCTTACTGGCAGCAAGTTTCCAATAACAAGGGTGGACAGCCCTTAAAGAAGGGATGAACTGTTTTTATAAAGTGGTGCAGTTGGGTATATCTGAAAGATTTCTCCATCTGGCATATTCAAAGCAAATGGCAGATCTCCAGCCCAGAGAAAGCAGAGGTAGGTGTCCAGGGGGAATATTATGTATGGAGATGATTATACAATTAAGCGGAACTAACTGGGAGTTCTGGAGAATGTTATGGACTGTATGAGGTAGCACCAAGTCCAAGGTCATTCTTTTTTTAATGATGCCAGCATCCAAAGAGCAACTTCCCAAACATCTGCTACCTTGGGGTCATTAATTCCTTCCCAAAAATCTAGACCAGGTCCAACTTTCTTTTAGCCAAACCTAAGTGCACTTGTGACCACTGTTCACTCTTTTTCTTTTCACTTCTTCCTTCATTAGTATCTTATTTAAACATGTATTCTTGTTCCCTCTTAATGAACTTAATGTCAGGCCATTGTTCTTTACTACTTTACTCTACATGACGCCTAAGGCCTTT
Source organism: Xenopus borealis (assembly GCA_024363595.1). Classification (NCBI taxonomy): domain Eukaryota; kingdom Metazoa; phylum Chordata; class Amphibia; order Anura; family Pipidae; genus Xenopus; species Xenopus borealis. The sequence goes on from CM044431.1 coordinate 137,989,128, forward strand.
CACGTTATCTTCTTTAATTGCACCCGAAAATGTATGTCATGTTGAAGAGACAAGTTGTGGTGATTACCTTTCCTCTGCACTTGTCTGCACGCTCAGCAAGCAGTATCATATTACATCACTTCAGGCTTTAATATCTTTCTATTTTCCAGCTAGTCATGTTGCCTTGTCTTTTATTTGTCAAGCTTTCTGATTTAGCAAACGGATAAGCAACCACTTGTAAAACAAGCTTGATTTACATTTCTGCTGATTTTTTTTTTTTGTAATCTGAGACTTCACTAACCGGTTTTTCAGCATAGACTTAAGGAAATTGTGATCAGTCTCAACAATTGCTAAACACAAATGCCTGTTAATCTTATTACAATGCACATATGCCTGAATTAGGCAGGCTCCCTTGATTCAGTTGTCATATTAGAAAATTAGAACCTAGTGACACAGAGGCAATCGTTTATTTGAACTGAAAATTGCTGTAGAATAAACTACCTTTTTTTCTTTCTTTGACTCAATATAAGGCAACCAGATTGTCTGAAATACAGGAATATGTCTTCAAATACAAGTAGCAGAGCTGCAGTAATTGCTTTCTATAAAAAATTCAACCAGTCTGTAAAGAATGTGCCCCAGTACATTGTATTACTGAAAAGCATCTACTGTATATTCTAAACTCAATTGCATTGGGCCCAATATACAGTCTCTGTGTTTTCTCGTGTGAACATGCCATACCACCAGAAAAATCATCACATTCTATCATAAATGTCACCCCACTCCAACTCTTAAAAACTGTTGTTAACATATGCATGGATTTATTATCCTGAATTAATGGATTACCCTTGAAGGAAATGGATCTTTCTGTACTATGTTTAAGGCTACTAAAATAGGATTTTTGTGCCATGAACATGGATTTATGCTAGCTAAAGTTTTCATCAGGTCCAAGGTATTTTTGTATTATTGCATTGGTTGAAATGAAATCTGTAAATATTACACTATGGGAACTGGCATTGCTGTATGTCATTGTTTCCTGATAACAGATCCCACACCTGGTATTGCTATTAATATTATCAAGTAGTATAAACATATATTATTTCCCAATGATGTAAGGCATACACACATAAGATAAAAGGCACCCCATTTTCAGGCAAGAATAAATGCCTAAAGCAATGCACTATTGGAAGCATTGCTACAATAAAGGGTTGAATGTTTGCTAAGACATCTGTTAGTGATATACCAAAAAAAATCAATACTTTTTTTCTTTGATCTGATTATTTAGTTTATTTGGAAAGATGTACATTCAAACAGTGTATCTTTAACAGATGTGTTCAGCACTGGTTATTAATGCAATATATTGCATAATACCAAATAAAGTACAAACTACAAAACACTCACTACAACATCCAAAAGTCTTAAAACTGTTTATAATTAAATATTTAAGAATAATTCCAACAACAACAACAACAGTTCACTGCACTGGATTATGTAAAGAACATATGTACCCTGAGCCTTGTTGGACAAATCGACAGCATAATGCAGTTTGAATAATGTGATAGGTACAATAGTCATGATGCACGAGTCCCTTCCAGCAACAGCAGATCAACGTTCTTCCACAAAATAATATCAGACCTCTTGTATTAATTACACATTCAACAGATTCATAACTTCAGTCTTTTTTAACTTTAAAGGGCCTGTGTTTGGCACCACAGTATTCATGGGGCAAGCGGGGGAAGCTGCTCCCCCACCTCCTAATCACCCCCTAACTTGCACATAATTTAGACATCCAGTATAGAGAACACCAGTATGTGCAGGTCCTGGTGCTGCCTTAGGCAGTATGGACTGCCTTGCACCCTGTCCTTACAGACAGACAGATGAACATGCTTTTAAATTGAGCAAAAGGGGACACTCCATTATGCCCCTGTAGTGCTCTTGAACTTGCATCTGGGTTCTCAGTAAATTACCCCATTAGTGCATTTTTACAATGTAAACTATTACAGTATTTGAAGAAATATCCAGTTTTGATTTATAATGGCAACAAAATATTTTACAAGCCAAAACACTCAAATACTGAATAATAAACAATGGTGTCTGATTTTTTTTTACATTGGAAACTAATCGCATTTGTTAACTAACTCCAGATCACATAACAGAGAATTATTCAGTTTGAAATTCCACACAATTGAGTATTTAACATTGTTTTCATTGTGTAATTGTTTGGGTATTGTGTGGTTGGCATCTGATCTTCTTTTTTGTAATAGCACTCCACATAGTGACAGAAGCACCAAACTAATGTGAAATGAGGCAGGTAGCCCTTCTGGTTGAAATGACTACAGATATGGACTACAGAAATCAAAGCCAACTTAGCCTCTCACAACTGTTTGAAATATCACCATGGGCAAGCAGAAGAAGGCAAGACCCACAACTGCTGCACAAATCTTCATGAATTGAGGTGCTCTGGACCACTGTTTTCAAAAGTTCTAGGTGGACCCAGACTAACTGGCAAGGCCCAACTTGGTACCCGCATCCCTGCAATGAAACGCCATAAGTCCAATGCAATGAGTCCTCGAATGAATCTGTGTCCCCGTACTCCCCGCATTCCTCACCGTCTATAGAAGCACAAAGTGACTCTCAAGTGGCTGAGACCACTTCCATCACTAACAAGCAAAGTCATAGAAAGAGGTAATACTTGCTCACGTCCCCAAACACCTGCTAACATGCATACTGGCCCACATCACCTCGTCTCCAGCAGCCATGGCACAAAACCCTGCAGCAGATGAAGACTGTGGTCTCCCGCCATTAAGACCTTGAACTATTGAAGAGGCTTGTGCAGCAGTCATCTAAGAAGTAAAAAGGGACATACAAAACATGGCTATGCAAATTATTAGGCTGAAAGTGGCAGAGACCAGTACATCAGGGACAGTCTCAAAGCTGCAAGACACCATACAGCTACAAGCAACTCAAATCCAGGACCTGACCACATGTCTGGAAGACCTAGAAAATTACCAACAGCAGAACAATTAAGAGTACAGGGTCTTCCTAGGCCCAGTACCAGGAAGACTTAAAAGTGCAACTGCAAACCATTTTCAACAAACTACTCAAGAGACCACCTGCTAGTCAGATAACATTTGGCCATGCCCACTGAGCTCTAAAGCCAAAAAACATGAGTAGCAATACCCCAAGAGACGTTATCTGTACAATACATGACTATACTCTCAAAGAAAAAATCATGGCTAAAGTGAGATCCTAATCTAAGGGACACAATTACAGTTCTACCCAGACAATTAATCAGTCATATGAAAAAGTTTGGGAACCCCTCTTAATTCTTTTTTTATCATTAGATGTATCATTGACTGAGCTTTCAAAGTAGCAACTTCCTTTTAATATATAACATGCCTTATGGAAACAGTAATATTTCAGCAGTGACATAAAGTTTATTGGCTTAACAGAAAATATGCAATATGCATCATAACAAAATTAGACAGGTGCATAAATTTGGCCACCCCAACAGAGATATTGCATCAATAGTTAGTTGAGCCTCCTTTTGCAAATGTAACAGCCTCTAGACGCCTCCTATAGCCTTTGAGAAGTGTCTGGATGCGGATGGCAGTATGTTTGACCATTCATCCATACAAAATCTCTCCAGTTCAGTTCATTTGATGGCTGCCGAGCACAGCCTGCTTCAAATCATCCCATAGATTTTCCATGATATTCAAGTTGGGGGACTGGGACAGCCATTCCAGAATTTTGTACTTCTCCCTCTGTATAAATGCCTTTGTAGATTTTGAGTGTGTTTAGGCCATTGTCCTGTTGGAATATCCGGCCCCTGCATAACATAAACTTTGTGATTGATGCTTGAACATTATCCTAAAGAATTTGTTGATATTGGGTTGAATTCATCCGACCCTTGACTTTAAGAAGGGCCCCAGTCGCACATTATGATGGAACCTCCACCAAATTTGACAGTAGGTGGCAGGTGTTTTTCTTGGAATGCACTGTTCTTCTTCTGACATGCAAATCGCTTTTTGTTATTGCCAATTAACTACATTTTTGTCTCACCAGTCCAAAGCACTTCATTCCAAAATGACTGTGGCTTGTTTGAATGAACTTTTGCATACAACAAGTGACTCTGTGGCATGCAGAAAGGGCTTCTTTTCTCATCACCCTGCCAGATGTTCTTTGTGCAAATTGCGCTGAATTGTAAAACGGTGTACAAATACACCATTTGCAGCAAGATGTTCTTGCATGTCTTTGGAGGTGATGTTTGGGTTGTCTGTAACCATTCTCACAATCTTCCACATATGCCACTCCTGTATTATTCTTGACCTGTCAGACCTGGATTTTACAGTAACTGAGCCTGTAGCCTTCCATTCCCTGATTCCATTCCTTACAGTTGAAACTACCAGTTGAATAGCTTTTCGTATCCTTCCCCTAAACCATGATACTGAACAATCTTTGTTTTCAGATCTTTTCAGAGTTGCTTTGAGGATCCTATGCTCTTCAGAAGAGAGTAAAAAAGAAGCACAACTTGCAATTGGCCACCTTAAAGACTTTTTCTCATGATTGGACACACCTGCCTATGAAGTTTTAGTTTATCTCATACAACTAAATACTGCTTCACTAAAAATCTTTGTTCAGAAAACACCCAGTACTCAGTTGTTCCCGGTAAATGAAAGGTATACCACAGTTATCCTTTTTTGTTAGAAGTGGAATAAATTATTATGCAGGTTGAGAGGGGTTCCCAAACTTTTTCATATGACTGTAATAGCCATAGACTTTAAAGGAATTGTTCAGTATAAAAGTAAAAACTGGGTGAATAGATAGGCTGTGCAAAATAAAACATGTTTTCAATATAGTTAGTTAGGCAAAAATGTAATGTATAAAGGCTGGAGTGACTGTAAGGGGCCGATTTACTAAATTCACGTGAAAAGATCGAAGTTCGATCGAATGCGATCGAATAACGACCGTAGGATTAATTCGATTGGTCGAATATGCAAATTAGGCTTATTCGATCATCAAATAGCGAACGATCGAAAATTCGATCATTCGATCATCGAAGAGCTTAAATTTTTTTTTATTATTAATTACTGAATTGTAATAGAAGCCTATGGGAACCCTCCCATAGGCTTCTGAGGCTAAGTCCTGATCGAATAGGATTCATACGATCGAAGTCTTCGATCGTTCCAATCGTACCAATTATTCGAATGATCTAATAATTCATTCGAATGATCGAATAATAGTTATTCGATCGTCGAATGATCGCATATCAAATAAAAGGGTAGCCTAAAACTATTCGATTAGCATTCGACAATCGAATGCTAATAGAATATCGAGGAATATCACGCCCCTGGTTGTATCTTGATTTACCTCACATTGCTTGCTGTTATTTTTATGCTTTATTTGTTTTCTGTTTGTTGAGGTGAATTTTCAATTTAAAAAATTTTAAAGGACCAGTAACATCAAAAAATTTAATTATTTTTACATATAATGCAGTGTTGCCCTGCACTGGTAAAACAGAAGCACTATTATTGTTTATATAAATAAGAAGTTGTGTAGCCATGGGGGGCAGCCATTCAAAGAATAAAAGGCTCAAGTTACACAGCAGATAGCAGATAAGCTCTGTAGAACATAATGTTATCTGTTATCCATTACTTATCCTGTACCATATAGCCATTTTTCAATTTCTGCCATTGCTACTTAGCAGCTTGTTTATATGAACTATAGTAGTGTTTCTGAAGCAAACAGATAAGGTTTAACAGCGCAGGGCAACACTACATGATGTTTTCTTTACTTTAAAACACTTTAATTTTTTGGTGTTACTGTTCCTTTAAATTACGAGCTATTTTTTGTGTTCCTCGACTAGGGAATTGTCCAAATTCGATTTGAATTTGCAAAACATTTGAAAATTTGAAATTCAAAATTTATCATGTACTGTCTCTTTAAAAATTCGAATTCGACCATTCGCCATCTAAAACCTGCCAAATTGCTGTTTTAGCCTATGAGGGACCTCCTAGAACCTATATGGAGTCAATTGGTGAACTCTGAAAATCGAATGCTCTTAATTTTCAAATTGATCGATTCTAATTCGATCAAATACAGATCTATTTGATCGAAAACAGACCTATTTGATCGGAACAAAAATTCAAGTTAATTTCGGTTGGTCCTTTTGAATTCAAAGTTTTTGCACTTCGAGATTCGAGCCTTGATAAATCTGCCCCTTTGTGTCAAAATAAAACAAAGTGTTAAAAAGTCTTGTTTTCCTAGTTGTGTGTTTGCTGTTGTCTAAACAAAGGCTGACCTGGTCTGTTTTGTCCATTCATTGAATCCATAGATAGTAAAGTTTCATAGTCATCCCCCAAAAGACCTTAAATAAGGAACGCACATATTTTTAAATAAACATATCAGTATTTTTTTTAGAAATCTTGCCTTTTTAAGTGTGGACTTTTTCTATTGAAATGTGTTTTTATTGGGAAGATTTAAGGTGGAAGATACAAACAATGAGAACTGAGAGTGTTTTAGGTACAAAGTCAACCATTATAGTGTAATCATATGGTTATTCAAATAGTTTACTGCAGACTTTTTATAAGGCTCATTTACTAAAGCAAGCACAATTGCAAACTTGAATTTCTAGCGAAATTATGGTGGGATCCCTCCATAGGCTGGAGTCTGTTTCCGTTTGTAATTAGCCTATGGAGTGATCTCACCGCCCCCAGCCCATCGTAACTGAAACAACACAGCTAGATGATTTAATGGTGTCAGAGGGTCGCCATGAATAAGGTTCACTGGGCTTTCAGCTGCTTATATTTAGCATGCAGCCTCTCTTCGCTGATACCAATACGTTCCTAGTTTTTACCAGTATCAATGGTGCCTTCAAAGTCATAGCATTGTCACTGTCATTATTTAAAGGAGAACGAACCATTGTGAAAATGAAAATTTTATATAAGCTTCAGATTACTGAAATAGGACGTTTTCTAAATATAACCAATTAAAAATGTTGTACCTTTCTGAAATAATCAAGTTTATCTGCACTATCCCTCTCTCAGCATCTGTTTCTCCTCATTCTCTTTTCATGCAGGAGTTGGCGGTCAAATATTCATTGACAGTTAGATTCAGTATATCTTATAGGGGAAATTCCTTTTGCCTAGAAGATGTGTTAGAGCTCACGCTATTAAAATCACCAGACAACATGTCTCTCTACATGCAGGATTTGTGCAAAAGGCAGTTATTTTGTTAGATGCGTTTTGTATTGAAATCATATTTGCATGAGCTCTAATACATCTGCTAGGAAAGAATGCCCCCCCCCCCCATAATATATATTGAATATCTGACACCTAACTGCAACAAGAAGAGAGAGTGAAGAGAAACAGATGCTGAGAGAGGGATAGTGAAGATTAACTTGATTATTTAAAAAACAATGCAGACTGTTTGATTGATTGTATTATATGTTTCTTAATTCAGTATGATGACGCTTATATTACGCTTTCATTTTTGCAATTGTTCCCTTTAAACACAATTACAAACTGCACACAAGTTGGGTACATGCTACTTATTGGGAGCATAGCAATAACTTGGAATTCTGCTTAAAATTGCCCCATTGTGGGTAAAACATGTCAATTTATGCAGTTGTGTTCATTAATAAACCGTCATGTCAGGTTAGGGCATTTTAGTTCTAGGGGATTACTGATTCTTTAAAATCTACAGAAGTAGAGTCACTAGGAAATGTAACACAATATCTGTGTACAATGGCAAATCATTTCTAATGAACTGGAAAAAAACATTTAACTATCGACTTTTGTGAAAAGTAGCAGAAGATTAATCAGTTCTGGGAAAAGTTGGGTAAAAATATTCAATATGTCAATATGAGATTCAAACAGTAGTATTTCTGATGATTATACAGGTGATAAAGATGTAATTTTTATATATTAGAATTATTTGCTTAAAACTGAGTCTGTGGAAGATGGCCTTCCTGTAATTCGGAGCTTTCTGGATAACGAGTTTCCAGATGAGGGTCCCCATACCTGTATATATTTGACTTATACCACACTGCTTGGACTACTGCCCCACTAATTCATCTGTCAGCTCTGTTAGCACTTAGGTGGCCACCTCACCGCCTGTTACAACATAGCTGTGCCAAAGCAGCTGATCTTTATCTGTATGTGTGCCACAAGGGCTTTATTTCAAAGAAAACTCTTCAGCTTTTTTTATTCTGAAATAGACATCACATATTTTATGGAGTTTGTATCTGCTGACCAGGCACCTACAAATAAATAATTGCTTGGCAACACATGCCCTCTTTTATACAAGAGTTATTTTTATCTTTCTGTATAAGAAATATAATTTTTTTCTACACAGCTTATCTGTTATGTTTGCCTTATTGACCTGTTCATTGTGAATAGCTGCTTCCATGCTACACGTCAGCTTATTAATGTGTAATATGATAATGTACAGGGCAGCACAACATTTTTGAAATGCATATAAAACCCTTTCGTTCTTTCTTGTTACTTGTCCTTTTAGCAGATATGTGTCTAGTGTCTGTTCATTCAGACTATTTATAGGCCTTATGTCAAAAATATCAGTTTAGAAGAGACTAGTATGGATAAAGCAGTGGTCAGATTATTTTAACAGTCACCACACCATATTAGTCACGAGTTACCATTTAAAATGCCTGTTTAAAGTGAAAAATAATGGGAAATAGAGATCCATACTTCAATGCAGAGGAAATTGAAAGGCTAGAGGGATCTGTTTGGATACAGCTGCTCTTAGCGACTGGCGTTCTCTGCATTCCTTCTGTCTGCTCAGCTCAAAAGAACTAGGAAATCCTTTTTCTTTAATGAATTCCTGTGTGACAAAACTATGAAAATCCATGTCCGTGCTTAGTTTTAACAATCACAGACTAAATGATTTGAGAAGTTTTATGTCCGGCAATGTGGGAATGTGGTGTTGATCCTTTGATTACTTACTGAGATTGTTTTCTTTATGTAATCATTCCTTGATATGTGGCTATGGATGGCTTACCTTTAAATTCTTTCTTAAAACTTGCCTGTTTGAATTTTGGTCATGTTTTCCTTATAAAATATTGAACACAATATAAATAATCATGTACTGCTGTATTATACTAAAACTTAAACTCATACTTCCCTGGTGGAATCTCAACAGTCATTATACTCTACAAAACCAGCTGACGTTTTTGACCTTCAATGTTCTAAAATATGTAAATACAGATATACCAATATTAACTTTTTTTTTTCACATCCGTTATGTGCTTAGCCACTGTAAAAATCAATGTTTTATGGGGCTTGCTTCAGGTTGGGGTGTCACTATACCAATATACCAATCCACACACATCCTGTTACCTGCAGTGCAAATCTGATTGTGTAGCGGGTCACAGTTTGGAATTAATTGTATTAGTAACACTCCAGTTAGATTGCATTCATTGTATTAGTAACATTCCAGTTAGAAAAGTTATCAGTGTTGCCCTAGACAAGACAAGTAGCAGATTTTTAACTGAAGTGTCTGTGTTTAGAAATAAGGGTAAATTAATCAAACATGATTTTAAATGTGTTTATGTGAATAACATAAAGATTTTTGGGGAAAATGTAAAAATTAAACTTTTGCACTGGAGGCTCGACAATATTGTATGTTTAATTCTAATGAGTTTTATGTGACTTTTCAATATACATTAATTGTCAATTCAATTGTCAGTCAGTATCAGTTATGTTAAAGTTAAAGGACAAGGGAAGTCTAAAATAGAATAAGGCTAGAAATGCTGTATTTTGTATACTAAACATAAACATGAACTTACTGCACCACAAGCCTAATCAAACAAATGATTTATGCTTTCAAAGTTGGGCACAGGGGGCTGTTATCTTGTAATGACAAGAGGTCAACAAAGATGACAAGATGTCATCTTTGTTAAACATCTTTACAAGACCAAGACTGTGCACATGCTCAGTGTGGTCTGGGCTGCTTAGGGATCGTCACAAATTGTCAAAACTGCAAATAATATCTGACAGAAGCTGATACAGCAAGACTGATTAATAATCAGAATAGGCAGACTGCACTGGGTCATGTGATGTCATGTAATCTAATGTGGATTTTATAGTTTTTGTATTGTTTCATACAAACTTTCTCCAACTCTTTCTCCAACCAGTGGCTGCAGTAATATAATCCTCCAAATAGAATCACAGTTTATCTGTTTGATTCTGGCTCCATGATCTTTGTCCCTGCAACTGGAGTTGGAAACTGTATTGGGGATGTATAGGCAAAAATAAAATCCAATACAAATCTCTACACAGCCGGTGACTGCTCTACAGGGAAACAAAGCTGCTGTAGTTCTGCATGGCTGGGAAGTAAGGTGGGGGCTCCCCCTGCTGTTCATAAGTATGATTGTTTCCCTGCCCAGCAGTTAGGAACTGTCTGCCAATTCTTATCCACAGAAGTAAATGAAGGGAGAATTTCACTGCCTACAGCCAGGTTTCTTATAAACATTTCTTATAGACATTTTTTAATTAAATTATATTGGAGATTGGTTTCATTTTCATTAAAGAAAGTAAAAATGGGATTAAAATTTTTTGCCTTTATTTGCCCTTTAAAATCATAAAATGTTACTAATTACTTTATATTGCAATGTTGCTTAGAATTGAATATGCTTTTATAATGCAAAATATTACATTGGATTTACAACCCCTTCTCCATTCAATTAACATGTCATATCTATTGCACCCCCCAACACACCCTTTTGGTTTGCAAAGTATTAATGTTTCCACTTACATGGATATTAAAACTCCAAACACAAACCATAACATTGGTCAGGAAATTTCACAAATTAAAACACCATTTGTACCAGAATAAATTCTGCTCTTCTGCAGTAAGATTCTGCAATAATACCATACCAACTGATTACACATGTGAGCAGTAACACCTCATCAAAGCTTTAACCATGTTACTGGGCATGTAACAAACAGACAAACAGAGATCTTCTAGAGCTTTTTACTCAGGTATGGTAATGCATTGTACATACTAAATATAGTGTTCTAGCTTGCACTTAATTGGCTAATCTGTTGGGAGTAAACTTGGTGGCTTTCCTTCTCCTTTAACAGCTCTTTTAGTTATAAAAGCAACTTGAATAATACTATGTTATGCACATATATGCCATGGGTAATATTACAAATAACTGCACTAAAGTGAAGTGGGATAAATAAAAAGGCAATAGGTTCTTAAAAAATTGCTGTTCTGCCATGGAATGCTTATCATATATTTCTGGGATTTTGAGTAACTGAAATAGTTACATTTTAAATGTGGGGTATGAAATAATAAGTAACATTTAGCACATGCTTTGCTGACAAATGCAGGCTGGCATTTAAAAAAACAAACAAAAAAAACCCATTCCAGAAATGCCATGTTTCATAGATTAAAATGCTGGCAGACGATCTTTAGAAAAGATTTTCCCAAATTTTAGATGACCACATCAGCCCCAATTGGTCATATTTCAGAGCATGCAGCTCCAACAGTGAATGCCAAACTACTGAAGTCAGTACAATGACAATTAGTCTCCTAGTATCACTGACCATTTTTGAAAGAAAATATTGGCCATATGATAAACTTGTTCCAACATTTTGAAACAATGACACAAAAGGAGCAAGCCCACAAAATGTAAAACGCCTTAAATTAGAATACATGTGTAAATATACTGATATATGTGGGAGACACAAATGCTTGAGTCAGAAACCCACGAAATTAGGTTACATTTTAACTGTGTGCAAGTTTAATGAAGAGTGTCTATGTAAAACAATCAATAGGAATACAATTATTTTAACCTTTTTAACTAACACCTTAATCATACTAAAGATACAGTTTTACTGTTGGATTCTCACTCATATTGTGCAAATGAACTACAGGCTTTCTGGAACTGGAAGCCAGTGGTGTGGTGGATAGGAAACACAATTATACCCTAATACAAAATAAAAACTCATAACATTTTTATGAAACAGCATATCGTGTCCACCATTTGACTAAGATGGTTCACTGTACTCATAAATTACAATTTTCTGTTATGCAATTTACCTTTTTATTGCATTGCTCGTACATAATGCGTTTGGTGTGCATATTTATCAGCAAAAGGCTGGAGATGTTTCAGCACAATTTTAAATTTGCAAGTAACCAGTGGATGTTGGCATCTGTTTGCTCTGGTTTCTCCCCATAGCCCAAAAATATACAGGTAGAGTAATCAGCACCTAATGATGTGCACCTTACCATATGAACATTTTTGTAACTTTTTTTTGTGAAACGGTAAGCACAAACTTTTGTATTATGGACACTGTGCATGTAATTATTAACCTTGAAATTTAAAGAGAGTTTGGGTCTGAATAATCATCATCCACTTGCACTATATAAAATTATGTGTAAAAGTATAAAATGACAAAATGCACATAATTTCTTCCTTCCTGCCAGGTTACATGTAAGTCAATAAATTGTGTATATTATTCCTGTTGTTGTACTGTCATGGGTACAGTAGCAGCAACATTTTAATTCACACAATTCAACCCAACCAAATGGTTGGTGTTTGCTAGGGATCCACCAAATCCCCTATTTGAAATTCAGCCAAATCCCCGAAAGATTAGGCCAAAATGTAATCCTAATTTGCATATGCATATTAGGGGTGGGAAAGAAAGTGGGGGAAATTTTTTTACTTACTTGTTTTCTGATGAAAAGTCACATGATTTCCCTGATTTGGATTCAGTTGGGCCATGCACAAGGATTCGGCTAGTCCTGGAATCAGGCAATCCCATTTTCTACCAAGTCATTCCACTCTGGACAATATGTTCCACTGTGGAAAATAATTCTTATTTCTTTATTTTCTTTATTACACATATGAATAGCATCCGTGATTATTGATTCAGATACTGCCGAGCTACACTGACTACTGTTTGTTCAGTGGGCCATATTTGTGTATTTGGTTATTTAGAAAGAGTAAAATGAACTGTTATCAAAAGTGTCATGTCTTTAGAGCAGGAAAAGCAGTTTTAATTCCAAGGGACTTGTAATTTATATCTATATTTCCTGTACTCAAGGCCCCTTGAAGTCACAAAAGGTATATACGTAAGCTGTTTAGAAATGTCTCTCTCATCAGTCCTACAGATGCTGTTTTGTGATACTGGCTGGCGGTTCTCTCTCAACCAGTTGGACTTGGAGTGGGAAGGGGAAAACATTTTTTACTTCCTTGTTTTGTGCCAAAAAGTCACGTGATTTCCCTCCCTGGCCTTTATTTTCATATGCAAATTAGGATTCGGATTTGGTTCTGCCAGGCAGAAGGATTCAGCCAAATCTGAATCCTGCTGAAAAAGGCCGAATCCCGAACCGAATCCTGGATTCAGTGCTTCCCTAATATACATACTCTGATAAACTATATTAGAAGAGTGCACCCAAGAAATGTCTATGTCTTGCCTGAATGAATGACAGGTAGAGGCTGATTCTAGGGGCATTGGGTGGAACTATGTATATCAGCCCACCTGCCTGAATTGTAGCCAGTATCCTAGTGGGCCAGTTCAACATTGTATGCTATCAGACTGGAAGATAAATGCCCAATATATAAAATATTATTTAAAGTTGTTGCTCAATTCATATGTAATCCAATATTCCTTTTATGAAATTAAAAATTACTATGGGTTTTTTCCTCATTGATAAATTGTATTTAGTACCCTCATTTGTGCTGCAGTATTACTTTTTTAAGCTTTCCTTGTAATTTTATTTTCTCCTTCTGGACATTTAAGACTCTTCCTCTAAAAAGAATGGCCTAATGTTACAGGGCATACAAGCAAACACCCACATTTTCCTGTAAAATGTTTTACTGGTATATTCTTTTAGCTTTGGTAAAATGACAAGTAACCAATCCTTTTAAACACACAGCAAATCATGGGAAAGTGGGAAAGTGGAAAGTGGAATGTCATGTTCCCTCAATTCTTTGCATTAACAAGTGAATACAATAGCTTGGAATAAAAGACAACAAAAGAATTAAACTTAGCATTCTGGATAGGTACAATGGGTTTAGGGAGCCAGCTCAGGGTGCTTTTTTTTAAATTCACAGTTGTGTAGCAAATGGACTATGTGGTGTATGTGTCCAACAAAATGAACGAATATGTTCCAACTTTCCAGTACTTTTAAAAGGCTTGATTTATTCACATTCTAAGTCTTACAGGGAATAAGAAAAAGTGTGATTGACTATTTTGTGACATAAATTAGTTTATCTGACACCTGAGGAATTCCTTAAAAGTGAATGTTATGTGATGCAGGCAATATTTTGGGAAAATCCTAAAAATATGCTATTACTTGAAATAATAGAATTTCGGTGTTCTGTTAAATAACTGGCATTTCCCCAGGGGCAGACTTATTAAACTGAAACTTGGTAAGACTGCAGGATTCCATACAGGCCTGTATTTACCATATAGGTACTTGAGGTAGACCAGCCAAGTAGTACGAATTTTTTCACAACGCTTTCCTTTTACCGTCGGGATTTTTTTTCTGCCAGTTGGTAACGTGTGCCACATTAACACATTTATCAAGGCAGATCTTTGTGTAAATCTTTGTATATTGCATTTGTATATAAACTTGTGAGAATGTAACCAATAGCTTTGAGCAATCACATTTAATTTTTTCTAGGAGTTTCAGAATATGTCTGAAAAAAGAATGAGTGTACAGTTATCATATCCGTTAATTGAAAACCCTTTATTCAGCAAATTCCAAATTGCAGGAAGGCCATCTCCCATAAACTCCATGTTAATCAAATTACATTGTACTTAACTGAAGGTGGTCATACACGGGCCTATAAAAGCTACGGACAGACTGAGTCAGCAGGTTATTGGCCTGTGCTTGGGGCCCTCTGATGGGCTTCCCTGATCGATATCTGGCCAAAAGTCGGCCAGATGTCGATTGGGCAGGATTAAAAATCTAGCCTTATCGTTGCCGCATCTGCTCGTCGATGTGGTCCCGCGATCCAGCCACCCACTTACCTTACTTATGATCTGAATGTTGGGCCCTAGGGCCCATAATCGGATCAGCCTGATATTGCCTACCTCAAGTTGGTAATGTCTCCAAACGAGCGGATCCTTAAAATATAATTAATCCTCAATGGAGGGAAACAGTGCTGATGGGCTCATTTAATGTTTTAAATGGCATGGTATGGTAATCCAAATTCAGAAAGCCTCTTTATCTGGAAATCTCATGGTCCTGAGCATTCTGGATAACAAGTCCCATACTTGTTTTGTTGAACGTAAAGAACTTTAC
The DNA here is from genome assembly GCA_024363595.1 of Xenopus borealis. Taxonomy (NCBI): domain Eukaryota; kingdom Metazoa; phylum Chordata; class Amphibia; order Anura; family Pipidae; genus Xenopus; species Xenopus borealis. The sequence continues at coordinate 138,004,386 of CM044431.1, forward strand.
TAGTAAGTAGTAATTTGGGAATGGATTAGTATGTTCAAAAGAATACACGCATAGGATAACTAATTTCTGGAAGGCAACACTGGCTAATGTAAGGCATTCACATGCTTGGATAAGATAAATTGATGTATAATTTAGATCACAGCAAGGCACAAGACATTTATAACAATTTATCATATTATTTATTTTTGGTTGGTATAGAGACATCAGCTAGGGTCCACAGACACTCTGCTTAGAGATCCCATGTACAACACATGTGTTTAGGTATTTTTCAGGTATTTGTGGCCACGATTGTTGGACTAAGTGATATAAATTGCATCAAGATGGATAGGAGATGTTAATGTTCGATAGTATAAGCAGGGAAAAGGGAGGATCTCGGTGGTAACAGGGATTGGTCTTCTGTACCGTGAAATCATGTTCGGATGGTTGGTTTCAGTGGTTTATTTGGTTGATTTAAGTGGTGGAAATATCAAAGATACAACTGCAACTACAACAATGATCATGTTCAACCCACCCAAATATTTATGATGTTCATCCCACTAAAAAAACAGAGTGTAAGATGTAGTTTGTAGTATAGTACCATGAGCAATATGTCTACGTGTGACAGCATAACTTGCATTTTAAGCTTAAAAAGACTGTAATTGTCACGGTCGGCACCCAAATACCAGAACAAGTGCCAAGCACCCTGGTCTAGGCTCATGCTTCACCAGTAGTGTGAGCGCCTTTGGCTTTGGGAGGAGCCCTCAGCTACTCAGATGCCACCTGGACTTAAATGAGGTGCAGAGCAGGAGTTCTGGCCAGCAATGGGGCACGACTGTAGATAAAGTCTTTAAAGGCCGATGGTCACGGTACAGATAGGAGTAGGCAAGTTCGTGGTCAAACAGGCTGGGTCGAGGCAGGCAAATAGCAAAAAGACGTCAGGCAGGCAATGGGTCAAACCGGGTGATCAATCAGGTAGGATTAGGCAGAATCGGTAGTTAAACAACAGGCACAGGTCAGGATACAGAGAACAGAATAGTCAAGGCCAGGCAGGGTCAAAACAGGTCTCAGGAACAAACAGAAGCTTAATAAGCACAGGTACAGGCACCAGGAATAAACCTATCACGGGCAATGAGTTATGCAAAAATGTCCCTTTAAATATTTAAACTTTGGCGCCATTGCGCGCTGACGTGAAGACGCCAGGGCACCTGCGCCTATAAATACAAAGAATGCGCGCGGCGCGCGCACTAGGGGGAGGACCGGGGAGAGGAGCGGATTGGCGGGCGTCCCCGCCGCACCACTAGACTACCAGGGTGAGTTTTCGTGACAGTAATGGACTTTGCATTTAAATGTTTTCCCTCAATTTTATTTCTATTGGAACATGATATTGATGTACTGTAACTCTTGAGCCATTGCCTGTCTTAAGTATTAGCCTGTATCAAATAGAGTACCTTTTGTTTTCATATTAATGAGAATTTAGGGGGAATTGGAAGTTAGAAATTCCTCTAAGATTATACTTAACGTTTTCTAAATGGAGACTAATCTTATAGAAGTAAGATTTTTTTACAGCATAAATAAAAATCAGATTGTTTACACCAGTCTCAATGAAATAAAACTTGATGTTGTGATGAAACGCATTAGGGGATATATATTATACACTATATATGAATAAACCTGCAGAGTGCAGCATGTTCCTGATTTTCCTTTGTAAGTCACCCCTATTGAATTTTGTCTAATATGTATGATTTGCTACAAACCTTGTATTGTTGTTTTAAATTATAATATTTATTGTGCAGAATAGTTTATACAGCATGAATTTTGTATCAGTATCAGCAGATGGTTATGTGACGTAATATCCAAAAAACATATTTTGCCTATATTTATGTAGAAATTCAGTTTTAAACACAAAAATCTGTGTTATTTAATGATAATTTTAGCTTACGTAGATCCAGCAAACCTCTGAAAATTTTGCAAGGTCCAATTAAAATTCAGCTTATGTGATGATTCTCAATTTTAAAAAAATTTGAGCTTAGAGTAGCTTAGGCTGTTCGGATCTTACCATGCCCCACCTTATAGGTTCCCCTAACTTTGTACTCTTCAGATCTTGTTTTTCTCTGATATTTGTTCATTGGTTATATAAACCAATGAAAGCATGGCTGACAAGACTAACTCACTTTGACTATAGGCAACAGGACCACAGGATCCAGCTGCCCTCTTGTTCTTGTCTTTTTCCTATTTGTATTAACTTTGTTATATGCTAAACTAAACTAAAATTCTATACATCATTGCATGAGAAACTTTTATCCATCTCTATCATTCTCTTTATTTTTTCTTTTTCAAAACCCCTCTGGGCCAAACAGGTTGTATTGATAAAATCCTGAGTTGGAACAAAATCCCTTTGAAAATGCACATACTTCTCTCTTAGGAAACATGTACCTGATAACCTGAGAATAATATGCCACAGTACATTTTAGCCGTCGTAAAACCATTAATCATTTCTTTTTGCTATTCTTTAGACTCCTTTGATTTGTAGTGTATATTATAAAGGGCCCCTAAATGCTGTGTACAAAACCAAGTTGAGTAGGGTAAAATCTGAAGCAGATGTGTCTTAGAAATCCCAGGCACACAACAGTGGCAAACTGCTTATCAAAGCCAATATTTCTCAATTTCTCCCACAAAAGATTTCCTAGTGTCCTCTAGGGGATCCTATGTAAAACTGGGCCGTTTTTTTGTTAAATACTGACACTTCCCAGTTACATTTTCAGCTTTGCATGAGTTTTATAACATTACACAAAGCATAATATGGACACTAATGTGCTTCAGTCAGGATGTTTTCATAGATCTTACACTTTTTTTCTTCTCAAATAGTGAATTATGTATTCCACAGAATGTTTAACATTATTTATACTGCTTTTTAGAACAAGTAAAACTGAAAGACCATTTTATGTTCTGCAAACATAAGATTATACTTATAAAATATTCAGTGGGACACAGAATTGGTATGCAGGGTATTCAGAAGGCCATTGACCATTTTGCATTTTCATTTTTAAATGGGAACTCCATCCAAAAAAGCATCTTGGCATAATGAAGAAAATGTAATTTTAAGTAATTTTACATTTAATTACAATTGGCCAATAGTTTTAAAGGAGCCTGTCACTATGACTGTGTAAATCTTTTCTAATGGAGGTGCCCCCCTGCCCCTGCTTGAAAAGAGCAGCTTCCTATGTTACACCACTTTTGGGTGGAGAGTGACACTGGTTAGTAAGCTGAGAGCTGGGATGGCACCACAATTAGAAAAAACTAACCATATGAATATCAGCCATCTTTAACAGGCTTTTTATTTATTTCCTGGATTAAGAAAGCTTTTAATAAGGCATTTGGCTTTTTGGACTCTTAACAAGGCTTTTTGGCTCTTAAGCTAACCTAAATTTTTATCTTGACCCTCAGAAGCCATGTCCCAATATGTTGTTGTACAGGTATGGGACCTGTTATCCAGAATGTTCGCAACTTGGGGGTTTCCAGATAACAGATCTTTCCATAATTTGGATCTTAATACCTTAAGTCTACTAGTAAATCCTGTGCACATTAAATAAACCTAATAGGCTGGTTTTGCTTCCAATAAGGATTTGTTATATTTTAGTTGGGTCAAGTACAGAGTCATGCATGGATTTGTGGAGAGGCCACCTAGGCCTGGGCCTAGGGTGGCAGGATTTTAGGGGGTGGCATGCTGCCCAACCACACCCACATTGGTTCAGAAATTTAAATTTCCTGCGTGCCAATTGCCATTGCTCTGTCCTGATGATGAAAATAAAAGGGAGGGGACAGGGGTGACAAGCAACAGCAGGCCTAGGGGCGCCCACCGGCCCTGTACAGGGTACTGTTTTATTATTATTATAGAGAAAAAGGAAATCATTTTTAAACATCAGGAATATTTGGATAAAATGGAGTCTATGTGAGATATGGCCTTTTCCGTAATTCAGAGCTTTCTGGATAACTGGTTTCCGGGTTAATGGATTCCATACCTGTACTGATAAGATCTAAATGGATTGAAACAAATTGTCTGCAAGTTTAAATTATTAGTCTGAGTTATTAAGCAAGCAGTTCTGAATGCATGGGTAATGTGCATGTCTCCGACCATGATTCTTTAAGCTAAGGTTAAATACTGTAGCACATACAGGAAGGGGGTGGCCAAAAATATTGTTTATGGGTAGGGGACAAATAACTTGTATGGTTCCCCAAGATTTCTAATAGTGGTTCTGGCAAGTGATTAAGCTATTTGATTGTAAATCAAATGTCATGCTATTGTCTAATGCCTAGAAATACTGCAAAAATCTTCTACATCTGCAGTGTAATAAGTTTAGGTAGTGAAGCAGAATAATCTATGGAACGCAAGAGACAAACCCTCTCACTCAAAGTACTTTTATTACAAGCTTTCACAAAAATATGCCAAATAAGTTTGTGCACAAAGCCAATCTGATAAGCACATGCCTATCATGCTACTGTGTGCACCGCAGATTAGTCCTTTTCATGTGTAGGCTTTGGCTTACTTTCCTGGCAGCCTTCTTTTTAATTGCTGGTCTTTCTGCTTTTCTAGCACTCAACTAAACTCTCTACAAAAGTCACTTTGCTAACCCTGCCTCCCAGTCTCATACCTCTGTACTTACCCACTGGCTATAGACGGTCTCATGAGTTCATCATATTAGTACCAATTAACCGTCCAAAACAGAACATATGGCAGTTTAAATGTATTTCTTTTATTTTATTATCTTGACCATCTGCAAATATAATCATCATAAAAATACTGTGTCAGCTGTCAAAGTAAACATTGGTTATATACTCTTAATGAAATTCAGAACAATAATAAATTATTAGCATTTTACAACACAATATTCTTACCTTGCACAGTTTATCAGTTTAATATTTTATACTGCAATTATGCATTATGTTTTTAGCTATATATTCTGTTTAAGTTGTCCCTTAGAGGTTAAGATGATGCAATAATGTTTTAATTAAATGATGAGCAGGTTTTAATTAAAATTAAATGAGCAGGTATTTTGGGAATAATAAAATGAGATTAACTGATTTATATGCAGTTTTCCGTAGCAAACAGACTATTTTTAAGCATCCAAAAGAATAACTATGTATATACGGCTCCTCTACCCATACCTCCCAAATGTCCCATTTCTGCAAGACAGTCACGCTTTTGACAGCTCAGTCTACAATCCTGGGTTTCTTAATGAAATGTCCCAACTTTCTCTTTGATCTCCTGCACTGACACCAGAAAAGATATGTTTCTAAAACTCAATTAAATAAGAGGCTTTTAGCATGTACTGATGTGTTTGCTTCATAAACACTACTGTAGTTCATATAAACAAGCTACTGTGTATCAATGGCTGAACTTGAAAAAAGGCTTTATGGAACAGGATAAAAAGTGGATAACAGATAACACCATTATGTTCTACAGAGTTATCTGCTATCTTCTGTGTAACATGAGCCTTTTCTCCTTTGAATGGCTGCCCCCCATTGCTACACAGCAGCTTATTTATGGTCAAAAATTATCTGCATTACGCTCCCCAGAACTTTTTGTCCCTGTGATTTTCAATTGTATGAGTATGCAGTCTTATATCTATAAAATTATTGGGACCTGAGATTTTTTGGAACCAGGGTTTTTCTTTTTTTGGAGTGCAGTATTATATAGCTTGTAAAAATATTTAAATATTTAAAAAAGCAGGATAGTCTATCAATATAGATTTGCGGTAGCTTAGTTACATAGTCTTATAATTACAGATAAAAGCAAATCTGTATTAATTTAAAATTACATATTGCATTTTAAGTAGGGCTCTCTGGGAAATAACAATGCTACATTTTGGATCTCTCGGGATGATGGGTTTCTGAATAACTGATGCCATAACCAGGGTGGTGTTTTCATTTACATATTTATATATTATAGGAAACTAGGGAAAGTTGTGCTCACCACTAATTTTTTAAAACATTAAGCGGGGGTGCAATGAGGCTGTGACCACAAAGTTCACATAGACAAATACAAAAGATCCTCTGCACTCAACCCATTATCAATATATTAAGGACATTGAAACATTTTGTGCCTTAAATTACTAAAAATATATTTAAGCTGGCCAATTACTTCAAAGTCATTCCCAATATGGCCAGTCCTGCACTCAACTTGCATCTGATTCATTAAGAATTCTATTGCTTCATTATACATTTTACGAAGGGATTAAGGTTTACCTGCAATTTACTTGCTGCTTTCAAAGTACACACAAAAAGGCTCCCAGCTGCCATGCAGCTAAATTCAGCTAAATCCATGTGGACGGAGGGGATAGACAGAGAGAAAGATAGACAGAGCCCTGCCTCTACCTGAATATGAGTTGCCAACCTGTTTTTATTGTAAATCATCATGCGCAGCAGGGTAAAATGAAATAATAATAATATTCTTAGGTTCTAAAACTTTTAAAATGTGTAAAATGTATATTCATGCAACATAAACTTGGGCTCTAGAATTCTTGTATCTCCTACACTATATATAGGATAGGAAATCTAGGCAGTAAGAAGAGTTATAACTTGAGGTTACTGATTTGGGTCCAAACAATTGTCCTCTGAATATGTTTCTTTATAAAACATCGTCTATATACATTCATTCTAATGTTGGAACTGTTCTTCATAAGGCCAATATGTTAAATGTTTTCAACATAAAGTCATTGGATTGGATGCAAAGAGAAACACTGTTCTTTGTATAACATGGAAAATGCCATACACTTCTTTAATATTTTGTATATATGTTCTATTGTTTGATGCCAAGACACTGTTTAGGAAACCTCAATCACCATAAACAACCTTTAAACACATCACATGACCTCTTAAGCTTCAAAATGTTTCAGAAACCTCATAAAGTTGATATATCAACACCCTTAAAGTCCCAATCTACAAAGTAACTGAACTTTTAATGGAAACAATGTGCATTTTTCCCATATATATGCTGTGTAGGCTCCACATTCAATCCTACAGTAAGAAGTGTGTGGCTTAGATGCTGGGAAATTGCGACATGCATGTTTCTACAGTGTTTCCTCCCACAATTCCAGTGTAATCGCAAATTGTGTCTGATGTAGTGATGGGCGAATTTATTCGCCAGGGTCGAATTCGCGGCGAATTCCCGCGATTCGCCGCTGGCAAATAAATTTGCGAATCACCAGCGAAATTTCGCCGAAAAAACGCGACGCGCGTCAAAAGCGTCCCGCGACTCGTTTCGCGAATTTTTCGGCAAAGCGAATCACGGGAGATTCGCCCATCACTAGTCTGATGTAATTGAGGCCGATGTGTTAAAATACAGGAATCCAGGATTCGGTTCGGGATTCGACCAGGATTCGGCCTTTTCCAGCAGGATTCGGACGAATCCTTCTTCCTGGCTGAACCGAATCCTAATTTGCATATGAAAATTAGGGGCAGGGAGGGAAATCGCATGACTTTTTGTTACAAAAACAAGGAAAGTAAAAAATGTTTTTCCCTTTCCATGCCTAATTTGCATATGCAAATTAGGATTTGGTTTCAGGTTGATATTCAGCCGAATCTTTTGCAAAGGATTCTGGGGTTCGGCCGAATCCAAAATAATGGATTCGGTGCATCCCTAGAACAAATGGCATGCAATTGTCCTGAAAATATTTAGCGTTCAAATGTCATTTTTTGTCTCTCACCATAAAATTTTTGCCGAAGCGAAATGGGACAAATTCACTCATCACTATACCTAATAGCAATAAGGTATGCAGGTGCAACTACTGCTCAATGCAGTATGTGCACTAGTCAAGGGTAAAATGGAAACAATAAGATCCATTAAACTAGATCTATTTTGTAAGAGCTGTGAAGGTGTGTAGCATTGTTGTCAGCTGAGCAAGTCTAGTAAGTTTCCCTACTTGAATTGCCATAATTGGAGTACAGATTCAGAGTCTATGGCACAACAGCTGTGCATGTTACCCCCCCCCCCCACAGAATAGAAACGCTTTCATACTTCTTCATCTGGTTTGGGGGAGGGCCTGGGGGAAATGTAATGGTAAATTGTTTGAATAAATAAGTATTCCTTTATGGTTGGTTTAAAAAAGAATTAAAGCCTAAAAAAATATATACAGAAAATCTGTAATTTATATAGACCCAGATGGTCAGCAACGCCATAAAACTTTTGGTTCATGTCTTCTAAGTTGTTCACAGCAGCTCTTTACCTTGATTCCATTCTTTCAGTGCCCGTGCCATTGTATATGTGCTGTGTGTTCTGGTCTACTGTGCAGAAGTTAAACTTCATAGGAGATCAGAACATTAACTTAAAGCAGTAATGCCCCAACCATTTTGAGGTCTTTGTGTCATACTAATAGATAGACAATTGACTTTAGGCTTTCCCCATTGGTCCCTCTGAGTCTCAGTAGGGAAGCCAAACTGACATCCTATACTAGCAATGTGACAAATTTCTAATTATATATCGGTTATTGCATACTAATTTTAATTAACATTAATATCTTCATATTCAGAATCTTAAGCATGAATATGCAAATGTGTTTTTTTTTCTCATTTCCTTTAGTAAAGTGCTGTACTAATTTGTTAAACTGGGAAATCCCCTTCCTTTGTTAAGGTCAGCGTGCTTCTTTATGCCATACAGTTATAACACACAGAAGGCTGTGATCATTCACTTTCTTACATGTTAGACAGGGCCCTTATTTAGTTTGATACTTGTGCTGCTGTCAGAATCAATGAGGATCAGCAGTTGTGGAGACAAATTAGTTTTGACAAGTTTAATGATCCTAAGGAAAGGGAAAAGGAGTTGCAACTTTGATAGCAATCGGAGTACAATAGGTTGGTTCAGCCAAACATTCAATGTGCTAAACCCACTGAATCTTCTCTCTCTTTCCAATTATCTTATTCAGGAAAGGTGGAAGATTGCCATCATTTTCTCAAGGTTTACAAAAGCATCAAGAGGCTGTATTTAAGTGGACGTGGCTTTGGTGGGATTTGCAAACAACGAAATTTCTCAGGGGGAAAATGCTCATAACACAATCTTGGCTGAATACAAATAAAATATGTTGCAACAGTACTCCATTCCAGTGATAGCTTCCCTGCATTCTGTAGATTTAATGATGGCAATGAGCAAGAATACGATTTGGAAACATTAATGGAAAATTTTCACACAAGTGACATAAGAGAACATTAGGCAACTCATATTAGGAAAAGGCAAAGCATGGTGGTTCAATTGTGTGTATGCATACTACTTTGAAAAAATGTAGCTTATGGCCTAAGTCCAAAGCCTACTGGAGAGGTACTGGTGCAAAGAAAAAAGACTTGCTATATACAGTATTCCCATTGTTGTGCTTGTGCTTTAGTTTAAGCACACTGAAACAACTCATTTATTGTTTTGTATTTATTTAAACTGTGCTGTTTTAAAAGCTGTATGTTAGAAGTGTCAGCTGAGTTGCTTGACCTTTCTGGGATGTACCTTACTTTGAGTAATCACAAGTTAAATGTAGCAGAATTTGAAAAGTGAATAGTCAGTGATTAAGTAGGGACAATTCAGTAGGTAAGCTGTAAAGCAATGTCATTATGAAAGAGTACACTCAACACCACATGTGTAAAGAATCTAGTTATAGCCCAGTGGTTCCAGAGAGTAAGAAAGTCCTGCCAAAGTGAGCCCAATTCAGTGAATGCATGGTCAGTTTGGAAGTCAATTATGCTGAAATGTGGGGCAAATGCCTATTTAATGCTTTAGTTTTTAGATCTTGTGATTAGGGCCCTCTAATCCTATTATACTCTGTAAACCCACGTTTGTTATATTTTTGTAAGAAGCCTGTTTGTTATAAACTAATGTAAAGCACTGCATAACTTGTTGGTGCTATATAAATAAATATTGATGATGATGATGATGATGAAGAAGTGTTACTAAAACTAAAGTAAGCAAATTAAATGACTTAAAGGGAAACTGTCATAAGGAAAATATGTTTTTTTTTAAACGCATCAGTTAATAGTGTTACTCCAGTAGACTTCTGCACTGAAATCCATTTCTCAAAAGAGCAAACAGATTTTTTTATATTCAGTTTTTAAATCTGACATTGGGCTAGCCATTTTGTCAATTTCCCAGCTGCCCCGGTCATGTGACTTGTGCCAGCACTTTAGGAGGGAACTGCTTTCTGGCAGGCTGTTGTTTTTCCTTCTCAATGTAACTGAATAATACGCAGTGGGACATGAGTTTTACTATCGAGTGTTGTTCTTAGATCTACCAGGCAGCTGTTATCTTGTGTTAGGGAGCTGTTATCTGGTTACCTTCTTACCTTTTGTTAGGCTGCTGGGTGGGGGAAAGGGAGGGAGTGATATCACTCCAACTTGCAGTACAGCAGTAAAGAGTGATTGAAGTTTATCAGAGCACAAGTCACATGACTTGGGGCAGCTGGGAAATTGACAAAATGTCTACCCCATGTCAGATTTCACAATGAAATATAAAAAAATCTGTTTGCTCTTTTGAGAAATGGATTTCAGTGCAGAATTCTTCTGGAACAGCACTATTATTTGATGCATTTTGAAAAAAAATGTTTTTCCCATGACAGGTTCCCTTTAACTTGTTTCCCCTTGAAATGAAATATTGGGTCACAAGGCAGGGCTTAATCACTTAAAATATTGAAGCCCCTGCTATGTTATTGGTCAACATTGCAGAATAGGAACTGTGCAGCATTGAAACCCATAATTTTCCCATTTATAATACTTTGAAATGATATTCATTGCTATGTTTATATTCACAAGCAACTGTATTATGAACAGTCATAATTTTAATACAGTAATCTATGTTTGTAAAAATCATTATTTTAGAATGGTGAAACATTTGTTTTTGCGGGGAAAAAGAAAATGGAATGTTTAAAGCGGACCAGTCACCCAAAAAAACTATTCCAAATCCCAATTTACCATGTTAGTCAAGCAAAATGAACTTTAATTACACTGTAAAAATAATTTGAATCTTGTTTCCTTGCGTCTGGGAATTCAGAATTATAACAAGCAGGCAGGAGCCATTTTGTGGACACTGTTATTAAGGCAAGCCTTGCATCATCGCAAAATCATGTTTGTGTATGGGGGACCTGATGTCCATCTCCATGCACTGGTTACAAAATTAAATGGGAAAGAGAGAGGAGAAATGTGGGGAAGGCAGTGACATCTATTAAGTGCTGAATGGAAAGTGAAAGTAATTGCCTGCCCCACATTTCTCCTCTCTCTTTCCCATTTAATTGTGTAACCAGTGCATTAAGATGGACATCATGTCCATCTCCATGCACTGGTTACACAATTAAATGGGAAAGAAAGAGGAGAAATGTGAAGAAGGCAGTGACATCTATTAAGTGCTGAATGGAAAGTGAAAGTAATTGCCTGCCCCGCCTTTATGCCTAAGGCATAGAGTTGGGGCAGGCGATATTTGATTGACAGCTAAGATTTTTAAATGAGCTTACAACAGCTATGAATACTTAAATTAAAAAAAATTATTTGGATTTCATGTTTAATTTGAAACAGACTTTTATTATACAGCTATTTATTTGTGGGTGACAGGTCCACTTTAAAACTGTTCCCACAGAAGAGACAAAATTTGATAATTGGGAACGCTGATATTTGACTTTGAGCAAATGTAAAGGAGAAATAGGAATTTGGAGCATAATGTAAGCATTATAACCTCTTACTGATTATTTTTGTAAAAGAACAAAAAAAAGAATTGACAGACTAAATGCTAATATATAATCAGGAAACTTTTCTGCATACATGGTGACATCCGGAATGAAACAGAGTTTATTTCAAGGTGCTCTTTAAATCATATTAGGAGAAAACTATAATGCAAAAAAAAAAAAAGTGACAAGATTGGCAGATGCTGAAATTTGCTGGAGGAGATAGAGTTACAGCTAGGAAACACTTTGCCTGCCTTCTTGCTAGAAAGCTTCAGTAGTTCCAGGGCCTTATGAGATCACAGTTTATCAACATGACAATGAGTTATATTACCCAGGGAAGCAAATTCTGGCAAACTCTGCTGTGAACAATATTACAGTCTGAAGATTCCAAAGTCTTTAAAGGAAATCTAATTAATACATTTAAATAGCATTTTCTATCTTTTCAGTTCTCTGCAGAATTGGCAAGTAAAAATAGATACTTAATTGCAAATTCCATTCCAAATATATTTTATTTCTTGGTACAATTGTGAGCTAATCCTTTCTTCACAAAAAAAAAAAAAATAAACAGAATCTAATTGAAAAAAGCCAAGACTGCTTAGAAGGAAAGAATAGAAAACAATTACTGTGCTTGAAAGTGCAGATTGAACTTTTGAGGCAATTTGCATATGGATTATTTGTTGAAAAGGGAACATTTTCTGCACATTTTTCTTGTATGGACTCCTACTGACTGGATACTAATGTTCTGCCATGTCTCTCTCTCTGATTTATTCAACATTTTCTTTATTTATTTTGCATTGCATATAGTTTTATGAAGGAAAAGGGGACCTTTCCAGAAAAATACAGAACAGGTCTGGCGGTGCCAGAACCTCACTCCTCATCTAGCCTATTTTAATTGAGGAAGCCAATATCCTAGAAATCCATCCAAGCAAGTCACATGGCCAGTTCATAACCAGCTCAGAGCAACTAGTGGAGCCAACAGTTCACGAGATATAATGTAGATGAATGTATCTGTGTGGTAGTTCAGTTCCAGGACTGGAACAAAGTATACAGTACTTACCACTGGACCATTGCTGCTTCCCTACAGTAGACTGACCATTTATTTAAGGAACTTGAAGAGCGTAAAAAATATTGCTAAACTAAATATGTTATACACTGAGTTTAAAACTGATTGGTGGTTTTCAAAGATTTTTCATGCTACAAAATATTCAAATGGATATTTTATATATATATATATGATTGCTGCAATGGAAGAAAAGCACACAGCCTGCTGAGAGAATATACTGAGCCCCCTCTTGTTTACAAGAGGAAATTATGCCATAAAAGTTATATCTTAGCCCTAGAATTCACTATGCCTTGTCAAGGGTCCTGAGTTGAGCTGGATTAAATGGGACTTTAGCTTCATGTACATTTTTGTTTTTAATGTATTAGTATGTGTGGTCTATTTATCAATAATTCTGATCAAGAGAGGAGGAC
>CM044431.1:138029777-138090169 GCA_024363595.1 Xenopus borealis
GCAAAAGAATAAGAAATCAGGAAGGGGGCAAATAGTTTTTCACACCACTGTATATGTTAATCCACAATTATGTATAAATACAGGTTTGAGATTAATTGGTAAATAGGATTTTGTGTGCAAAGTTTAAAATACTGTTAGACATTGATTTTAAACTTCAAGGAAATAGCTGAGGAACGCATTGGACTAAAACATAAAAATATGACTGCAGTAGTGCTCTGAATGTGAGTTGCTGCAACAACATATTGGAAATGGCTGAGGTTTATTTCCTTTATTTTAAGATCTGATCTGAGAAAGTCTGTACATTTGCCAAATTTCTTACAGGTATAACTGTAACAAGAATAACTGGAATTCAGTTCTATGCAAGCAGTGAAATGTTAACTAATCAAAGCTATGCCCATATTCTTTCAGTCTAATTTTAAAATGTTTTGGAACAAGAAATAAATCTCTCCATTTTGCTTTCCTTTTTAATTCTGCAGTTTGAAGGCTGTAAGAAAGCATTTTCAAGACTCGAAAATCTAAAGATTCATTTACGAAGTCACACAGGAGAGAAACCCTACCTGTGTCAGCATCCTGGCTGTCAGAAGGCCTTCAGTAACTCAAGTGACCGTGCCAAGCATCAAAGGACACACCTGGATACTGTAAGAAATTATGTGAAATGGTTTTGTTTAAGAAACCCTGACGCAGCTGCTTGTCGTCTATGTTGTTTCTTAGAAGGATACTAACAAATCTGTTTAACCTACCCAGACAGATTTATGTCCTATTTTGTGTATGGGAATAGTTAACAAGATAGAGTGAATCAATTACTTCATTAATTATGACCCAAATGCAAGGGCTATAGCACTTATGGTGCAAATTTTTACCGCTTAGTGGTAAGTAAGCATTTGTGCTAGGGGCATAATTGAGCACTGCACCAGTACTGGCTATTCGATTTTAATAGTGTTAAATGGAGTCTATATGCTTTGAAATAAAACTAAAGCAATAAATCTAATATATGACATTATCAAAATGGCATGTGCTAATTTCTGTTTCATATGTTTCATCTCCATGTTCTAAATATGTCAGTTGCACAGTGCATTTATATTAATACTATGTATAAAATACAGTTAGAGATTTCTGAGAAAATACAGTAATGGGTCAGTTACTCCTCCTTGGGCTTGATCAAGTCTCTTTATATGTACTGTTTGCCCTTTCCAGTTGTATTATGAGCTTATCTAATCTACCTATGGTGTTCCACCAACATAGAAAGTTCTCCATTGACCACACAAAACAAAGTCAGATTTCTCTATTATTGTGTGGTTGTTCCTGTGGTCCACAGTATGTCATCTTGATATTGTACTAACACATGCTTTTATCTCTGCTTTCTCTTGCTATGTGTAGTAGCCAGATCTTTGGCTTGTGACCTCCCAATCACTGATAACTTACTTTCAAGTTAAGATATATCTAAATCATGCTTTTATTTTTGAGACTTTATTCTGAACAGTCTAGAACAGTCTATTTGTTGTAGTTACATTCTAAATTTTATATGATCCCAGTATGGGATTATTTAGTAACCCAATATCCAGAAAGCTCTGAATTATGGGAATTCTATTTTAAGAAAATAATTATACAAACAATTGTAATGGATTTGTTTAATTTTTTTTAGCAGACTTGGTGATCCAAGTAATGGAAAAAAACCTTATCTGGAAAACCTCAGTCCCAAACATTCCAGATACTAGATCCCATACTGTATATATTTATTTTACTATACAATTTGCATTCATGTTGTACTTTTAGAATATATTTAGAGTGCAACTATACTTTTTAGCCAAGTAATGCCTTTGGCATTGGGCTTCACATGTTCTTGGCAATAAATAACCATTGCTAGCAAACATATATGGATGCTGTGGCTACTTAATAAATTGTGCCATTTCTGCTTTTATTCTCCTATACAGTGTGGTATCTGCTTAGCTGTTCTAATGATGAAGACACCTGCAAAGCTCTGAAACATTGAGCAATAAATGTTTACTTTATAAATTTAGAAAGTTCTGTGAGTCCATCCTCCTGTAATAGTGATATGCAGGTCTGGAAGTTCCCAGCCTGCACCTAATCCACATCTTATCCACAGCAGTCTAAGGCGGAGAGAGCTGACAGAAAAGCTGAACCAGAACATCTGGACCCATGTGTTGGGCATAATCAGGCAATATACTGTTTACAGGGACGGGTCAATCATTAGACATCTAACAAGTCCCACTTGTGCCTTTAATTCATCTTTAATTCAGGTGGCATAACCATCTACCTATGTCATTAGCGGGGGTGTTGTAGGTTCTTAAATCCCTTCTCAACCTCAAGCAGGGTTGGGGCCAGGAGTGGGTTTGATAATTACCAAACAGGCCATTGCTGATGCACTCACAGGACCTAAGAAATGTGTAAATTGAAGATTTATCAAGATATTGTTGAAAAAAACCCAAGTGTTAAATATATGCTTCTTTTTGTTATATACATTAAACTGTTGAAAAGATTTTTGACATTCTTTTAAATTCAGGCCCCTTAACCAGTGCATGGACAAGGCAAACTGAAATACTTTGTTTTAATAGGAAAACATATGTTGGACTCTTTGTACTCTTATAAACATGCTTTTTCTAATATTTTACAGACATCTTTCTTTGGTGATTCCTATCTTAATCTTCTTCTCTTCTGCTTTTTTCTGTCTCTAGCTCATTTCTTCTATAAACCTAAACAATATTTTTTGGATAGTCACTGCTCTTTAGTGAGCCACACTAATCCGCTGTCTCTGATTTTGCTAATCCCTCCTTGATCGAATGATCCATATCCTTGTAAGTACATCTGGGAATGTTCATTGATAACAAATGTGAATAAGTAGCCAAAAGTGAATCAATCTGATTTTTTTCTTTTCATGCTATTTTCTAATCTAGAAACCTTACGCATGTCAGATTCCAGGATGTAGCAAACGGTATACTGATCCAAGCTCACTAAGAAAGCATGTAAAAGCCCATTCCTCCAAAGATCAACATGCCAGGAAAAAGGTAACCTTTAAATAAATATTCTATGAAATAAATGTGCCCCCACAAGGGGCAAGCACAGTTGATATACAAGCAGTTCTCATATGGAAGGGCTTGTAACTACTCAGAGGCTAGGAATAATTTTAGGTCTGTCTTACAGTTGGCTTTCTTATTCATCCCATGGGTGTTCATTTGGGTTAAGGGTCATTTTTATGGGAGAGGCTTTTAGAGACGTTTTCAAAGTGAAAAAATCTTCATTACTACATTAATATAGGAATGGTCAAGTTGAAGTAATTTATTAGAGAACTTATTTTAACGAATATTCTAGTGTGAAATATTTGATTATATAATATATTGATATATATTTTATAAGTGGAACTTTGGACTGGATACTTATATAAAATATACCCTGGAGTACTGTACTTGTGTTTACAAGTGAGACATTGTATTTCCAGCTCTGCATGGAAAAAAATTACCTCTGCAGAGTGTATGATAAATCCTAGAAATGAAACACCCCATTTTACTCTGCTCTACAAATAATCATGATTTTTATCTAGAGATTATATTATATACAAGGGTATAGAATGGCAAGGATGAAAGAAAACAACTGTGGTGTAATGCCACCAACACATATCAATATGGAGAAGCAGAGGTTGATTTTTAAAATAGATTCTTAAGTGGAAGCTAGTAATAATAGGTCCACTATCATATCCTTGACCACTATCATGTCTAGGAGAACAAAAACGTAAAGAAGCTTTACATCTGTGTCTAAGGATGTATGCTCATCACAACTACTATAAAACTATTAGCTTTGCGGTTTCAGTGGTAATGCAAGCTAAAAGAGCATACACCAAGCATGATGTCACCTTGGAAACTTTCCAGGAAACAAATCTTACAGCACTTAGTGGGAACTAATAGCAGCAATCTTAAAACATGACAGTTCTTTATCCAGAATTTCTTTATTCATTAAGTTGCAACATAAATGCTTAGCTGTCTTTATAAAGCATAAGGCATAACATATTGACATCAGTTGAAATACAAAGGCTATGGTACACTGACATTTCAAGTGTCATGGTCCTCTCATGGAGAATATCAGGGATAAGAGAGCCTCTGCCCACTGACAGTTGCTGCCTGTTCATAGGAATGGGTAACAAAGTTGTCTATAGCAGATTCTGCAAAAGGCTTTGATTGCTCATTAATGTACAGATGAGAGCCACAGTGCCTGTGAACCATGGGCCTTAACACAAGAGTAAATTCAAGTGCTGTTGAAAATCTGTGTCTATTCCTAAAAAGCATTCTAGAAATCAGATTACAATGTATGTAATTTTCTTAAAGGGAGTAGGGACTTTGTTCCTTTCCTTTTAAAGCCAGTCAGTTAACCGCTGTGAGTAAGAGTTAGAGCAGTTGGAGCTTCCATTCTGGCACATACTGTACCACGTCTCTTTCTTATTCATCTGCTCTAACTCTTGAAATAATGTTAAGGTCTATTAATGAGCGGCTGCTACATTGTTTTATAGCCAGGAGTGGAGAAAATATAAACAGACAGTCACAGCAATTCCATTTAAAGATATCTTTTTGTTCTTGCATGAACAGCAAGTAGACATTTTGGTCATGTGCTAAATCTTCCTGATATCACTCGCAGTTAAATGCATATATACTGGGGAACACACTAGCAATGACTGTACTCAGATGCACCTGAAAACCAAAAATTAATAAGGGTTGTTCCAAACAATCACAAACTAAGTTCTCATTGCAACCCAGTAAATATCCATATATCAACCCATGTACAGAAGCTCTGCCATGCACTAATCATATCTCTTGTCTGAGAACAGTGTTTTGTTCCTTGAACATGTTTTACTATTAAAATAAATTATTCAATTTTTAAAGAACATGGGGCTAATGTACAGCAGGCTTCAGGGCAATTTACAAAATGCAAAAAGCAAGTACAAGACAAAATGTTTTTCGCACTGTACTCATTGACTATAGCTTCAGCTCCGTTGCAAACTAAGGACCAGCAGATCTCTGTTGTTGAGGGGTGGATTATGGGAGGCACATAGGATTGTCCATCCAGCCCCTAACCTTTCCCCAACTTGCTGATTTTTCAGCAAGTTATGGGGCGCAGACAGGCACAGGGTGCAAAGATACTCTGTACTTACCACCAGGTCCTTGCTCTACACCTCCTGTCAGATTTTTAATTTGATACAACATGCAATGCCAGACTTGCTGAGTGGTTAATAAATGTGCACTCCGAAGTTTGGTTTTTATTATTGTGAAGATATGTTGTTTTTTTTTTTATTTAGAAACCTTTACATGTTACCTGTTCACCATGTAGCATTTTGCTCTTGACAAAAAAAAAGTTGCATAGTAGACAAAAACGTTGTGGGGTACACAAAAAAGTCAGCTTAATATTTTCCTCCCCTTCAACATTAAGCAATTAGGATTTGAGAAACCAGATATTATCTGGTTAGATTTATTAGTTGTACCAGTGTTAGTAAGCTAGTAACTGTAGATGGTACTTTTTGTTTACTACAGGAACATAGTGTAGAAGATACCATTACCAGAGGTAATGTAAAAAAAATCAGACATGTTTTTTAAGAAATTGGCAACATAGTAGTTAGGAGGTGAATGCATGATTTTACCTTTCCATTGACTTCAGTGCAGTAAATACTGAAAAAAACTGATGGCCAAAAAGCGGATTTTTTTACTCATCACTAATAATTCTTTGATTTTCAGTTTTGTTCAGGATAAATAGGTGCACTGCCCCAGGACACGGTGGCGCTAGGGTTTTGCACCACTGTGATTGCTATTTTAGTGAAAGATCTGAATTTTATTTAATTTACCATTGCCTGGGGAAGAAGTGCAGAGTACTAAGGGGAGCAAGCTATTTGAAATTACAGATAAAAATTATCTTTTTTTTTGTTTAAAGAAAGTGTGAAACTTACCAATAAAAGCATAGTTAAAAATTTATATTTTGTTCCACAAACCCAAATACTACTGTATATAAAATACCCTGAGCTCTGTTCCATTTAATCACATTTAACTGACTTATACCTGACTGCAATCTAACATAAAACTTTGGAATTTGAAATATTCCTAGGCTGTAATAATAAAAAGTAACATTAAACCTTTTAGGACAGAATAAAGATTATTTATGGCTTTAATTAAATTGAAAATTGGCAAAAGGTCACAAGGGGTTTTTACACAACAAAACGTGAATTCTTTAAGGGGAAAAAATAACCATAAAAATTCCAAGGTGATAAAGGAACAGCGAAGTAAATAGCTGAAACCCTAGGGAACTGCTGTGCTGAAAAGATTGAAACCTTTTGCTGTCATAGCCTGTTAGTCATGGATCAATTTAATATGTCCTGCATATAATCCTTTCTAGAAGTTCCCAAAACACTCAGTGACATGCTTTTTTTTTCCTGGAGGAGATCAGCGTAGATAAAAATGATTTTGCTTTTAAAAGTTTTATCAAACAAATGGCAGCGAATCCCAACAGTGCGTAACAACGTCCTAAAGTGGATGACATAATGTAAAGGAAAAGGGCAGTATTGTGTGCTCAAAATAAGATGGATGGCTGGCAAAGCATTAATGAAGTATGATGTTGTAAAGCAATAATGAACTGGTACTTTTGTCTAGTACACAATACACTAACATAATACAAGAAGTTGAAAAATATCTTGTTTTATTCAACACGTACAGTTTTCAGCATGCTCTACAAATTTTTTGGAACATCCCATTATGCAAACAAATTGAGATTTATTCCAGTTCATAATCCTAGCTGACACGTATCACCCAACTTCATGTTCTGGACCTTCTGCTGTTTGTTCTGTGCTTTCCTAATTCAGGGACATTTTCCAACCATGTACTTTAATGGGGGAATGTATATATATATAGAACTTTAATATTCCTACTTTGCACTTCAAACAGTGTTTGTAACTAAATTAATTTATTTAATATATTGTTTGTCAGACAGATTATATATTCCCCTCTTAGTATGTCTGGTATGTTGATCATACCCACAAACACGTGTACGATAAAACATTATCTTTAAACATTCTATCTTCCATTGCGGTCTTCTGTCAATTTGGTGACATTGAGGATATCATATATGGATGCAGTCAGGCTGATAATATATCACAATATATCATTATATCATTTAAAGGGTCAGTTCAATTCAAAATGAGTATGTAGCATGTTGTATGATGTACACAGTCATTATGCCATTAGTCTTTCTAACTTACAGTACATGTATGGCTTTTGACTTATTTATTGCTTTGGACATTTCAGGCTTTAAACTTAAACTGTTATCTGGTACATTGGCTTATTTACCCAACAACCAAACAGAAATGTTAAAGTCTGAAAAGAAAGTTAAACAATACAAATAAGACCACCACTAAAATTGAAGGTTCACATACAAAAAGTCCTGCCTTTTTTTTGTTTATTTTCTGTTTTGTGCCCCTGATGAAGACCAGAATGGTTGAAACGCATTGGGCAATGTGCTATTACACTTCTTTGTAATTGGCATAGAATAAATTAACTTTTTGTTTATTTCAAAGAGTGTGCGATCTTCATTTTTTTACTTTATATGATTTACTTTGGAGACTAGTGGTGGGTCATCCTCTAGTATTATGTGTCATCCTCTGATGGTTATTTGTACTTCTTACACTTGTTGTAAACTGCCTGTAGGTCTCCTATCCATTCAGACTGAGGATTATTTTAAATTCGATTGCAAGAAACGTTTTGACTGAACTGCTTCATGACTTCCCAATTAGCAACAAATATTTTTTTCTCACTGCTGTAAACTGTTGTTAAGTCCTTTATTTATTCACTTTTGTCCCCAAATGCAGTGTCGGACTGGCCCACCAGGATACCAGGAAAAGTCCCGGTGGGCCCGGGTGTCAGTGGGCCCTCATGCTGCTAATTTGGCCAAGTTCATGGCCATTCCCTATTTCTAGAGGCTAAATAGATTTAATAATAGATTATAATATGTAAATAAAATACACTAGGAGAATAGAGGTTGAATGAGTAGAGGAAGAATAATAATACTGAGAGTAGGCCCCTGGTCTAAGATTTTTTGGTGGGCCCCTAGTGTAAGGTTTTTGGGTGGGCCCCTGATGTCCCAGTCCGACACTGCCCAAATGTACCTTTTATGATGGGTTTGTGCCTATGCATGCTTTTAAAAAACTTTCCATATATATACATATGATGATCTAAGAATGTGCATTCATGTGCATATTTCATTTATTACATTTTAGTTTTATGTGGCCTAGAAAGCTATGAATCAGCTAGGGAAAAAAAGGGTCTCTTCCGAGAAATGTGAAGTTCAGAAATACATTCTTGTATAGGTCAGTGCTCAGTGAATCAAATTATTACACTTGTTATGGAAAATGTGAAGCAACTAGCATTTAGCTTTACATACTTTATATCATTAAGACCTTCTTTAAGTCTGAGAGATGGGAAAAAGCATACTGTATATCTGTAGTGTTTCTCAAGCCACATGATCATCTGTAGCAAATAAAGTGTGGGTTTCTTCAAGTCATGTCTGTCAGCACCCTGGTTATTGCCTGGCACACCCAAAAACCAAAAGCACAACTAAAGAATGCCACTTATGTATGAGAAATATGATACTAACATACATTTTGGTATTGGGCTAAAATTATTAATATTATTATTATATAATATTAAAATAGTAATTCAGTTATTGTTCTCTTTGTATATTTAACACCATTAAAACCCTGTGCTACAGGCTATGTAATAATTAGCAACATGCCGCCCTGACCTAGGGGTGAGACCACATACTGGGGCAGATTTACTTAAGGACTAAGGGTCGCAAAAATTCACCAGAAATCTCATCCACAGGGACATTGCCAATTTACTAACAGGTGTAGAGGACAATTTTGTTACTACTGCAGTTTCGAGCACTGTCGTCATGTGAATTTAGTTCAGGCGAACAAACATTTCTCAAACATAACTCATTACGCAAATTTTACAGAATGTTACATCTCAAGAGTTTCCTTCGTCAGCTTTTTAGACCTGGCGAATTGTTAAGATGACTCTACATCCTCCTCAATCTTATGTAAATTACATCACATCCTGTATGCCGAAAAGTTATTAAAATTATTAAAAAAATGCTGCTGTTTTTTTCTATTTTAAAGAGGGATTGTATTTAAAAGTAGTAACTTTTACAAATTTTTGTTTGAAACTTTTTATTTTACCTTTTGAGGGGCATGCTACATATGTTTTAGGGTGGGCTCATGTCTAGGGCATTAGAGGATCTCTTTTGTCTTTATTTTGCTTCTTTGGACATTTTTAATAAAAAGTAGCCACCAACATCACTAATAAAGACATATATATATATGGCCTATTTGTACCAACCCTGTTCAAACTGACCTAAGTGCAAGTGTACTAATGAAGTTTTGCTAGGCAGAAGTGTGGTGAAGCCTTCACAGGTAAAATTTGTCCTTTAGTGAATTAGCCCCACTATTTGTAGGTCGCAGGCGGATGTGAGTTGAGCTCTTTTTTCTACTCTCCATGCCCATGGAGATTGGCAACCATTATTTATAGACTTATGCCTGCCCCACCATGTCCCATTTTGTGACATCAGAGATGGACAGGTCGGGTGCAGGTCTATAAGTAGACGTGCTGCAGGCTGGGCTTGGGTCAGGGGCTGCTTGGGAGCGGGTCAGGTGCACATCACTACTAATAATTAGCACAACTCCAATCTGTGCAGCAACAGAAGTCATTTCCAGGATCTAATTTTTGAAGAAGATAAACACATACACATATATTTAATTTCTCTTTATTAATATTTTCTAGTTTTCAGTAGAAGCAGTTGTTCACCTCACTGTGAACTACTGCTTGTGTTTCAAGTGGCTACAGTTTCTAAAACCACTTTCAGCTTTGCTCCTGAAATCTTTTCAGCAGTGTAAAAGCAAGTCACTCTGGGTGATTTCTGAGGTACTAATGCCCACTGATAGAGTAAAAAGGTCTCATACACATCTGTAATCTTCTCCAAAATTCAGATCTGACTATACAGATGTCAATCAGTTGGTGTGACTAGATGAATAATGTGGGTGCTTATTTTTGAAAATTTATTTACCCATGTTCCGTTGGGTAATGAGACTCTTTTAAATTTGTTTTATTAAAGTACAGTCTATCCTATAATAATATTTAGCATTTCCCAAATACACTAAGCTCTTTTTTTTTGCTATCGGTAGGGTGCACTACCTTGTCATCCTGTACCTTCACTGAGAAATCTTAGGCATTAGTATTTTAACGTTCTAATCAATACCTCTAGGCTAAACCATCAGGAAGTATAATTATTGGCATACTATTTATGTCTCTCACCATTTACTTTCAATTCCTGCCTTTATTTTTATTTTTCATTTTCTTTACTTTCTCTCTTCATTTCTCCTTTCTTGTTTAGTGTTTTTTTAATAAACTAAATTAGACAAACTGTTACATTTCATGTTACCTCAGAATGTTTTATTTTGTTTTTTCCTATTAAGAAAATAGTAATAAGTCAACTTCCTGCAGAAAAAAAAATTAAATGAGCTGCATGAAACTGGCTTATATGTAATTCAGATGCCAGAGCAACCAGGAAACAGTCTATACTGTAGATCCAAATGCTAGATAGCTATAGAGAAAGTATTTGCAGTAAACTTATAGAGAAAGTTAATCCTACAATTTCTTGTTCTTAAAATGAGATATAAATCAGGCATCATGGTGTCAGGGTTTTTATTCCCAATTTAAACAGTTGTTTTGCTGTATGGGATAAGCAATCAAACGAACTTTAATCAAAACAATTTGTTCAACTTTTTGAGAGTGATGGATAACAAATCTTATTTCCTCTGCCTTGCGGGTGACAGCTTTGTTATTGATTTTTCTTGGCGTGACACAAGGAACAGGTCAGGCAATAAAGACACACTTTATATAACATATCCTTCCTTTGATCCAAGGAACAGGGATTATAAAATACACTGTATTTCTGGGTCTGCCCATTTACCACAATGTTGTTTTATTCATGATGAAGGCATTATAGGAACATGTTTTATGCCTGAGTGTTTAGTGGTTTAGTTTGAGCATTTACAAGAAACCTGAATTTTGTTGGTCTCCTTAAAGAAGTCAGACGCATTTGTATACATATGTTGCCTTCTACACTTTCAAAGAATCTATATCATGTGGTTAACCACATAAAAATGAGGATTGTGTGTATCTTAAATAAGGAAGGATTGGGACATATGTATGAGAAACTGAGGGGGTCGTGAGGTACATTATATGTAGTAGTAGGAAGATGTTATATATGTAATTATATAGTAATCATGAATACTAATCTGTAATCACATTCTATTTATGGATGGATTTTCAAACATTTATTGTTTGAATGCAGGATATAGAAATAAAAACCTTTTATCACTTCACAGTAATTTTTCACTCACATGAAACAGCACCATATAAAGCATGATAAAGACATTCCATTTTTTCAACAAAGTGTATGGTGTTTGGGTGTGACAATATGTACAAGGTGCTTTGCTTAAAGGACCAGTAACCTCAATAAATAAAAGTAGCTATGTGGGCAGCCATTCAAGCTGAATAGGGTAGAAAGAACATGTTTACATAGCAGATAACAAATAAACTGTATAGTTATTACACAGAAAGGTAAAAAGGAGTCCACCAGTATTCATTGTTACAGAAATACAGAATTAAAATTTTAGCTTATAAATTTTTTGCTAAGAAATTTTATTTGTAGGTTATTAATCAACAGATACAAACTTTAAATGTAAAAAAAATATTTTCACTTTATGGTGTTACTGTTCCTTTAATTCAGCTCTATTGTACATCAATCTAAACACCCTCCCTGCATATGCTTATGTTTTATAAGCAATGGTGGGATAATATAAATTAGATAGGAGGTCAGGTGGTAGAACATACTTAGCGCCAGCTTTTGAGATATATATTTATATGTGTCTACTGGGAAGCCCATGCAATCAGTCAGTGGAAGAGAAAACTGACAATAAAATCAGAATTAGCTGACTGTAGATATTAGTCTAAAGTATGAGCAGGCAGAATGATCTACAGTTCTTAGATGATTTGAATGCATATTTAGCTGAATTTACAAAAATGTACAGTGTAGTCAGTTTACAAAACCTTACAAAGAAATAAACATTATACACTTTTGGTTCCCAAAAAGTACTGCTAGCTTTCCTGACTAGTCCTGAAGCAGTGGAGGGAGGGTCAGCCTGGAGGCTAGTCAAGATGAGATACAGTATAAACAGAGTATGTCTATGTAACCCTGTTATAAGCTAAGGGAAAACCTTGGAAAAAGGTTGGACCTCCTAGGGGTGCTTGACCTGATAAACGTTGTGGCCACTGCTAAACATTATAGTCAATGCTATAATTCACTACAGTAAGCCAGCATCACTTTGGCAATTAATAGAGGAGGAGGTAGAGCAGATATAGAGAAATGAGATATAGTTCATACACTCAACAGACAACACCAGATCATGGTTGCAAGTAGGCTATTTAGAAGATGAAACATTGTGTACCATAATGTGACTTTAGTCATTACAGTAATTATTGTAAGAGTCTATTTACATGATATTTAGCAAATTGATTTCTGGATGATATTTCTGTCCATGTTTTAGCATTATTTAAATGCATTAACAAATCTAGATTGTATCTGAATTCATATTTTCATAATACAATTTGTTGCACATATTGTTGAAATCTCACCACGCTATCCTATTTCTGTTTTTCTGCCTCATTAGTACGAAGATAAATTGACATCTCTGCAGTCAGTTCACTGCAGTCCCAGCCTAATGAAAGATTAGCTATTGAATAGTTGCTGAGATTTCCATAAATTACCCACTGCATGCTTATAAATTACCCTCTTAATGTTCTTCCTTCTGTGGAAGATTATAAATTGCAGTATTAATGTACTTCCTCGGAAGATTACAATCGACTGCAGGGAAATCCTTTTGATTGCTCTATCATGTCACGCTAGATGCCAGCGCCTCTGTACTATGGATCCCATGATCAGTATAATTACCCACAATTGGGCATGCTCCTGATGGGGTATAACAGCATGAAATATCAGAACAACAAAAAAAAAACAGAAACGAGAAGCAGCACAAGAACATGGAACTTTAATAGGAGGTTTACAGTTACATTTCAAAATATTTTTTTCTTTTGCTTTTAACCTTCCCTTCTTCTGTTTTAGTGACTGTTGTAAACCAGTCTCTCTGCTGGGACGTAAGAAAAGCAAAGAGCATTAATTACTTACATTTGTGTCATATAATTATGAAAGAGACGTGTATGCACTTTAATTATGTTATTCTAACTCAATACTCAAAGGATATTGCCTTTGTTAACTGTAGTGTAGACTTTTATATACAACAGCTTTGTAATTAAAGGAAAAAGGCAACCTATTTAGGAGCAATATTTATTAACTCAGAAAAATTTAAAGATGCACTATTTGACTGTTTAATTGATTTCTTTATTTTAGGACTTTAGCTTGGTGCTGGTACAGTAGCGCCTTAGAAAATAAAAAATAAGCCTCTGTGGGACAAACTTAAAGAAGCTTCCTAAGCGCTGACCCATGGCTAATACGATCAGGAAAAATGCTGCTAATCTCCTGTAGGCTTGTACTGCTGCATTTGCCAATGAATGGTTTATTTTGCTATCAATGACTCAGTGGTCTCTGGACATAGTAAAGCCTAGGGATAATTCCAAAGTGTTAAGCATGTCAATCATATATTTCAAGCTTACCTGCAATAAAATCTCTCTTTTGGAAAGCAAACGACTTGTTACCAAACAACCAGTGACTATGAATATGTTTAATTAACATAGGAATAATTGCCTCATTCTTGGTACGCTACCAGATCACTTCAGCATTACTCATTCATTACCATATTCAGAGGGCATGCTAGAAAGATGAAAGAGAGATCTGTCACATAAGACATCTATTCAATAGCTGAGAGAACTCGCTATGCCTGGAACTGTTTTCTTTTTGTCTGGTTGCTGTAGGGAAAACACAAACATCCCATGTAAGCTACTTACAAATTGGGGAAAAAGCTACAGCAAATTAACTGCATTAGCTGCCTTAGTCAAGTATTAAAGTTTATGTGCAAAATGGTTTGCTATGGAAAATATTAGTTGTACTGTTTTGTACTGTTTTGCTTACTTGGAAAGTAGTCTGCATTTAAATTAAATAAATAAATAGAATAAACAGAGCAAGCTATTGGTTGATAGACAACTACAAATAATTTACACGGGAATGTAATTTTACATATTGTCTGCTTAATATATAAGCTTTATAGTACACAATGGCAGGTTCAGGAAATTTACCTTCATTTTTTGTATCCATTGATGGCATGTAGGGAAAATAAACCATAAACCTTTCTGTCGGGAAACTGGTCAGAGATGTTCATCCTCTATATCCATGTCCCATAAGGTTATTATGCAAACTTTGTACATTTGTATAACCCCACATTTATATGTTTATTTAATTTCATCATTAGATTGATTGTTAGAAAAGAGAAAAGCATAGGCTGGCAGGATCCACGCTTATTAAAATAAAACCATGTACATGTATAAAGCTTATAATGGTTTGCATCTGTTGGATTTTAGCAGTGAAAAATGTACTGAGCTGTGCAACCTCATTTCATCATTTAAATGTGTGACAGACAATGAAGAGACAAGCAGGGATATCCCACATACTAGAACACTACAGCAATACTAAAAGGCATTCCATACTTACAATGTTTATTTGATATGATGATTCAGTATCATTGCACACAGTAGTGGGCCTCATATACTGTTAACAAGTACAGTGCTAGGCTCAGGTTTCAGTGGCAAACATTAAAAATCTTTGATTTAGTTTTCTTGTTCCTAGCACCAATGTGCACAGTTCAATGTTTTCTGTGAATTAGGTGCTACCATTAACCAGGGGTAAATTGCAGTGATTTATTTCAAGTGTACTTATTCATCATACTAATTATTTGTGAAACTGTACACAATTGTAGTTTAAGGAACTATAGGTCTATGTACATGGGTGTAGCTGTTAGTTAAATAACCAGCATAAAACTCATGCACCCTTATTGTCAAATACAAAATGAGTTGACATACATCATTCACATTAGTTCCTGCCTTACAGTAGAAGGTCCCTGTAAAATTGATTCATATTGTGATTTTTTTTTCTGGAGCATGTTTTTGAAATGTGTTGGAGAAGACCTACAAGACCTTAACTTTTACCCACTAACTGTTTAGGCTGCCATACACAGTGAGATCTGCTCGTTCGCGATGTCGCCAAATCTCTCCCCGATATGCTCACATTGAGTTGGGTGATATTGGGCTGATGCGATCGTGGGCCATAGGAGGGCCCCACACACGGGAAAATAAGCTACCTTTTCTTTTTTTATATTTGCTTGTCATTCTTAGTTTATAGAAAGTCCCTTTAAAAATGTTGTCTGGCTTTTTCAGCTTTAATCAACTTTAAAGAGATCTGCTTTAAGCTATCAATATATGTCAAGATTTGGATGGGCCGTTGGCCGATTTTCAACCATGCTGCCGAACCATCTGAATATGTATGGCAAGTCATGGAGCTGTTTTGACAGATAATCCAGCAATCATTTGTTTTACAGGAGATAATTCAAATGCCATGGGTGTTATACTCCTGAAATAATGGAACATTGGTTATTAGGGATACACTGAATCCTGTGAAAGATGTTGCCTAATACAGAACCAAATTCAACCCCTAATTTGCACATGTAAATTAGGGAAAACAAGGGGGAAAGAGAACTAAGACATTTTTAACTTCCTTATTTTTGTGATGAAAAGTGACGTGATTTTTTGGATTGGGATTTGGTTCAGCCAGGCACTTGGACCCTGGATTTGGTGCATCCCTTTTTGTTTTACACTTAAATATGGCTGCTGAGTGTAATGTTTGACTTTGCATACAATGTTCTGTGTATTTATTTATTTATTTTTTTAAATTCCTTACAAGAGAAGATATTTCCAGCATCTTGTTCCCTTGTAAACATTAACAGATTCAACATTGACTTGTCACATTTTGATTGCGATTGTCACGGTAGCAGCCCATTAATAAATGGCATAAATATCATACTGCACTCAGCAAATACAGTACATACCATAGTTTGATAGTGCTAAAATGTATAGCTCAACAAGTAGTTATTTTTATTTTATTTGTTAAAAACTGTTTAAAATTACATGTGACACTGGCAGTTGTAGCAGACAACGTAAAGCTTAGTAAAGCATGGGCAACAGTTCAAACTCCACAACCACTAAAGGCAACTCTTTAGTCTCTTTTTTATCTAAGGATGTAAGAGACAATGTTTAGCATGTTTATATGGTGATTACATATCAGCCGCCTAATATGTATGCTTTAAATTGGTAGTAATAAGTAGATGGTGGTAATTAGCGGTAATAAGTAGATATTTGTCTACCAAATTATTTTCTTCTTAAAATCTGATGAAATCTAATGAAAGCAACATATGAACTGATTAGAAAGGGGTACTACTCTAAAATAGAATTTTGTGAATTCTCCCCCCAAAAAAAGTTTCTCTTTTAATAAAGTAAGATTTAAATTCTGCTGGGAGGTTGTGTATTAAAAAGAACAAAGAGCAAAATAAGCAAAAAAATCTAACTACTTAAAACTATTAAAAGACTAATCTCATTTTTCTTTATTATAGTATGTTTTTTATTAAAATGTTGCTGGGAGATTGTGTACAAAAAAAAAAGAAATGACAGAACAAATAAGCAAAAAATCAAACTAAATCTACAGTAATAATCTGAAGTTTCTCCCCAAAAACTAAATATTTTTATAAAAACCACATATGTATAAACATTGACTGTATACTTAGTTTGCAGGTATTTCATTGGTCTTGTAAAATGTTTACGTTGGTGCATATATATTACCATATTAGAATAATCGTAACTAAGGTTTCAAATTAATAGGACATATATGTGTGTTTTAAGCACTTGGAATGGTTAAATATTTTTCAGAGGTATGTGTATGTTTACATACAGTTTAACATATACTCACTGATCGATAACACAAGTCTCTGACTGCATGTTGAACTCAAGCCAAATGTGATGAGCCTTGCACTTTTTGAGCTACGGGGCTACTCTATAAAGGTATGCAAATCTTTCACAACATGTTCCTGGAGTACACATGCACCTAATTTCATGATGAATACCCATTACAGCTGATAGCAGTAAAACGTAAGGCTTAGTGAGTAATCGGAAGCAGACGTCTTAAGCTGCACAAAGGCAAAACATATGGACTTCATAGACCTACTTAGAAACATCTTTACCGTGCAAAATAAATTATTGCTAATTACCGAGACTCATGCTAGCCTTTACTGTGGGTAATTTTGTTTTCTTCATATAGCTGCAATGAATTTATAAAAAAAAAAAAAACTCTTCCCAGAAGTTAATGTGATAATTAAATCATAGTGATTTTATCCATTTTATGTTTTAGTTACGATCAAGGACAGATCTTGACCAGGAAATTCTCAGTGACTGTCTTACGATTCAACCTCTGCAGCCTGCAACTTCACCACAGGATCCTTCAGAAAGCAGTATGGGAAGGTCTCCTGGCCCAGTTCATGATGTCTACCCAGGTAAAATGTTCAAGTAAAAACTGTGTCCTTAGGCTATTGCTGTTTTTTTCATCTGGCCCTTCATCACACAATCAAGAATTTGAACATATATTTGTTTAAATAGAGGAATTTGCAACAAATTCTTAATTTTTATTATTTAAAATTTTTTATCAGTAAGTAAAAGAAAACAACACATAGTCTAGTTCTTTCCTCGTGTTAAATAAGTGGTTTGCAATAAGATTGGTTTGTTTTGACACTAAGAAGGTATTCCATACTTTAAGATAACATAATGAATATTTTTTAGAAATCAGTGCTCACTTTTTTTTTCATTTGTGTTATCCTAGTTAATATATGTATCATACATATACATCAAGGTTTTGCAGGCTAATTGGTTTGTGATGTAGTCTAATTACTATAACTGTAAACAGTTGGACCTCCATATGTTTTCAGCCATCACTTAGCCAGAGGATCAATGCAAGGAGCTGCATTGCTTCAATAATTGTACTTGTCTAGTTTAATCATAAGAAAGCACAACTACAGCAGCAATATGGCAACATTTTATATTTCATATATTTCAAATAAGTGTTGCAGCACAAAAAAGGTTAAAAAAACTGAAAAATAAAAAATAAAGACTTACTACAAATTGTCCTGTAATAATGCTATCTACACCATACTAAAATTTTACATTAGATGAAAACCCCTTTTAAGGACAGAGGTTTTGAAATTACATTGCCTTGCACATAAAAAATTTAGTTGCTGTAATGGGGTATTTCAGGTGCCCTTTTCAACTTCAGCATATAGGTATGAGACCTTTTATCCAGTATTGTTTGGCCTGGGGTTTTCAGTATAATAAGGGTTTTCCCCATAAATTGAATTTCCATTTCTACTAAAAAATTATTTAAACATTAAATAAACTCAATAGTTTGTTTTTCCTCCAGTGAGGATTAATTATGTCATAGTCTTGGAGTCTATGGCAGATGGCCTTCCAATAATTTTGAGCTTTCTGGATAATGGGTTTCTGGATAATGGATCCCATGCCGGTACTTCAGTTCTTTACATAAAACATGTTCAGTTCTCCACGGCACCAAAAATACTCAGATAATTTCATGTGTAATATCTGTTATGTTTATTTAAATTATAGAGCGGTAATTACATAACCCCAGTTTTGTGATTACCACTACTAGCTCTTTCTCATAACTGATGAAAAGAAGAGGCAATGCTCATAGGATCCAGTGATATTAAGACTTAGATGGGCACTATGCTGAACTACAGTAATTTTCTTAACATTGCATTATTAGTCTTTAGAATTACTGTTTTATTGGTACTGTTAAAGTCACTTCTGTTATTCTAATTTACATTTTGGAACACATGCATTATCTGCATCACGGGTTAATATCAGTTTCCAATTATATATTGGGAAAATATGTTTGACGGACTTTGTTCCAAAAAGCAGGTTTTACCAATTGTAACCATGTGTGTAATAATTGGAATCATGTACGATGTGGTGGGAATGGATGAACAGTGAAGATGGGGCCCGCTTTTGCTCCATACAAAAAAAAACCCCTAAACTTTGGTGCTCCTGGGCAGTTCTTAAGTTAGCCATTTTATGTGGACTGCTTGCTTTCAGCAGGGGCCATGTGCTGCATATTTGTTTTGTAATCAGAGACATAAACCTGGACAAAGGTTTCATTTATTAAGAAATTTTGCCCTGAAGGAAAACTATAAATCACCTTACAGAAGAAAATCTGTGTTTGGGAGTGATCTGGAATTCATACGTGAATTAAAGTCGTAAAAGGAGGCCATGAAACTAGTAAGCTATGAACAACTCGGTAATAACAATTTATGAGTGGTTAAAGCTTTTCATCAATTAGGCATCAAATGGGAGGGATATAGGGTTTACGATTATTACAGCATAGGAAAATCTTAATTTAAATGATTTTTTTGTGGTGGACATATGGAGGAATTCATCTACCATTTATTCACATTTTAGCACATCATTTTGAAAATAGAAATAATATTTATGTGGATAAAGAAGGAATGGAACACATCCACATTCTCAAAAACATTTTTAGTTTGGCCTATCACTAACAGGACTCAGTTTATGACCCTCAAAATATATGAAACAGCTTGAAAATCAGCAAGCAAAGAGATGTTTTTCAAGTAAAAAAAGGTAGTAAAAAGCGAAAACAGAAAAAATAAACAAACCAGGAGACGTAATCATAAAAACATTGTAAAAATGACAAATTTGACTTTGAGATTTACTTTGGCACAGAAACAGCTTTTCCATATTTTTTCACCAAAAGTCATTTAAATGACTTTTAGTTAAAATATGAAGCCTGCAATCATATTTAAAGACTGCAAAAAACTTGGTGGCTCTACAACCAGTTTTAGCATTACTAGGTTGGCTTAACTTTGACAAAACTAGGACCATTCAATATGATTTTCGGATGTTGCTAAAAAATCAATGCTTTAGAGTTTAAAAAATATTTCTAGAATATTTTGTTTTTTCTCTGCTGTGCATTCAGATGAAGCCACTTTGGATTGTGCGTTTGACACAATAACTTAGATATACCATTTAACTCACTTAACACAGAATATTATGTCACAGCATCCCATCCAATTAAAGAGTTCACCATTGAAAACAATGGTGCTTTGGTATGCGAATGAAAAGATTAAATGCATTAAATGGGTTAAGATAACTTTAGATAACACAGTTTCTTCAATTAACCCTGAGTCATGACGCATTTAACACACAAATCCAAGTGGCTGCATCTGTATATACATTAAACTACATTAATGATTGAAGATAAAAATCTCATTTTGTACTATCCTTTGTGAAGGTGGAGCATATTTTCTATCTCTTTCATAAAAAATCATAACCATGTCAAATCAAAAGGATTTGATCAAACATCAAATTATGGAATTATATCTATAGTGTAACATATCTATAGTGTAACATACTAGTTAGTCAGGCATGAATCTGACTTCCAAAAGTGGGAGAGACCAAACAGTCCCATACTTCGCCCCAGATTTTCTGCTGTGGTTCTAGTAGGGATCCCACTAACTTTAGAGACTAGACTTACGACCCAGTAAAGGCAAGGATCAGTCAAGAGCGTAGTTAAGGTCAGGCAGTGAGAATTGTAGTCAGACAGACAGGGCTCAGGAACCAGAAATACCCAATGGAAAATGCTCAAGCAGGATATGTATACAACCAGAAGCCAGTTTGGGCAAGGAATGAATGAGTGATTAGGTTTAAATAGTGAGATTTGGTGGCAAAAAAATGAAGTAAAAAAAATATAACACAGCCCGAAACAAACATTGCAGCAACAGCTACCAAACATGAAACTGAGCATTTTGTAACATCATTGTGCATGACCATACACATGCGACAACTAGCATAGCATCTTTTCTCATGTGCACAGAGGAGTGCACGCACAGGCCAGAAAGCAAGGAGGTAAGAGAGCACACTAGTCCGGCAAGGCGGCTTACTTATAGTGAATATATGAATAATATAAGTGCCTACAGGTAGAGCTCAATATCAATATTACTTACAAAAAACATGCACAACACGTGTGTAAAGATTTTTTTCATATTCACATATTCAGCTGTCCAATAAGTACCTGATCACTGGATATTAAAATATTAAATTTTAATTCCTAGAGGTTTACTTCAACAGAGTTTCATTCAGGGTCAGACTGTGAATTACTAGCCTAAACTATTGAACTGAATGCAGTCCTGAAGTTATCTATATGCATCAGACATGCCCTTTTCCTAGATACCAAGAATATCAGCAGGCACCAATAGATTCCCTTGTAAGTTCAAGAGCAAATCAGGTAGAAATAACCTTACGAGTTTTGTGCTACACACCATTTTGTCATCGGTTTCATCTCTGTGCTCAGAGGTTGTGGATCTCAAGAGGCTTTAGAGACCTATAGATACAAGCAGCACTGACCATGTCAAAAGATAAGATGGAAGAAAGGAGGGGATGGGATTTCAGTCTAAATTTCTGAGGCAAACATCTAAAAAAAGTGTTTGTTATCTTTGATGTTACATTTATATCATATCATAAGATATTTGCATATAGAATTTAGTTTAATGTTCAGTATTAATAAAAACTATTCTCCTTCCTCTTTTAATTTTTTTGGGGGATCTGTTGAGACAATTACGCCTGTTATTATAAAACAAACCAGATATAGTACTGGAAAAAAAGAGAACAGCTTATCAATAAAATATTTACAGAAGTTCTAGCTGTCACCATATAATTTGCATCGCTAAATCTCTGTGGTACCTAGTCAGCAAGTAGCCAGATATCAGTCTCCATTGGGATGTATTTCTTTACAATGCCTAGCTGTCAATTAAGTCCTCTTTTTGCAGTAAGACATGTGAAATATCAAGTATTGTTTTAAATAAATAAATAAATATATATATATATAACCTAGGTTTCCAGAAGAGAATAATTGTAGTGGAGAGTTGAAAATGTTTTCGAAAATGTCATGAAAACAAATGCAGGAAGGTAGAAAAAAACAGAATAAACACCTTTACCAATGCCAGTATCCACTACTCTATAAATCTGTACACAGTTTCATACTAAATAGTATGGACAGTGATAAATGGAAAACTGTACCAATCGACTATTCATATTCCAGTCTCTTATTCAAATCAGTGCCTGATTGTTAGGGTAATTTGGACCCACCAACCAATTTGCTGAAATTGCAAACAGGAGAGCTGCTGAATAAAAAGCTAAGTAGCTCAAAAACCACAAATAAAAAAATTAAAACCCACTGCTAATTGTTTCAGATTATTACTCTCTACATCATACTAAAAGTTCATTGAAAGGTGAACAGCTCCTTTAAAACCCTTAGAAACACTAATTTTCACATATATTGCCACATAAATATATGCCTTCAGATTTTACATGTATGGCATTGGGTAGGCAAGGCCTGGTCCTAGTGGTAGTCCAGACAAACACATACTTCCAAAGGATTCTTTTTTATTGACCCAAAAAGGGGTGGGGCTTGCCGTGGAGTTTGAGGTGCATGAGCTACATTTCAGCATGGTCTGTTGATATTTATTTTTTGATTGGGGTTCCATATCAGACCCAGACTGGCAATCTTTTGTTCTGGCAAATGCCAGAGGGGCTGCTGTAAATTGCCATAGTCAGTCACTATTTATTGGGTTTATGGGCGCCTGTTTTGTCCTATGTGTGCCTGAAATGCTCGGGCTTATTTGTATTCTCAGTTCAGACCTGGGCTCCATACTGTTAGTTGGCAAGGCCCATTTCCAGGGGGTCCTGGTAGGCATTGTGTTAATAATCTGCGTGGCCTTTCTAAATGAAATAGCTTCTGGTAATTCTTGGAGTTGAAAGTTGGTTCTATTCGGCAAGAATCTTTATTTTACTTTATGCAATAACACATGCAGAATTGTGCCAATATTTTGCATGTTGCACACCTTTGGTTATTTAGCCTTTATATATTTACTTTTTTATTTAGCATTAATATGCCTCTTTCAGTTTTTCCTTTCACTTCATTACCTTTGTGTTTTTTAAAAAGCTACACATTACATCAGTTACAGTGACCTACAACTTAAGAGTCAGAGGGTCATGAGGTTGATATCCCTATGGGAGACTTAGGCATATGAGCCACCATGGAAATCAATGGAAGCCATTTAGTGTTCTGATTATTGAGAGATACAACATCTGTTCTGAGTTATGAAACTGATGTTGCTGTACCATGTCAAATGTTGTTCGGTTCAAAATATATATGTATTCACGTAAAGGTTTCCAGGAGCTCATTTGCATACATAGTACATCCTGATAATGTAGAGACCTTTATTACTTTATTGAAAAGGACAACAGCATTCTTCATTCCTTTACAAAATGTATTTGTGCAAATTGTTTTTAAAAAAATATTGTTTTTCTGTGGTTTTAGCTATCAACCCTGAACAACACAATACTGTTTTACTATAGATATATATATATATATATGTGATTGTTTTACCATTTGAATAATATTGCATAATAAATATGCAATAGATAAATATTTCAACATGCTGCCACAGAGCACATTAAGGACTCCCGTGGCTTTTTTAAGGAACTGTATTTCTCAGTGAATGTGTCATAAAGTTCCAAATGAACCCATGCTAGCTCTTACTATCTCTCATCCATGCTACAAAGTAATAAAACTACTTTTACTACATACTATTTTACTGGAGTCAGGAAAGGAGAACATCCTTTTTTCTTGCTGACAACCCTGAAGCACATTATATTTGCATTGTCAGCACTCCATTATAATAGGGAGGTTGCAATTGTCAGGCAGATTCCTATTTTCTGACTTCAGTTTTGTGATACCACAGAATGTATGGTTACAGATAGACTTTTATGCTTGCAACTGGCTAATGACATTGACATCTCCTTGAACAGATTCCATCAGACCATATGAATTCTGGACTAGACTGACATAGGCCCTAGGGCATAAAGTATGGTGTAATGCTTTGACCTAATCTTTTTTTATCATGATCACAGGCTCAGTGGAAGTTTCTCCACCTTTCAGTCTCAAAAGCAATAAGAGTTTCCGATATATTCATTTGCCATGTCTAATCAATTGCTGCAGCTGTCAATCTGTGGTCATATCCTCAGAGTAGCTTAATGGTAACCTTGGGGCCATGAAAACAGTTTTGACCCTTTGATAACACAGAGCTGTCCAGACAATGCACTTTCAATCACCAAGCCTAGTGACATATCATATATATGAGATCACAGCAGGTTTGCCATCTATGAACTGTTCACCAGTAGATAGCAACAATTTCATCTTGTTTCTTGCATACCTACAATTTGGAAAGGGAATCTACGGATACATGCACTTTAGTCAAGACATGCAGTCGTTTTGCTGTGATTTTTTTCTGTGATAATACTTTTATACTGCCAAGGTTGAGAACGTTTCCCCACTTATTGGTGCTGTGTTTTCAATGTACTGCATTGTATTTATTATTGTATGAACACATGTTTGTTCTACTGTACAGTGCTGCCTACATAAGTTGTGCTCTATAAATACAATATAGATAAAAATAAACATAAAGTACATACATAACATTTTACATTTAGGAACACATAGTGACACCTTCTTCCTGTTTGTTCTTTATGATCCTGGGAATGCTAGGAATACATTGCTAATGACTTTTTTGCCCACAATAAAAATTCAGTTTTGAAAATGATTCTGCAATTTAAAATTTTGCTCAATTTAAAGGGATGGTTAACCTAGAGTCCTGCAGCGGGTTGGGTACCCGCGAGTTACCCGCAAAAACCTGTGGTACCCTGCGGGTTGCCGGTAGAATTTCCCGGTGCGGGTATAGATGTGGGTCAGCAGTTCTGCGGGTTTTCAGATCGGGGGTTGGGCCGCGGGTCTTCTAAATAGCAATTTTTACTCATTTTTCTGAACATGCCTACTTCTGATGATGTCACTTCTGGTTACAATGACAGCATTTCCTGATTCTTGATTGGCAGCATGACAGCACTTCCTGATTCTTAATGGTCAGCGGGTCGCGGGTTGCAGATAATTACTTGCCAGTCAGGATCGGGTAGCAGGTACAGGAGGGTAAAAATGTGGGTCTGGGTCCGGGTTGCGGATTGCAGGTTGCGGGTACGGGTTGGGTAAGGGTAGCAAAAAATGTACAAGACTGTTTGGGAACTAAGACTTTTGCAATATTGTTTAATTGGAACAGCCAGGAGATAAGCAAATGCTGTTTTCAATAGCAACTGCTTTTATAACTAAGCAAATGAAAATGAAATAGGCAGAGCCCAGGGAAGTTTATGTCATAGCATTACTTTAATGAAACTGCTAGCAGGGCAAAGTTCTGTCTTATTAAAGGTCCTAGTTGCATAACTTAACATATAATCAAGGTTGCGTGATTTTACATTTCCCTGCTAACTGCTGTTATAAACAATCATTCCAGTCTAATCTGTCCAATCCAAACTCCTGGAACATGTAATTTCATACTAAAATTACACAACTAAGCAGAATATTGCTTGAATCTCTCAAGTAGGCCATATATAAGTTAATGCTGTTCTGTATCCAAAAAGTCAATCTGTTGGCCAGAATTTTTTATGGGTGCCATTCACCATTCTGTCCGTTGTGGTGCAGCTCCTCTTTACTCCCTCATCTGCCAGTACCCCCATATATTCACTGCCATACATGTTATTAGCAGATTACATTTTCAAACATCATCTGGGATAAAACAGGATTGCCAATTTTATGTATCAACGGTAGCTCAGCCTGGCATACATGGGAAGCATGGCCAAAATTACAGAAACTACGTAACCAAATCTCAGCATATATGGCCAACTTTAGTAATGATTTTGGTAAAGTAAGTGCCCACTTACCTCCCTACCGATTTTCTGATAGGCTGGACAAACATAATAATTGCATTTCCCACCAAGTACCAAGTAAATCAGACAGTTATGTTAAAAAGCAATACATGTTAGTAAGTAGTGAGATGGGGGAAGGCAGAGGGGCTCCTCCATTAGAAAACATGAGCAGCACTAGGTTTATATAGGCATAGTGACTCCTGTTATAATTGGAAGTGTCACTAGTCATAAATTGCTGTGCTCTTAGTTTCTATTAGATTGATTTATTTCTGTGATGGACTTTTTTGTACAGAATTCTGATACAATACAGAAAGTAAACATATCAAGCACCATAACAATATACTAGAACATTATTTGTATATACATACTTTATGTGGCACCATGAACAGATCTGCATCTGCCAATGGTATTTACCAGGTAAACATTAAATAACCTCAGTGTATCCCACAATATCTATAGTGTGATGACTAATGTGAGTTTTTCTCTTTCAACAATTTTAAGACTTATATTTTTAAGGATTGTAAAAACTAAACTAAGACATATTCATGAATTTTTAAACTTATGTTGATCCCTAAGATGTAAACTCTGCTTCCTCATTTGTAGAATTAAGTGAGTGAAAAGAATACTAATTAGATGTGTATGATTAACCTGATGATGATTTTATTCTAAAATTTGCAAGGTAATAATAATGTTACACAGAAGGATTTTGAATTTACCCTTAAGTCATTATATCATTGAAAAATGACACTCGTTGAGGCCTTTTTAAATGTGTTAGTAGTTAAAGTGAGTATCTTAAAAATGTTTGATCTGTAATAAAATGCCCCACTATTGTGTCTGAAAGTTTTTTTTTCATTGGAAACATCTGCCTGGAGTCATTTGTAACATTCTCAGTTTAAATGTGAAAGACAATAAAGAAGCAGTTAGAGGTATCATTTAACCTGTGTTAGGGGAGCTTAACTGGGTCTGGGTTTAGCATTTATAATCTGTGCAACACTTAACCTCATGCTTGGTAAAGGTCACATCAGAACACTGGTAAAGAATTTCTGCTAATGACAGTGAGAGTGAATGTTCTACTGGGGGAGGGCATATATCGACTTAATTGGATGCAAGACTATGATCCTATTAGCAGAATACCAGCTTAATCAAATTAAAAGAAGATAATTACAGCATTGTATTTATTCTTGTGAAACTAAAAACTAAAATCTTTGTGCTGTTCAAGAACAGAATTGATTTAAATCCCCCCTTAAAAAATATATAATGTTCCTCTGCAATTTACATAAATATATCCTCTTTAAGAAACTGGTCTGTGATTTAAGGAGACCTGGGTTTATTCTTATAGCAGATGATTTCTCTGTGTACCACCAAGTGTGGTCTTAGGTCACATTATCTTCATATACCTACAGCCAATTTATACCATCAGGTTCAGGGATACATTGTGCTTAAATAGTGAGTGCACACTGCTGTGAGTCGTAAAAAATAAGGTTAATGTAAGTTTGTTATTTGAAACATATGCTTGTCAAAAAATCAACAAAAGTATCATAGCCGAAACTAAAGCTTTAGATAATCTCCTAAATGTTCATACTGTAAATATTTCTGTATGATTGTCTATTTTACTTCCCTTAATAGAGAGCTGCCATATCAGTTGAGTGAAATCTTTTTGTAGGTTTTTTTTTTTTTTTTAAAGAAAGAAATATTTTTGGGTTATAAATCCCAGACAGAGAGCAGAAAGATCAGTTAGTTAGTGGGGGAAAATAAGATGAGGGAATATGTCAGTTATTTCTGTGACAATCTGACTTGCGCATGAGCCAGCATGTGTTGTGCCTACCTGATATACAGAACTAATGCACTTGCTGTAAACAAAATGTAGATTTATGGAGTTTAGTAATAAAATATTAGGTGGATTACAAACTGTGAGATGAAATAACATGATTTGTAGAACCAATGTGTCACATAATCCCCCCCTTTGAAATCATGGTTGCTGTGATCGAGATAGAGAGCTCAAATAAATGTTGGATTCAAAACTATATATTGTAGCCCACAGAAGCCAGACGATAGGGCACACTAAATATATTTAAGAAAAAGATGTATACAGTATGAATATGCATTCCCTTGGGCTCTTGGTTCCCATGAATACGTGTGGGGTCACACGAAACGCGTTGGGAAAGCTGTAATTTGGGAAATAAAAAGCCTTTTATTCACCGTATCCTCCTGAGTCGTGGTGTGCGTGCCAAGTGGAAGTTTTGTCACTCTTGATAAAAATACCTGTATCTGGGAATAACAGGTTTTTATAAAATATTCAAGTCAGTGAATCAGGGAATGTGTTAATGTGTTTTGTTTTTGTTGTGGCATATATATATATATATATATATATATATATATATATACAGCACTGGGTCTGGGGCTC
Organism: Xenopus borealis; assembly: GCA_024363595.1. Taxonomy (NCBI): domain Eukaryota; kingdom Metazoa; phylum Chordata; class Amphibia; order Anura; family Pipidae; genus Xenopus; species Xenopus borealis. The sequence continues at coordinate 138,058,164 of CM044431.1, forward strand.
ATTTACAAATACTAGGCAGCATATATGATCTCACCAATGAAAGCAAACATCTGGTCAGATGCCATTCGTTACTGCCCAGATGCGATTTGTCCAGTGTTTAAAAGTGACCCCTAGTGTGTAGGCACTCGTATACAGTACAGGTATAAAAAAGACAGCTTGCCAGCTTGAGTATGTGTGAATGTCTCTACACATAATTTAACTAATAGAAAATGTATGTCATAATAAGTGGCCTACTGAATCTTACCAAATCAGCATATACATTATTGCCCTTTAATATCTTTTGCCCACATTTTGACATTCGGGGTTGTGACCAATGAACTAATGGAACTTAGTTTTGCATATCCTTTCTTTGTATGTGAACACAGTTCCTCATACAAGTCAGAGGTCAGACTTTAGTATTTCCAGTTTGTGGGATAATCCACTTTATTAACATACATACAGTGTATTGTCTGTCAGTCTATTTCTTGCTATCAAAATTTTCCTTTGTTTGCTTCTCAAGTTAGTGATTTTGCCATTGCTTATTTATGGTGTTATTATTTCAGCTGCTGAACACATTTATTTTCTATAGGTGTTACTAAATGGCAATGCTTTTTGGGTGTCTGTTTACTAACATACATTTGAATCAATAATCCCTGATGTAAATATGGAAATGAACGACTGACAAACAAAACTGAAATCAGAATTTTTAAGTAAAATGTAAAATATAGATATTGTCTCTCTTGTAACCAACTAGTGATATTGTCTGTTTCTTGCTTTCAAACTTTTCCTTGGTGTACCTCTCATAACAAACTAGCTGGCAACTTTGCCATTGCTTATTTATGGTTTTATTGTTTCAGCAATTTTTAGTAAAATGTACCAATCTTTTACAGTTCAGGTGTATTGTCTCTCTATTTCAATCTAATATATAATTATTAAATTTAATGTGACGTGTTTGTGTGCCTTGAACGAACTACCGCTTCTACATCCACTAGTTTATCTTCCACCTGCTGTGATGCTATCAAAGGTAGGGGCAGTAGTTTGCAGGTTACTTTATGACATTTTCTGCCCTTGAGATATTAAATAGGCCAAAGGCAGCATGTATATGTGTATAGGATGAAGAAAGAAGTTGCTGCATTGGGTGAGTGGTAACTTTATTTTTTTTTATTATTGGCAGAGGCTGGGGTAACTTTTTTTGGCAATGTAAAGGAGGTTGTGCATGCCAGTGTCATTATCTGTTATCTTATGAGGCAGGAGCATATGACATGTTGATGTATAAAATCTCTATACTTCATTTTTAGGGGCAATGTTTTCAAGCACTCACTCAAGCAGAAATGGAACAGCAGGAGGAACTATCCCTCCATCACTTCCTCCAAGTCATCCTTCTCCAGTGAGCAACATGCAGGGTAGTCCTCACAATCCACCATCTCAGCTACCTCCTCTCACGCCAATGGAGCCAGGATCTGATAGGTAGGAGTTACAAGACCTTTAATCAAGTTGCCATCCAAAGCATATTTACACTATATTATGTTTGCTAAATAGCTAATGGAGCAGTGATGGGTAATATACAGGAGTACTCAAAAGTCACACACATGTCAAGAATACAATAGAATATGTTTTATAAATTAAATGCATTTTCAGCATGCATGGTTGTCCATAAACTACATAACAAAGCATCCTTGTAAAGAATTTTAATGTGACCTGGCATGTAAATTATCTGACATTATCTGCATGCATACATATGTATCTGTGCACAATACCCTCTGCTCACCAGTGATAAAACTAGTGATGCACAGCAATAAGATAGTTTGGTGCTTGCAGCAGTATTTTCACAAATGGTGTCCAGCTGACATGAGTCCTTGCACCCCAAGAGAACAATGTATCACCATTGATCTATGTTGATTGGTTCTTCTTGGAAAAAGCTACATAAGAAAAGGCAACATCAGGTTGTTTGACCATTTGACCCTCACCTTAGAGTTATTATTAAATTCTGAGTACCCACATATTTACTGCTTGTTATTGAACAGTACCAGCACCCATCATCTGCATAAATTGCTGGCAACGTATCAGAAGAGATGGGTGGAAGCTGTCCCTGCTGAGTTCAGACAGGAGGTGAGGCCCTCAGCTGTAATGCCATACAGATAGACTGACCTTTTTTTCTACCAATCTGCCTGATGCTTAGGAGTTGAGCAATGTCACTGAGTGTGCTTTCGTATACCAGACTGAACTGTGCACATGACTCACTAGGATAATTTTCTAGCCGAAATAATAGTTTTCTACAACTAGATCTGGTTATATTCCAACAGTAAACGATTGGGTTCTGTCCTGGTTTCCGGTATAATAATAATATATATATATATTTCTTTGATCTTAGGTTGCATCACTTAAAACTGCATCAGCATTTTATTCCCATTATTGTATTATCTGGAACGTTTATTTTAAGCATAGAGAATAATGGTTTGAATCCTACTGACACCAACTGTAAATGAATATCTTGACAGTGTCAGGGGGCCTGTTGGCTCCCAGCAGGAGTAGTGAGGACCAAGGAGGAAGCTAAGGGTAAAAGTGCAAGTTTATAATCTGGCATTGACCTGAAAGAGCTTTTATCTTTGAATTTTGTGCCTGGCGTGATGTCATCATGGCACCAGGGTCAACCCAACTAGGTCATGGGCACCGCCATTTTGGATCCAACGCTGCCAGAGATGGCAGCACCATTGAGCGCTCCTGACAGACAGATTTTTAACTCAACATCTTCTGATGAAATAACACATGTATCAACTGGTTCAACTGGCTGGGAATTTTTTTACAGTATCTAGTAGAATTAAACTGGAAATTTTGAGTTTTTCTTGAAAATGTTCCATCACTCATCAGTTCAACTGAATTGGTAGAACTTGAACTGAAGAAGCCACTTGGATGAGTGGTGAAACTGTAAATGTCCAATTAACTTAATACTGCTAGATACTGTATAGCATGACGTGGATAATCTTCATAGACTTTGGCATTTTTTATTAAATCTGACTAATATCTTATACTTTATAAACAACTTGGTGTGTTTTTCTACAAATATGTAGTACTTTCCTTCCTTAATTTGTAGCAACTTCCCCACCCTCTTTAAACTGATTGTCCTCTCCTAGCCTACCCTAAAAGTTCCTAGGACACTTCCAATGAACATGCTACGGTGCAGCAATCACTGCCAGGGGGGCAGACACCCAATGTAATGGAGCTGAAGTTAGTGGCTGTTAAACCTGCTGTGCATTTCTGCAGGCACAAATGTTTTATTTTTTTTACATCATTGAGGGATATTGTATAAGAACTGACAAGAGAACAAAATAACTGTCATAAGGAAAACAAAACAGTACATATGTCCAATATTTTTGGAACAGGAACACAAACTTTATACAGTACATTGCTGAGCTTTGATTAAACAGAAGTACCCAAAGATTTGGGGGAATTTTAAATACTTATTATAATTGTAAATTAGTAGATAATGTTAGTGGTTAATGTAGGTGATGGTGCATGGATTGGCAGCCTTGCTGATTTTCTGATTGAAAGGTTTGAAACCTTTTTTTTAATTACTTGCTTCTATGAAGTAAGAATAGAAAATGTTCGGTGTCTTGAGTTCCATCACCAGTGATGAATACCAGTTGATGTGGCATAAATGTGATTCCCTTAAAATTTATAGTTCCAAATATTCTTTATTTTATACATATGTTTCTTTATAACAAGGGTTATACAGTATACATTTTTGCATCACACTTTTTTTTTTCCCTCTGAGTTTTCCCAGTATACCATTAGGAAAAGATAGGGGTGTTAGTATAGGTAAGATTAAGGGTAGGGTAGCAAAGGAAAAAGGCACTTCTTGGCGACCGTTTAGATCTTAATATTCAAGGCTTGTATGTATTCCAATCAATCTATTTTGTGTTGACTCTCATTTCTTGGTTGTACAGCAGTTGTCTGCACATGTCTAGAACTTTTGTCCGTCTCCATGTTCTCCACAGGGCTGTATTTTGAGTTACCCATTTGATATTACAGTCTAATAATTCCTCCATTGTCATGTTGTATTGTGCATCTTTAAGTACCTGGAGTATTGATGGAGCTGTTGTTGATTTCCACAATCTGGCAATTGAGGCTCTTGCCGCAAATAACATGTGGTGTAGAATAAATTCCTCTCCTCTTTCCATGACTGCTGGAAATATATGTAATAACGCTATAGCTGGTGTCAATGTTACTGTTACATTCAGTTTTTTTGTAGTGAGTTGTTCAATCTCTTTCCACAGAGGTATAAGTTTGGGACATTCCCAAAACACATGTATCAGTGTGCCGGTGGCTCCACATTGTCTCCAGCACATTTCGGAGGTTGTTGGGTAAATACATGCTAGTTGGTATGGTGTCAAGTACCAATTAAGTAAAAGTTTGGTATATTGTTCCAAGTGATTTCCACATCTGGTTGTTTTTTTAACATTCTGAATGACTTTTTCCCAGTCTGTGATTTCCATTTGCAGTTGTAGTTTATGTTCCCAATTGATCATTTGTTTGCTCTTATTCTCAAAGTGTGCTGATGTTAAAAGCTTGTATAGAGAAGATATCCTTCCTTTAACTGGCTTGTCTTGGAGGCATATTGTTTCCAACAAGGTTTTTTGTGGTAGGAGAAACTTTGCCTTTTTAAAGAGGTAGTGTCGTACTTGAAGATATTTATAGTGGTCTGCATTAGGTATTGTGTATTGCTGCACTAGAGTAATAAATGGCTGTAGGATACCATTTTGTAACAATGATCCTACGTTTCTGATGCCCTGTTGTTTCCAATTCTGTAGAGATGAATTCGGAACCTCTTTTCCTATGCTTGTGATCGGTTGTAATGGTGTCATTTCAAATCTAAACATCTTATGTTTCCTAACTCTTCTCCACATTATAAGTAGGTCTTTGATGGTTTGTAGTGTAAAATTACATTTGCATGTATTGGTTACTTTGGGGGACCAGACAAGCTCTTCCAGTTCCATGGGGAGTACGGCTTGTTTCTCAATGTCTACCCAGTGTTTATCAGGTTTTGTTATTGTCCAGTATAGTATTGCCTCTATCATTATTGCCTTGTGGTATTCTTTAAGGTTTGGTAACCCTATTCCCCCTGAGGTTGTTGGTCTATATAAAGTGTCTTTAGCCACCCGTTTCCTTTTACCACTCCAAATAAAGTCAAGTAGTAGTCTCTGTGTTGACATGAAGAAAATAGTATAGGAATTGTCCGAAACATATATAGTATCTTAGGTAACAAAAACATTTTAACAACAGCTGCTCGTCCTATCCATGATATATAGGTTAACCTGTATTGCAAAATTTCTCTGTTCAGAGTTGTTGCTAAGGTACCGTGGTTATATTTATATAAAGTGTGTATGGTCTTGGTGAGCTTTACCCCTAGGTAATTAAGGTAGTCTATTCTCCAATAAAATTTGTATTGCTGTTGAAGATCAGCTATTACCAATGAGTTTAAACCGACAGTGCTTGCATTTTTTCTGTGTTTATCTTGTAGTAGGAGATGGCACCAAATTCTTTAATAATTTGTAAGAGGTGTGGGATTGCTACTTGTGGGTTGGTTGCCAAGATTATAACATCGTCAGCACACAGCCCGATTTTGTGCTCCTTCCCTCCTATGTTAATTCCCTCTATCTGTTTCGCTTGCCGTATCCTTTGAGCTAGAATTTCCATTGTCAGGTCAAATATTAGCGGGGATAGGGGGCAGCCCTGTCTAGTACCATTTGTAAGGGCAAATTTACTAGATAAGAATCCTGCGGCATTAACCTGTGCTGTGGGGTTTGAGTATAAGGCTAGGGTTGGTTTTATGAATTGTGGGCCTAGGTTGAAATATTTCATTGCCTCTTATACCAATCCCCAGTGAACCCGGTCAAAAGCCTTCTCTGCATCCAAGGATAGTAGTAACATTGGTGTATGTTTATGCTGTGCCATTTGAATAAGGTCTATCATTCTTCTAGTTGCATCAGATGCCTGCCTTTGTCTGATAAATCCAACCTGATCCAGGTTCACTAGGGATGGCAGTACTCGTTGTAGTCGTGTGGCTAACAGTTTGGCGTAAATTTTAAGTCTGTATTCAGGAGAGCTATTGGCCTGTAGTTCTGCACCAACTCTGGTGGCTTACCCGCTTTTGGAATGGTAGTAATAGTTGCTGTGAGCGTCTCTGAAGGGAATGTTTTATTTTCCTGTGCTTCCTGAAATAGTAAAAGGAGGCGAGGTGCCAACTGGTTTGTAAACTCTCTATAGTATATATTGGAAAACCCATCTGGGCCTGGTGCTTTATGTAGGGGTAAGGCCTTTATAGCTTCTTGTATTTCTATTAGGGAGAAAGGGGTATTTAACTGTTCCTGTTGTTCTGGGGAAAGTTTAGGAAGTTTTATATTTTCTAGGAAGTTTTGGATGGCCTCTGTAGAGGGTTGGGGTATGTTGCCGTTTTCTTTAAGGTTATATAATTTAGTATAGTAAGCAGCAAATGTGTTGGCTATATCTTTTGGGTTATAGAGTGTGTTATTATTGTGAACCAACTTAATTATTGAAGATTTTGCTCTTTGCTGCTTAACTTGTTTAGCTAAATAATTTGAGGCCATATTACCCTTATAATAATGTTCAAGTTTTAAAGATCTAAGGGCAGTTTCACATTTAGCTAAGTCTATCTGTCTTAGTTCTTCTCTAATATCTTGGATTTCGGTTGCCCTTTGTCCAGCAGGGTTTTTTTTGTTGAGGGCTGTAAGATCAAGTAACTTTTCCCAGAGATCTTTTTTAATTTGGGCCTTTTGTTTTTTGATACGGCTGTTTTGTTGGATTAATAATCCCCTGATTGTGGCTTTATGTGCGCTCCATATAGTAGCCTGTGTGATATCTGGGGTGTCATTTTCCTTAAAGAAGTCCTGGATAGCTTTTTTAATTATTTCCCGAAATTCTGGGTCAGTTAAAAGCGTTGGTATTAACTTCCAACCTTGTATTCGGTGTATGTGTGTACTTTCCTCAATGGTCATTGTTAATGGGCCATGATCCGACCACGAAATAGGGCCTATTGATATACTAGTGGCTTGTTGCAGTAACGTTGCATCTGTAAGAAACAGGTCTAGTCTAGAGTATTCCTTATAAATTGGAGAGTAATATGTGTAATCTCTCGCAGTAGGGTATAGGGTTCTCCATATATCATAAACACCTTCTGTATGGAACAATTTCCTAAGTCTACTGGCATTGGCTAATTTCTTTTTATAGTACCCTCTAGTGGCTTGGGTTGTGTATGCCTGGTTGGTAGTATCTATGACTGGATTTGGGGGAAGGTTAAAGTCCCCTCCTATTATGAGCATACCCTGTTTTATCTGATTCATCTTAGCGAAAACCTTGTGTAGAAAGTGAATATGACCTTCGTTGGGGACATATACATTTACCAGAGTATATTTAACATCTCTAATACAACCTACAACAATAAGGGCTCTGCCATTTGGATAACACCATTCATCTGCTATTTTCAGACCTAGGTCATTTTTAGCTAATATAGCTACTCCAGCACTTTTAGTGTGGGCTGAAGATACTTGAATGACTGTGTATTTAGTGCTATGGAGTCGTACTGGATCACATTTCTTAAAATGCGTTTCCTGTAACCAAATTAAGTCTGGATTCTGTATTTTTGCTTCATTCCATAGTTTTGATCTTTTGTACGGGGTCTTAAAATTTATAGAGGGTTCTTTGAGCTAGTTAAGTTTGTCATGTACTTGGTTTGTATGGCTTTTCTATGAAAGCATCAAACAGAGATAAGTAGACAGAAGGCTTCCATTATGTATAAACACACTATGAATCAGCATGGAATAATATCTAAGATAAAAACACAATGTTTCTCTACATCTAATTCTTACAACATGTTTCAAAATCCCAATTTAGCTGTACAGAATCTGTGTGTTTTCTGCATAGATCATTCATTTATTTGGCTTTATGGTCAGCCATACAGTACATTTGCAGTCAAGAAACTAATATAAATATAAAATTTTCTGAGTAAATAGAGTGATTCATTCAGGGACAAATCTGGATTGAAAATCCTCTGAGTTCCTCATCACTGAGCAGATGCAGTGCTGTAGTCACATATTTTAGTAAGCCAGAAATTCAAAGCAATGATTCAGAGAACATGATAAAGTCTACAAATGTCTTATAAGAGACCCCTGTCTGGCAGCACACCATCTTGTATTATCATCTTACTTTTAATGTAGAGTTACTCATAAGCTTTTTGAGGGAAGCAGAGGAATATTAAAGCATGAAATATAAAAAGGAACTCTGTGAAATGGGATTGGAATGTATGAAATCCACCCAAAAAACTGAAATCATCATTCAGTGAGACATGGAAATGTAATCAAGACAGGGAAAAGGCTGATGTTTTCTTCATGACAAGACATTGGTTTTAGGTGAATTAGTTGCTCATAGATCAAAATAACTGCATTACAAAGCAGTACTATATCCCATTCTTAATAAGCTCTTGGTCACCATGGGTCACCTTATGTTTATTTGCCTCGGAGCAAAAATCAGACTAGACTGTTGAAAGGGGTAGGGTATGTTGTTCACAATTATATTGTGCAAGCACCAGAGCACTGGCAAAAAAAAAGACAAAAAACATATTTCATTCTTGTGTTGAGTGGCAACATTCCACCCAGATAGTCCATTATTCATAAATGTTTGTGCATTTACGTATTAGAGAGTACTTATGCAACATTTACGAAAGGGCCAGAAGCAGAACTCAGCAAACTCATATTAAGTGTTCCACTTGGCCTGCTTTCTGCTTTACAACTGTGCTTGCCAGCTGTCTTCTGTTTTTATTTAATGTATTGTTCATTTGAAGGGAAACAGAAACAGGGGCCTAAAAAGTTAAAACCACAAACAGATACTAAAGGGGCATTCCCATGAACACTTACAGCTTTAGTTGGCTGAAACCTACTTTTATTTAATGTTTTTATTAAAATTCCATTTATTTTTACATATATTTAATATCCAGAATCTGCATTTTAAAAAAGATCCAATGAAATACAAGGGTGTGCCTGAATATACTTTTTATTTAGCACTCTGTAATACTGACCAATAAGTTATACTGTCCACTTTATTTTTTCAAAGATATTAGAGAGTCCTGCAAACACCAAATCTCTAATTTCAAGTTTTGCAGGACTCCTCTTCTCTACTACTACTCTTCATAAAATGGACTAACATGGTTACGTGATGCATAGTTGTGGAGGACCATACACACCTGTCATTTGAAGCGCACACAAAGACAGCACTTGACGCATTTTGTGGCTATCGCCACTTCCTCATAACTTAGTTATGTGATGTATAGTTATGGAGGGCCATACACACCTGTCATTTGAGGGGTGCATAACTAATTGACTGATTTATCAAACACTGGACTGTCAAAAATATTCTTCTGACAGCCAGGAAAGCTGGGGGCTTCTCCAGCAAACAAAACCCATAGAGAATGTGTAATAATGCTCTTAGCAATTTTCCTTCTGGTGAAACTGAAAATTTTGCTTCAAAACATACATCAAGCAAGTTTCTTCATCCCTAAGTTCAACAACTTCTCACAAAATATTTATCATGATTTACATGGATTAACAGGGAACTTAATTACAGTGGATCAGGCTGTGCATAAAGCTAGGAGGTGTATGTAACCATAACTCATCACTTTAATTTCAGGTTTAGAGGTGCAGCTCCTTCCCCTCATCACCTGAGCCCACAACGCATAACTGGTCCCCCAGGCATGATTCACAGACGAACACCCCAACCAGCCCACATTCAGCAGACAGGAGGCTCTTATCTGAAGGCCTATCCTACCATAACAAACCCTTCTGTGCAGTCTAGCAACTTTCATGTCCAAGGTAAGAAGTTTTACGTTTGCTTTAGGATGAAAGAAGATCTAAACACCTAGATGTATTTTTTTACTGAAAATGTCACAGAGGATAATTTAGATATGAAGACTATTGGCTTTAGTTGTGCTTTAAATACATACGTTTAACAAGCTTTGTAGACTTGCACCTGCAAATTTCAGTTTTCGTGTAATCAAACTGATATCTAATAAAAGGATTTATAATGTAGTAGTAATGTTTTTTGTGAAATCCCATAATCTCTACAGAAAACAGGAATCTCATGGGTGGTAGCTTACAGTTTTATATCCCTGTTTCATAAAATCTGTTAAACTGTTCCACATTTACAGCAGCTATGTTCTCTAGATGTTCATAAAATGGGTTCAAAGAAATCTGACCCATTATGTAATGACTGTAGAATTTAAGGAAACAGGCAAGCTATCGTATTTAAAGTCCCCTAGTTTGTGCTGAAGCAAAAGAAGTCGATTTATGGAATGCAACACTTCTGCAATCTTTTGACGTTTGTGTCGTGTGCAAATATGTTTGTTCATTGCTGCCTTGCAGTGTTGGAGTCCTTGGTTAGATTCTACCCAGACCATGATCTGCATGGCATTATTATGCTCTTACTGTATCTCCCATGGTTCAGTCAAGTACCTGTTCATTTATGGACTCCATATGAGATTGTTCCACTGTTGCATGTATCATAGACAAATTAATAACTGTAGTAGCAGGTCACTGCAGTGATAAGCATTGCTGCCATCAAACACTCGGGTCCTGGATTTGATTTGGGGTTTGGGGCTATTGAAAGGGGTGGTTCACCTTTAAAATAACTTTTAGTATGTTATAGAGTGTCCAGTTATAAGAAACTTTTAATTTGGTTTAATTAAAGTGATACTGACACTAAATAATTACTTTTTAAAATATGAATGTACATTAAAAGTCACATATAGGTCATGCTAATTTTGTAAAGTAATTGTTAATTAAAGTTTCTAAACCTGACTGTTTTTCCAACCTGACTGTCCAATCTAAGCCTGTCACTTAAAGTTTCTAACACTAATGGACTCCTGCTGCACAAATATGGCAGCTCCCTCATACAGTAACGTGGGGCATGAGACAATGTAATGTAAAAGCTTTGTGCAAATACTTCACAGCAGCCATCTTCTCCTGAGTGCTCTTCTTCCTGTAGTCATCGGCGTTTGGGGGTGCATGTGCAGTAGGAGGCATTTGCCAGTTCGGATCCACTGCGCATGCACGAAAGTCACAAAGTTTCGAAAAAAGAAATAAGAAACTTTGTGACTTCCAGGCCTGCGCAGTAGCTCTGTACTGGCAAACACCGCCTACTGCGCATGCACCTGAAATTCATGAACTTTCCGGAAAAAAAAAGAAGAGCGCTCGGGAGAAGATGGCTGCCGTGAACTCTGCTGGAGAGGACCTAGAAGGAGGGGTAAGGAACAAGTTAGGGGCATTTGCCCGGGGGGGGGGGGGGGTACTCTCTGTCTCTGGAACTTTCTGCCTTAAGCTGTCAGACTTTGTCCTTCTTTCCAAACTTTCAAACGCTCCTTAAAGACCCACCTGTTTAAAGAAGCTTATTCAATGTACCTTAATTAATCAATCATTATCATAAATCACAAAATTGTCTAAAATCCGAATGTCTCAATTGTACCTTAACCTTTAGATTGTAAACTCTAATCCTATTTTACTCTGTAAGTCCTTGTTTGTTATCCGCATTTATTCCCTGTTTGTTATAACTAAGGTAAAACACGTATCTTGTCGGGGCTATATAAATAACCAAAACGACGATGATGATTACAATCATTTACTTGATACCCCGGACCAGTGTTCCTGTCTCAGCCCAGGGTACAATTAGTGGTAAATGGGAGGGTTTTGGAGGCGTTTACTCGCTGAGACTGATGAACCACTTGGGTAAAAAAATGTTTGTTCCGTTTGCCGACTTGTTATGCAAGAATTGTGTTTTGTGATGAAAAACTATGCCTCTTGTATTGTGTTGAACAAGAGTTAATAATATTCTCAGCCAATATAAACTACTACTAATCTAAAGCTTTTCCTATTTTATTAAAAAACAGTCAGGATAAGTTGTTCACATTTGGTTACTAAGGCTTTTCCCAATAGATGTAACAGTACTCTACATTTATGTTTGCCTGAGATTCCCCCTGTAGATTAGCAGTGCCACTCATTTGACAGCTCAGAATTTAGGTCATAGCCCCACTTAGCATGATTTGCTAAACAGCAGTGAAGTCAAGCCAGTCACCGTCTTAACCATTTCTTTTCCCCGGAAGACAGGATATTTGTGAATGCAATAATTGTTTTTAAAAACAGCTGACATGTATGTGTTTGCATGTCTGAGCATTTTGTGTGTGTATTTGGCAGAACTGGTTTAAAACTCTTTTGCAAATTATTTTGCTAATAGCTAAGGGTCTGTTTTGTGTTCCATATGCCAGTGTAGCTCTCTTTGACAAAGCAGAGGTTAATATTATCCTCTAACACTCCCCCCTCAACCCTGGGGAATAAAGTACAATTAGTGGCATGTGATGGATGCTATTAATTTGTGAAGTGCTCACCATTTGTTCCCACTTAAATCTTCTTTTTCCAGTTTTGCAGGGGGTAGCAAAGGGTTGAAAAATGAATTTCACACAATCATAATAATTATGGACGTCACTTGAAACCTTTCATATTTTTTACAGCAAAAGCTGTTATTCATTGAAAGACACTTTTAAATTCCTTCAAAACAGTATAAAATGGCATGATAAGACGTTACTGTACCTGGTAATGAACTCAATGATCTACATTTATCAACTCTACTGACAATTCAGTTTGGCTATTGAGTCAGTGGACTGTAAGTATTAGGGTGTTTCATGGGTGCTTCTGGAAGTCGTTCTCTGCTTCTTTAACAATCAATGCCTTTCTCACTGTTATTGTTGATCCACTATACCTGCCTTGTCAAGCACTGTCAGACAGCGAGACTTAGCAGCACCAGTGAGTTACCCAGTTTGTAAAGTAGCTATTGGATAATGTAATCAAAAAACAATTATTAAATGTTATAAAATAATAGTTTTGAAGGAAAAATGACTGCACATTTTATGCTTGCATTAATTAATCAGCGCTACGAAATATGTTGGCATTATAGAAATACATGTTAATAATAATAATAATAATAATGTTTTTCTTGTCTGTATTGAGGCATAGATATATACTCAGGGGCCCATTTATTAAACCTTTTTCTGGTCAAGGTTTTTAGGGGGGAAATTAAAATTTTCAGTTGAATTTTTTTTTGCATTTTTAGAGATATAACATACCCCAATCTGCTAAAAATCTGAATCTGAAAATTCCCCATCTCAAACTGTCAAGGTCATGTAGAAGTCAATGGCAGATGTCCCTGAAGTTGTTTCTTGACATTGTGATTTGTGCTGGATATTCCAAAAAAGTCTGTGTTTCCCTCAGATAATCTGAAAATTTTGAGTTTTTGTAGTCAATCATACAGTACAAATTGATGTGCCATTTTGTCAATACCATTTTTTTTGGAGAAAAAATATTGATAATGAGATCATTTCATGGAAGGGAGTTTAGTCAGCTTTGTTTGCACAAAATTTTTTTAATAATCTGAGTTTCACAGTCTTTTGTGTTGCTTATATACATAGTTTAAAGTGTTTATATATGGTTATATACACTAATTTAAAGTGTTCCTCAACCTAACATTTTACTTCTGGCTGCACATGGCACACTTGTGCCACGAATAACTGACAGATTTCAAGGCTGGATTTGTGGAGAGGCCACCTAGGCTTGGGCCTAGGGCGGCAGGATTTTAGGGGACGGCATGCTGCCCAACAACACCCACAGTGTTTCAGAAATTTAAATTCCCTATGTGACAATTCCCATTGCTCTGTCCTGATGATAAAAATGTGAGCAAATAAATGGGAGGGGGACAGGGGCGACAATTGACAGCGGGCCTAGGGGAACCCACTAGGTAAATCCAGCCCTGCAGATTTCACCTGTTCTGTGTGGCAATTTCTAATATAAGCCAGCAATTTGCAGGGAATTATTAGCAAACAGTGTGGTTGAGATCTTTGAAGTAGAAAAATAATGGAAGGTTTTTAAAAAAGAAAAAAGAAAATCGACAATACTGTAAGGGAAAAATCCCTTAGCTCCAATACAGTTGAATGGATTTTGTATAATAGCTCCCCTTTAATTGAAACTAAATAAATAAGCATCCTAGTGAATTATTAAGCGAACGTGGCCCCAAAAGTTGGTGATACCACCACAAGCAGTGTGTCCCTGGAAATGTTTTTAGAATATTTGCAATTATACATTATTATTATTACATGATCTTGATATTTCTCATCTGTGCCAGTTCTTCTTTAGTCACAATTACAGTTATGCAACGCAATGATATTAAGCACTTTATTTCTATAGCTTGCATTTTTTTCTCCTTCCATTCTGCAATTGTATTTTTGAGGTATTCATCCATTGCTTGCAGATGTGGGTCACACAAAAAGTAATAGCATATGTTATGCAGGCAAACATTATATATTTTCACGAGTGATGATACATCTTAAGAGCTGGATAGATAGGCCAGTTCTGGGTTGTGTACCTGAGCTCTGCCTGGACAGATTTATTGGAGACTAAAAATCCCTTTGAAATGGATCATTTTTTAAAACAACACTGCATCAATTTCAATAACCATAATTTATTTATTTTTTCTTAGGAAGACATTCTACTTTTCCATCATGGTGCTTTTGTGATGCTATGTTTGGAGATTATAAATATGCTGTGACATGAAAATAATAAATAATAAAACTCAGATAATAAAACTAACATATACTACTCCTTGCTCTTGAATATTTTGTGTATTAATATGCAAATCATGGTAATTAAGCCCTTGGCTAAAATTCAGAGATGTTATTAATAAGACTGCAATTCATTCTTTTGATATGAATCATCCTAAGCAAAAATTATCAACAGTCAGTTTGCAGTTTAACCCACACATCCATGAGGTGTGAGAGAGAGAAAGCACTTACTTACAGAGTAGTAAGTAAAGAAATGTCACAGTAAAGAAATGAAAAGCCCATAGCCTATAGCATGGTATGTATATACTGTTATGGGAAAGCAATAGATAAGGTCCAGATGATCAGTTTCTATGACCTAAGTCTTTCCATCTCTGATAAGCATTTACGTTAAATCTGTCAAGGCAGATGCTTTCTAGTTCACTTTACACCGCACATAAAATGCACTGCATCTCATGGTGAACAAAAGATTAAATATTTGTGTAATAGCACCAAAGGAAGCAAAGATAAGAGCAATAATAATAATTACATATATTACTTTCCTCATAGGATTAATGGCCAGCCCATTTTTTTACTCTTAAAGATTCAGTGCCCCTATCTCTACAAATAGCAGGCATCTAACTCTTCCAAAGGTTTCATCTCAGTGCTCTGAAGATTTCTGCCTTAGGGCATACACATGGCAGACAGAGAAGTAAAAAGAATGTAAATTAACATCTTGACTATTCAGAAATCCACTATCTAGCATTCAACTTCCTATAAATCAGAACCAGGAAAGAACATCATTTACAGTCCCCGTTTCTCCTAAATACTTCTTGTTTTAATCCGTAGCAAATGATTCACTTCTGAATTTAAAACACAGATGTGCAGCTAAAGATTTTCTAGTGTATTGTGATGCAGTCTTTCTCCTTGTTTTCTTTTCCTAAATCTAGGACTTTCTTTTACATTGTTGGCCTTTAAAGGGCAATTATCATTGGAAAATTGTTTATACAACAGGATCTGCAGGCTAATAGAGCACACACTCAGCTTGGAGGAAACAATTATTTTAATACTTATTATATTATTCTGTAATTCATTGAAAGTATAGTTTGCGTTTAAAACAAGAGAGCTAGTCCTCTTGCTAGAGGGCTAACAGTGTTCCTGTCTACTGAGCAAAGGGGCTGATAATGGGAAATAAATAGGCTTTTTTGATATTCAAGCAGGACTCTGAGAAATTAGCATATACTAGATTCCCAAATTACCTTGTCAGCATCTTCCTAAAATTATATGATAAACCTACAAGAGATGGTTTGCTTTACCTCTGCTCTCAGGATTATTCCCAATGATTTAATCATAAGTTAAAAATAAATGTTGGCAGCTTACTTTATGTTTTTACTTCATTCCGTTCTCAACTCTACCAAGTAATTGTGTTTAATCTAACATTTCCCATGATTGTTCCAATTGTTTTTGCATTGGGATTGTTTTAATTTTCATCCATTCTTTTTTCTTCCTGGAAAGTATTTTTCCATGAAAGCAGATCACTTGCCTTTGTTTTGTTGTTGTCTTATGCAATATTTGATTTGTTTGGATCATTTTTTAAACAAACCAATAAAACCAATATTTAAAAGTTATATTTTGTTTACAAACTTGGTAACAAAGAATTAACAGAGTATTTTCTGCAAAATGAGTGTCTCCAACATTTGTCATGAATACAAAGATAGTTGGATTTGGAATGGTATAAAAAAGATTATCTATAGTTCAAAAAATGCAGTGGGCAGTATTAAGTTGGTCCAGTCGCAAAAAAAGTTAATTTCATTCATTCACCTAGCCGAAGAAACTTTCCAGTTGTTTTTGTATGGGGATGTTATGCATCATCTGCCAATTCTATAACTGCACACGTGATATGTATGGCTGGTTAACACCAATTCATACGCTAGAGCATAGCTGTAAAATTGTTTTCATAGAAAGAAAAATATCCAATGTACCACATGTTTGGGGGGCAATTGTTTCGAAACTCTGTCTATGTAATCAAAGGGGCCAAAAATGACAGCAGGCAATACCTTGTACTTTGCAATAACTTTTAGAGAAAGGCTAAAAAGAGAAGCATGGCATCCCAACAATGTTTAAACCTGGACAATAATTCTGGATGAAAATAAAAGTCAACTTAGCATTAAAAAATGGCTGGTCGGTATTGCAATAAATACATTTTTAATGTGTCAAAAAATATATGGCAGTACAGCTACTTTATTTATGCAAGTATTTATATCAATTCATATTGAGGTTTTTTGCAAGCCTGTGGTACAGTTGTAGGGAAAGCTCCAATGGGACAGATAATATAAATACAGGGAACTATCAATTTTACAAACTCCATGTTTTCCTGCATTTTACACAGTTTTTCTTTGGTCCCACCAACTCATAATTAATTTCCCTTCTGTGGTCTAAAACATCTGAAAAATAGGGGAAAAGTAAAAAAAAGATAAAGAAGACTTTAGCTTAGCTGGGTTGGAGGGAAGTAAGTCATTCTCTTAGGTCATCAGTTCAGTCCTGTAACCTCCTAGGGAGGCAGAGAAAAATATGTAATTACCACTGGCCCACAGACACAGCAGCAGAGAGTTATTGTGCCAAATGCCCTGTCTAGCAACCAAAAATGTAGACTTTTTTTTTAAAGAAAGATCAAAGCAAAATCTATATGTGCTCAGAACCCCTTTAATTAGATAGTTGTATGTTACCAATATTCTCTTCACTGTTCCCAATTAATTAAACTGTAAACTAGAACTGTATTTTTCATATTTTTACCCTAACTATTATTACAATCATAGATGATTCAGTTGAAATGAACAGCAGAAAAAAAAATGCATCAAACAGTCCATAAGACATTGTTTTCTTATTCTTACTTAAACATAACTGCTGCGCTAACCAACTTCCCTGATGATGCGTGACCTTTGTAATTATCATTATTTATGTGCACTATTTCATCACATGTTATTTTATATGGACAGCCTTTCCTCCGTTCACAGAATTGTGAAAACTGTTGAACTTGGCACCGTCACCCTTGGCAGAATATGAATTGCATTTGAAATGTCAGGATTTGACAGTATGTATAGCAGAAAATAATTAAAGGTTATTTTTTTGGTTTAAAGCCCTGCAAAGTTTAAATAGTTACTGTAATTGAAAACGTAAGTTGTCGGGAACTCTGGGACTTGGAACTAATTCAAACAACACAAACTTTCAGATATTTATAAGTAAGCTTTATGTAAGGATAAAGGAGAAGAACAAGGAAATGCTGTTCTTCATTCTTATCAACAAGGAAAACATGTCAGTACATCTCCCCATCTCCCAATCAGCCTAGACATTTTAACTGTTATTGTGATATTGTAATCTAAATGTGTTTCTCAGTTGACAACTGACTTTGCCAGTAACATAAGCAAATGTTATCCATAGAAACCATACTGCTAGTTGCTAGGATATTGTTAAGATAATTAGAGCTACTATTCATTTGATTGGTTGAAATTGAAAATCTGTTGCCATTTTACTCTGCTGCTTCTATTATCTACTGTAGTCAGATAAAAGCAAAAAAGTCCAATCTGCGCTGTATTCAAGGTATACATGTTTAATTGCAGCTCCCACCAAACGTGTCCACCTTGCAGCACTAACACATAGGCTTGAAAATAAATTCTTTGGGGAAGCGCAAACATGAAAACTCAGTATAAAGTGCAAAAAAACATCCACCGTGTCAGTATGGTAACCCCACTAATAAAGATAATAAGAAACTTCTCTGGAGAGAATACCTACTCACCAGATTTAAGAGGTAACTGGGCAAACTCAATTAGTTTAATCTTCACAACCTTGGATAAAATAAAGATAGGAATACCATATAGTGAAGTATTGCTTTTTAATTGTCAATAAAAGAGTCCCCAACTCACAAGATTTGAATTAAAAATAGCAATGAACAAGTGTTTAGTCCAATTCCACAACATTAATTCCTCTACGCGTTTCACATGGTGCGCCAGGCTTCCTCAGGTGTATATGATATCGATGATATGATATGATTTTTCGGCAGAAAAAACTTGATCAAGTTCTCAATTCGAATTTTGAGCCAAAACCTCAGAAAAACATAGAACATCAAGCAAGCTGTTAAGCTTGTCAAATGGTTCCAGGAACCTCAGCAACATGTTTTCTACAGAACCTCAACAGGTTTTCAGTGTTTTTTTTTTGTGGTTTTTTTTTTAAACTTCCATCAATTCAAGTTGTTTTTTTTTTAACTTGAAAATGTGAGTTTTGACCAAAAAATACAACCCGAATGCTCATATGTTTGTGGAAATAAGCAACTCAATCTTAATAAATCTTAATAAACCTGCTCCTTAGTATTTGCTGGGTGGGAACAAATGCATCAAAACGCTTGCATTCATTCAATAGAAAATGGTCCCCTAAATGTGGACTTCCCCCATAATTTATATAAGTACGCCTAGAGTAACAAAATAAATCTGAATGCAGGGAGAAATATATGGCTTACTTATCCTTTAAACATTATTTGCATTTCTTACCTATCTTACAACTAACCTGGTGATAGATATTTTTTACTCTTTCAACTAAAATGTAACGCTCACTTTTTGACTTCTATAAGCAAACTGTATATTACTTAATGGTGAAGAATGTTATCCCTGCATGGAGAAAAAACAGAAATTTGAACTACAAATTAATCTCACACTGGTATTATACGAAAGTAACACTGAAAAATGTTTTTCCTGGTTCTTCTAATCTGCATTATCAGATCAGTGTAAATCTGTTATCAATGTAAATGTATTTGCTTTAACTGGAATAAAGTCATTAAAACTATGGAGAAACTTACCCAGAAAGAGATTAAAACTGATTTCATTTCTTTACTATTTTTATACTATAAATACAAGTCTTCCAAATTAACACCAGTTAACTCCTTAATTCATATTCTCCAAGCTGCCAAGGTGATAATTCCCCAAAAATTGGAAAAAAAATATAGCCACCTACATATGTGGTGTGGATGAACCAGGCGGAACAGATAAGACAGTAATCACATGACAATAGTCTTAGATACTGGAAATATGGTCACCTTGGATCAATAATTTTAGACTAGACAATGAACTGCTTTTCATATATTGGTACGGTTATGTACAACAATTTAGTAAGGTAGGACTGTGAACCTTCTTGTAATGACAGTAAAATGTATTACTGAGATACTGAAATCACTCATTTTTCAGTCTTTTCATCAATCCTGTACCCCCAGACTTCTCTTTGTTATAAATGGGAAAATAAAGATTATACAAAAAATATTAGGGCTCATTTTCGCTGCAGTTGTTGATGCCATTCATTAAAGCCACCTCTTGTGGGCCTATTAATGCTGGGGGCCTTTGCATTATAACCATAGAAAATGGGTCTCTGAATTTCTTCCATCTTCAAGGGCTGGGGGTAAGGTTGTTACCTGTTGTGGAAAAGAATACAACCTTCTCATATTTTTAACTTTTTTACCTTTTAACATTGACATTACACATAATTGTAACCCATCAAGTGGCAACTCTAGCTGGAGGACTCTTATGGAACTATCAAAAATATATATCCAACAAAATAACAAATCCATTTCTAACCCCTAAACCATAAGATTAATTTTATAATTCTATGCATTCCAAATGTTGGTACCTGTTATTAAATGATGCACTGCATAATTTAGGTAACATGCTTAATATACCTAGAAGCTATTTCTACATTTTCTATCCTTTATATAATGAACCAATATTATTTTTTGGAGGGACTCGCATAATTTGTGGAACATTGCATATAGCAGAGAAGCCCAAAAATTCCTGCCCAGTCCAGTGTGGAAATTGCCATTTTCTATAAATAAACAGACAGGGAAAAGTACACAGACAGGGATCAAGAGAATACTAGGAGGATACTAGGATGGAAAGCGCAAATGTAATAATTTCTCATTAAACTTCAGTATAAATTTAACAAATAAATATGCATAAATAACATAATGTAATACTGATTATGTGGCAGGGGCACCAGGAGTTCATGCATGCATGCTATCATTAGCCTAGCAGAGAGCACACAAACAAAGATCCTGTAGTAAACCATTCGTAGGATTTTCTTCAAAGATTTCTTCGAAGGAGTCTTCATGTACAGCATACAGTACATTGCAATATGTCGTACGCACATCCAATGCCAAATCCAAGAAATGCTTCTGCTTTATGGCCACCTTCCAAATCCCGCCCTACAATAGAAAAAAGCATTTAGTGCCCTAATCTTTGGTTTCAATATGAAATTTGGGAAACAGGAACAGGTGTTTTTATTCTAACATAAGCAGCCAGGACAAAGCCAGCATAAGATAGGAGAATAGAAGTATATTATACATCCACCTGACTTTGGGTCGGTACAGCTAAATTAATGTATAGTTCAGGAACTTTACAGCAACATCTGAAAATAGAAATAATTCTTATTAGTTCATGGGTTAGCAAACCGTTTGTGTTTTTATTGAAAGCAATTATACTACACATTGTATATTAATATATAAAATGCTATTAGTGTCACTTACCTAAAATGCAGGAAATGGTTATTGAAATCTTAGTAAAAGTCATCTCTGGTGGATTCATTCCTAATAATTCACTATAAGATACATAGACATATGTTTTTAGTTGGTTTCTTGGCTGCTATCCTGCCCAGCTATATTAACATGCAGGAAAAGAACTGGCCCGTTCTTTATTCATCATTTTTATATTTTTAATATCAAAATGAAAAAAAGCTGGATAACAGATTTTTTGCTTAAAACCCAAATTTTGGACAGTTTGGAATACCATCAGCCTGGCAGTGGCTAATACTACAGTTCTGGCTCTGGGACACATAATACCCATTGTGCCACTTATAAGGTAATTCTATTTGCCAGTCACAATCTGTCTTTGGTACTGACATTAATATGATAATATTATTATACATAATAAATCAATAATTCTGATTAGTAAATGATTACAGCATTGAAATCTGTAGTGACAGCTTACTGTCCTGCAGAATCCAGGGAGTGATGTATTTTATTAGAAAATGCTAAAGTTAATAATTATAGGGTCAGTTGTACTTTATGTTTATTTTATTGTATCTTCTTTGTGGAATTGGGTGGGATTGAATACAGCAATATGTGTCATAGAATATGACAAAATCTGTAAATTAACATTTTGGGCAAATGGATTCATTTTAGAGTTACAAGTTTATGTTTGTCACCTGGTTGAGATTTTTTTATTTTTTTAAATAAACTTGAGTTTGACACTATTCATTAAAGTTACTGAATCTCCTTTCCTATTCTCAGCAACTTTTTAATTCTTCTCCATTTTTTATGTTTTCTAGTTTTTTAATTATTTGTGTTCCTCTTCTGAGGAATAGGGATCACTGACCACCATCACCCAATAAATATTGCTATGTGATTTCATTGTTATTATTGCTTTTTATTCCTAATGTCACATTCATATCCCTGTCTCTTTATCAAAGCACTGCCTGGTTTCCAGATTAAACTAGACCCTAACAACGTGAGGGCTGCTGATCAAAAAGCTAAATAGTTCAATAAAAAAAAATTATGCCAACTGCAAATTGTCTCAGAATCGAGAGCCCTAACTGGTGTCTCATGAGAAACACATTGTTCACCAACCCATTGGATGTTGCTCCCCTTGGTCTCAAACCAGGAGCTTATTTTTTTCTGCACCGGATGATCTGAAAAAGTCTGGGTTTTCGCCGATATTTTTACCGCGTTGTCACAGAGAAAATTGGATAAGATTGAGTTTTCGGAGGATTAACCATATGATGCGAACTGATTCTCGATTTTTTCAGGATGTTTTTGGGAAAAATGATTGATAAATGAGTTCAATTTATGGGAGGGACTTAGGAGGACTGTTTTTTTTTGTTTGTTTTTTTATTGGAGTTTTAGCAAATCAGCCCCTTAATGTACATTAAGGTGGTTATCAAAGGTTGAATGTTAGTTTTTATACCTCAGATGAACTCACAACACGTAATGGCATCTTATCTATTAAAAAACTTTAATGGAAAAAACTTGATTCTACGAATTTGAGTTAAGAAAACAAAAAATGCAAATCAATCGCTTTTCAGCAAAAAAAGCCTTGAATCGCTAATTGAGTTTTCTGCAAAACCCTCTGAAAAAAACTCGAACATCATGCAAACTATTAACATCTTCAAATGGTACAAGTGACCTCTGTCATTGACTTCTGCATGACCTCAACAGGTTTCAGATGGTGTATTTTCAGATTCAATATATTCCAGTGTTGGGGTACAATAAATCTCAAATATGCCTATGAAGATTTTCATTCATCCAGGTCATGGTATATCTAGTATAGGTAATTCTAAAGCAACTGGACTTGCTGAGTAAATAAATCTCAAAAAAGTTCTAAAAATGTTTTAATGAAAATGTGAGTTTTGACCAAAAAAGAAAACCTTGAAAACTCACATTTTTGAGAAAACAAAACTCAAACCTTTAAACACATCAGTTAATAGTGCTGCTTTTGCGCTGAAATTCATTTCTCAAAAGAGCAACCTTATTTTTTTATATTTCATTTTGAAATCTGACATGGGGCTAGACATATTGTCAATTTCCCTGCTGCCCCAAGTCATGTGACTTGTGCTCTGATAAACTTCACTCACTCTTTACTGCTGTACTGCAAGTTGGAGTGATATCTCCCTCCCGACCCCACCCCCCAACAGCTTAACAACAGAACAATGGAAGGTAACCAGAAACCAGCTCCCTAATACAAGATAACAGCTGCCTGGTCGATCTAAGAACTGCTCTCAATAGTAAAAACCCATGTCCCACTGAGACTCCTTCAATTACATTGAGAAGGAAAAACAACAGCCTGCCAGAAAGCAATTTCATCCTAAAGTGCTGGCACAAGTCACATTACAAGGGTCAGCTGGGAAATTGACAAAATGTCTGGCCCCATGTCAGATTTCAAAACTGAATATAAAATCTGTTTGCTCTTCTGAGAAATGGATTTCAGTGCAGAATTCTGCTGGAATAGCACTATTAACTGATGCGTTACAGTTTCCCTTTAATAAATAACTGCCGAATATTTTAATGAAGTTTTTAGTGTCAGTATCACTTTAAGTCACTGTTCAGCATCAGTTTCCAGAGATCTCCCATCCTGACAGGTCTTATTGGATGCTAGCAACAGCAGTACATATATACATATACATATATGCAAAAGATGCATGGGTTATATGCTGTAGATAGCATTTATTTTCTTGTTCATTTATTGAAAAGACAAATATTGATACAGAAGGAAACAATATTTATAGAACAACTGTTATAGATGTGTACACTACATTCAAGTAAGTTGTAGAGTAGGTTTAAAATGATCAGCGCTGTCTGATTATTTCTTTATGTGGGCATATTTATTTTTAGTTGAACATGATGAATGTCCCTGTGGACAGTAACATGGAATCCCATGAATTTCATGTGACAGTTTTTACTTGAGACAGTAATTTTCCCTCTTGATTAGTCGGCAGCCACAATATATGATCATCTCCTCATTACCTTTCTTCCAAATATAATCCGTAAATAAACAAGAGTGTCACTGCTTAGACAGTTGCAATTATGTGAGCTCATACTGCTGTCAGCAGAAAGAAAGATTATGTTCTCAAAAGCACTTCTCAAATGTTTCTTTCTGAACTATGTTCCATTGGATGCAGCGGTGCTCACAGACTTGAGGAATTTGTATGGAATGTATGTGGGCAAATCAGCTTTTGTTTGAGATCAGTAACTCTGCCTCTTTTTTATTTTCCATTTTTTACTATCCACAGCTAAGCTACCATTGGCTCTACCAGTTTGCTGATTTTGTGAATACTAGAATTACTGTAAATATGTTTACAGTAATGTACATTTAACATGCCATCTTTTTTCTGTAGCACTTAAAAGTCTGTCAGTTGACAGATGAAAAAAATGAGCCCCTGTTCAATATCTAACTAAATGGCCCATTGAGCGTGTACAAAGTTTATAGAGTATATCTCCTCGTTTTAGTGAGTATACATAGTGCCTAATAATTCATCATCTCAGGTTTACTGTAATTAGTGTGAAAAATGTTTACACAAAAGGTTCATGGTCACACTTGCATCCCACCTTCTATATAGGGTCCCCACGCCAAAGGCCATCCCTAAAAACATGGCAAAGAAAGTGTGTGTATATAGACTTAATATTATGCTTCTTAATTGGAATATCCAGATGCCTTTTTAATTCACAAGCAATACTTTGACTCAAACCCTTATGATGTAATAACAGAGCTCGTTAGTTTTGTAATTGTTGATTGTATGTGGAGGTTAGGTGAGAACTGTGTGCAACTGTTTCACTTATTTATGATTTTCCCGTTTTTTGTTTTGACAGGCAGTGTTCCTAACATCTGACTGCATACTAGACATCAGAAATATGAAATGAGTTCATTTTGGTGCCACTCAAACACCAGAATAAACATGGAGCGATTGCTCTGAATTGCTACTGTTGTGTCCTTTAGGGCAATATGTCATGCAGTGTTTTGATGTCAGTGCTACTCAGTAGCCCTTAGCTCTATAATTTTACCCATAAATGAGTCATTCCATAGATTCATATGGCAGTTGTTAATTGAGTACATTTAAAGTGAATTTTCATTTATGTCCAGGGCCAGAACTGAACACCCAATTCTTTAATTCATGCCTCTGGGTAACTGATATCAAAAGCCATTCAGGCAAAAGCTTGTATGCTCTTATGGATCTGTTATCCAAACTGCTTCGGACCTAGGGTTTTCCAGATAAGGGGTCTTGCTGTAATTTTGATCTCCATACCTTAAAGGAAACTATACCCCCGAACAATGTAGGTCTCTATTAAAGGATATTGCATAAAACAACTCATATGTAAAACCCAGTTTCATGTAAATAAACCATTTTCATAATAATATACTTTTTAGTAGTATGTGCCATTGGGTAATCCTAAATAGAAAATTGCCATTTAAAAAAATAAGCCCCCCTCCCCGCAATCGTAGGATTCACAGTGCACCCAAACAAAGTATACGTTAGGTCACATGAGCCAATTAGAAGACAGAGTTCTGTATTTTGCTTCCACACTACTTTCTGTTACAGATATGTTTGAACTCCACCAACGATTTTGGCTCAATCCGATGCATTGTGCAAAAACGCAGGCGTCATGTCCAATTGATGGAAATAAGGTAAGTAATAGCATTGTCAGATGGTGTCGCACAGGGGAGGACCAAGGGGTAGGCAGAGTAGGCATGTGCCTAGGGTGAAAAGCTGAGGGGGCGCCAGGCACGTACCTACTCTGTTGCCTACACCTGGACTGGTCCCCTCTCTCCCCGATTGCGGCTGTTCACTGGCATGAGCACGCAAGTGTTAACTGACATCCGACATTGTGTCAGATCAACGCTGCAACTTCATCTGACATCTTACCTTTTTCCATCACATCTGACATGACGCCTGCGTTTTTGCGCAGCGTGTCGGATTGAGACGAAATCGCTGGTGGAGTTCAGCCCTTAGAGTATTTCTGGTCAGGTGATTTCTGAGGCAGCACAGGGACCATCATGAAATGGTGGTTCAAGGCAAGAGATGTAAAATGGCAATATATATCTACCAGTTTGGTAAGATTCTTTATTATGCCACTTAATATGATATAAACTGTCTATATATTGCTTAAATATGCATTTTAGGGGTAAAGTTTTCCTTTAAGATTACTTAAGTCTAGCCAATAGGGTTATGTTGCCACGAATAAGGATTCATTATACGTTAGTTGGGATCAAGTAAAATGTACTGTATTATTATAAAAGAGAAAAAGGAAATCATTGATTAAATTGATTAAAATGGATTCTATTGGATAAGGCCAACTCATAATTTGGTGCTTTTTGGATAATGGATCCCATACCCGTATTAACATTACTGGAATGGAGGGCATTGCTTTGGCCTTTTTTTAAATATAATATTGTCGGGTTCAGTATACTTGTAGTACACCTAACTCAATAAAGAAGGTCTGATCCAGGCAGTGTGTTTTTCTGGTGAGAGTTATGGGCTTCCCAGTACCA
Organism: Xenopus borealis; assembly: GCA_024363595.1. Taxonomy (NCBI): domain Eukaryota; kingdom Metazoa; phylum Chordata; class Amphibia; order Anura; family Pipidae; genus Xenopus; species Xenopus borealis. The sequence continues at coordinate 138,084,855 of CM044431.1, forward strand.
TCAATGACATGCAGCCCGTGGCAAGAATTTAATTAATTCTGAAGCTCAAAATGCCTCATGTTTCATAGCCCTTAGAGCCTTTAAAAGTACCCTTTTTAAGGAAAAAGCTGAAAAAAACCCCAGAAATAGATATTTTATTCACGAGTGTAAAGAGGAGAAACTGTAAATCATATTAATCTGATGTAGAGAAACATAAGTTCTTTAAGGGCAACTATGCAAAGCCTGAGCAAAAATATTGTTCTTACTGAAAGGTCAAGAATAACATCTTTATGCATTTCTTAGTGTTCCTGTTCTAGCTGAAATGTTGGCTGTTTATCACTGTGTTATTCTAGTGACACTTTCCAAGAAATACGTTGGTTACTCTGATAGGCAGATTTACAAAACATACCCTGTGTATCAATCCCAGTAATAGAAACACTGACATTGGTCGTTCTTCTTAATTTTTATATGTGCCTTTTATTTATTATAAAAAAGACCACAACATGCATTTGTTTTTCTTTTTTAGCTTTCCAACTTCTCATTTACAAAGGCTACAGAACAATCTAGAAGGGATTATAGAAAACACAGCAGATTTGGCATAAGTGCAGCCTTACACATTTATTGGCTCCCTATCAGTGAACTTCTTCATCACCAGGGAGAATGTGCAATAAGTTGAGATTTTAAAAAATCCTCCACGGAGGTTCATCTGCAAATCTTAAACTTGTGATATTGTGCCTTGTTTTCTACCCAAAGTTTGGAACAAAATTGGTGTTTAAATGGAAAGATAATTTAAAAATGCAAATGCAGAGTGAGCGCAGCAGAGCACACAGCTGCCATCTTCTTAGCTTCGGTAATCTTCATGACTTCTTTTGCCTCTTTGGCACTTCCCATGTCTTTTGGTGCATGCGCAGTTGCCAAAACCCAGAAATTCGCTACAACTGAGCATCAAGGGGGGTTGAATTCTCCTTTAATGTAAATGTATTGCATTAAGGGCACGATTTAATCTTAAATTGTCATTAACCCCCTAAGGAAGATTCTGATTATCTATCTGAATAGTTTGTGGATTAGGAACTCTGGGCTGTAAATAAGTAAAAGTTTCTGTCATTTCTTGGATGAAGTTTCCATGACCAATATCTATACCTAACCCTGTTTCCTGCATGTTGCATTTTCATATCACCCACTGAATTGCATTCAGAAGATCACGTATCACATTGATTCATAGTAGCTGAGATTGCAAATAGACTTGTCCATCAAGGTTATTCTCTTGCCTAGTAAATCCTGCCAAACTTCTATATGGGTGCAGAGCGGGACCAAAACTTTTGATTATTCTAGGAAAATAACTCCGTAAATGATTCTGTTTATTGTTGAATCTTGTTTTATTTTCCCCAAATAAACACATATCTTTTTAGGCAGGTGCCTGGGAGATTCATGGGTATTCTTCAGTGGTAACAGTTATATGGTCTGTTTCAGCTAGAAAGCAAACAGTTTAAGACTATTTTCCTGCTCATGATTTACAGTGCTGTAACTATAGACACTAAACTTTCTTTTCAATCTGTTTCCTAACAATGGCAACATTTTTCTATCTTGATGTGTAGCCTGCAACCTGTCAACTCCATTTATGTTAGCTGTACCCAGGAAATAAAAAAAGCACTTAGCAGCCAACATGCTTAGGGAACAGAGCAGAGTTGTAAGTACTCCCCTGCTGAAAGGTTGAGTGTCTCACAAACTAATAGAAATCCGTAAGTGTTAATACTTTAAAGGAAACTATGAAACAGCTCCAAGATTGACTAAGCACTCCATCAACTACTTGTATTATGAAGCTGCAGATTACTGAAAGGGGAAAAAAAGCTGTCTTGTGTGTTGGACTGGCCCATCTCTTGTACAGAGACAGCAGAAAAAAATGTTCTAAGCAGTTAATTGAGGTAATAAATACAGTCTCCTACTAATAGGAGACCTAGTCAAGTATGAAGGCCTTTTATGTGGGGGATTGATGTGTCCCTGTCTTGTACGGATTTTGTGGTTATTACTGAATGATGCTTTAGGTGATTTCACACTGTTGAATTTATTACAGCTTTTCATAGGTATATTTTCTAAAGAAAACTACTTGTGTGCTGTTATTCATATTCCAAAGTTTTATTTTAAAGTAGGGGGAGGTCATTTTTCACCATCTGGTTAGTGCCACTGGTTTACAGGAGAAAATGCAAAAAATAACAGTATTTCAGCTAATAAAAGAGCATGAATTACTCATAGACCCTGTATAGTCTATATATTTACACACCCAATGCCTAGAAAGAACTTGATATGCAGCTATTCTATAGTGGCATTCCTGATAAAGTGCAGTAATGCCTACCCTAGCACTGGCATTAGAACATGCTGGAGTAGGGAATAAGCTTTAGTCTTTGCCTTTGTTTTGGTCCGTTCATGAGGTGTAGAGAGCCATTGGTGTTGTGGGTACAGGTATGGAACCTGTTAGTCAATAGGCTTAGGATCCGGGGTTTTCCAGAGAAAGGGTCTTTCTGTAATTTGGATCTCTATATCATGTCTACAAAAAAAAAACAATTTAAACATCTGACAATGATCAATTAGTTGGGATCAAGTACAAAGAGCTGTTTGATTATTACAGAGAAAAGGGACATCATTTTTAAACATATGAATTATTTGATTAAAATTGAGACTATGAGAGACGGCCTTAACATAACATGTAAATTTCAGTATAAACTGTTTCCGAATGACTGCTCCCATATCTGTAATTTATGAAACTACAGTAGAGAACAGCCAATACAGTTAGAATAAGTGTAAATTACACAGGGGACCATGTTTCAGTCATGCAACAACATATACAGTATAAAGCTGGAACCTGCAGTATAGCTCTTTTGAATACAAACATTGAAAAGCAAAATAGTTTGCAGAATGCGTGTAATCATAAAAGAATAAATTATGCACATTTTTGAAACAGCTGTTTATTATATGTTGAATATGTGTTTTTTAACTTGAGGGTAGTGTAACAACACAAAAGGTTTTCTAGATGTATTCACTGATTTACGGAAAGAGAAACAAGTATTCAGTATAAAAGATTACAGAATACAAGTTCATGACACAAAATAAAGACATTAATATGGATGGGGGTGGGATAGTAAGTGCCTAAAATGGATTATTTTAAGATTTGATTTGTAAAAATGTTAAAAAAAAGAAGCCTATATGTGTTATATGGAACATTTTGTAGTCTGATGCTAGATATATTAGTAATGGAATTAGAATATTAGTTTTTATGCCATAACAAAGACTGGGTAAGCTGTGAACCACTCCATTATTAATTGTACTTGATAAATGAGAAATTTCCATGATAAATATCCATTTTAACACCTGGGTGTTAATAACTGCCATTTATTTTCTCAGTGCAGTTAAAGGAGAACTATCGCAAAAATGAAATAGTAGCTTCAGCATACTGACATAAGATACTTTGTGAATACAATCAATTACAAATTCTGTACCGTTTCTGAAATAATCACGTTTATCTTCACTATCCCTCTCTCACCATTTATTTCTCTTCATTCTGTCTTCATGCAGCAGTGGAGTGTCATATGAATGATCCAATATATCTTAGAAGGGGCTCCTTTTGCCTAGAAGATGTATTATACCGCACTCTATTTAAATCACCAGAAATCCTGTCTCTCTACATGCAGAATTTGCAGTAATTTTGTTAAATTTTGTTTGTACTGGAATCAGTTATTTGAGTGGGCTCTAATACATCTGCTAGGGAAGGGAGTCCCCCTATAAGATATATTGGATCATTCAGCGCTATGAAATAAGTTGGCACTATAGAAATACATGTTAATAATAATAATTATAATAATAATCATTCATCCGACACCCAACTGCTATTAAATTAAAATGTTAACGTTAGTTCTCCTTTAAAGAAGTAGTAGATCTGGAAAGACCTGGATATTCCAAACACTGGCATAAATGGTCCATATAATTATTTCCATGTGTATTCATGGAAGGGATCTTTTACTTTATTGCAGCTCTTAGTTTGCTTTAGATTCAACTTTCCCTGTACCATTAACTCTGCCATGCCAGGTAAGTCTACTATATTCCAAAGTATGTTGTACATTTCTAGTAATTAGGGTCAGGTTGGCAACTCACGGCAGTGCAGGTGCAAATAACGAAATTTGTTGGTGCGTATCTATGGTAAATAATCATACCTTACCTAGAATTATATTGCTCTACCTTTGCAGGGGTGCCAATAATAATAATAATGGCAAGGATGAATAAGCATGCTTTACTTGCACGGTTACACTGTGATTCTGAATAATCTTGTAAATTCTATTTGCTGAAGCTCAAAAGCTTCTGGAATCAAAGTCCAGATTTCAAGTAATAAATTTGCTTTGGAAGAATTTGAGAATGTGATAAAATAATTCTTGGAAACAGTGATAAACATCTTGGCAAAGAAATGATGAGACATAAAGCGTGTAGCCGAGTCATGAATGCTTGCTCACCATTTTACGTCTTACAGCTCATGCTGAAATGCTGACTTAATACAATACACATGTTCCGTGACACAGGCAACGAAAATGGTGCCTCGTTATTTTTTCTCGTTTACCCTTTCAAGTGCAGGATGCCGCTAGTGTTAGCCATATAATCTAGATTAGACCAAGTACTGAGAAATTCAGAGACTCATGTTCCAAAAACAAATCTTCACTGCATTTCTGTGGTTTGGTTGTGGGAAAAAATGGAGAGTAATCATGTACAGAAAAGCAGTCGTGTGAAAGAAATATGTGCCGGATTTTCTCCCGTATGTTTCTTTTATGTATAGGAACTTATGCTAACCAAGCTCTCTTGCATGTTATTTTGGCAAATATGAACTATTTCACATATAAATATAATGTTAATAAATATTTTGTATATGCTTCCTCTTATGAAAATTTATGGCATTTTTTAAATAAAGTTTATCAATACAACATTTTCTGTACTGTTCTGGAAATAATATATTTCTGTTCACCTCTCAGCAATCTGTCTCTCTACATGAAGCTCAGATAATTAAGAGGGGCTTGGCTCTGTTACATCATCAAGGCAAAGGGAGCAATCAGAAATCAGAGCTAAATTTCCATAATACTAGACAGACACATGGAGAGAAACATATTTCTAAGCACATAAAGAAGGGAATTTGATATTGAGTAATTTTTAATTATGTTTAGAAAGTTTCATGTTTCCATAAAACAAAGCTGTAATAGCACCCCCAATTAACAGCTGTGACCGGAAGTGATGCGTGTTAGCACAGACAGCTGACCAGTTTTTGGCGTAGCAAGTCTTGTACGCCTCAGTAACCTGTTCTGCCC
>CM044431.1:138090467-138114306 GCA_024363595.1 Xenopus borealis
TATACCCAAACACACACACACAGGTATGGGACCTGTTATCCAGAATGCTTGGGACCAGATAACTAATAATAAATAGGTGTCAAAGTGATGTTTGACATTTTAGTTGAAAACATTATTTGTGACAGAATGTTTTCAAGTGCAATTACCAGTTGAAATATGCATTTTGACAGCACAACCTCCCAAAATTACAAGTTTGTAAAAGGGAACACAATCTTCTGTAACAGGGAGAATACTTTTTTCAGAGTCTCTAAGATATTTTTCCAAGTGTTCAAATAAGGAAGAAGTTGATATATAATTTACAAAATGAAAAATACAGTACCTTTTACATCAGTTGCTGCTTTAAAAGGAAGGGAAAACATCTTTTTCAGTGTAATTCTAATGCTCTTATCAAGTGAATTTTTTTACTTTTGCCTACAATCAGGGATTAATCAGAGTCAAATATTTCCTCACAATTCTGGATAGAATAAACTTCCCTCGCACATATGGATTTAAATCTGATCCTGACGGCATTCTGAGCCTCTGCAATTAGAAATAGATTTGCTGCATATGTTGTTTGTTCGTCTGGTGCATGGAATAGACAATTGTTATTGCCACTGAACAGGACTTTTCCCACCTTAAGCTGGCCATAGACGCAACAATCTGATCGTACGAATAGAGGATTTGTACAATTTTCGGACCGTGTGTCGAGAGTCCCGACATTTTTCGTCCGGCGGAGATCGGTCGTTTGGTCGATCGGACAGGTTACAGAATGTCTGTTGGCTGCTGATAATATCACTGCATGTATTGCCAATTGATTTTCAGTGGGAGACTGTCACTAGGTTTTGTTGGACACAACTTTCATACGATTCCTGTAGGGGCAGAACATCAGCTGATCTGTGTTTTTACTACTTTATTTAATCTGAAGGTTAGTGGCAGGTCGGGGGATGGACATAGGTCCGAAAATCTTTAGAAACCTTGATGCGTACGATTGGATCTTTGTGTCTATGGGGACCTTTAGTCTAGCAAATATTGGGAATTTGTAAAGCAGATTCCTGTTAAATTATCATTATGTTTTGTACGATAGTACAGTGTCGTTTTTTAGCGTTTCTCCAAATCTATTATAAACTAAAAAATAACTAAAACTGCTTTGAGATGTTCCCAGTTTATATCCAGGAGATAATAAAATAAAACTAAATTACATCACTATTATATAGAAGAACATTTATGTTTTCAATATCATAATTGGTATGTATGATTCAAATATTCAGAGACCTGTTTATCTGTAGCCATGTAATATTATTGAGGCTGTTTGGGACATTTGTATATTTGGTCTCAACTGTTTTCCTCTGGCATTAAATAATGTTGTAGACTTCTGTATGAATTCCAGCCACAATCATATTGATGTTGCTTATTTGTTGGCCAAATCAGCCCTGTAAAACTCAAACTTTAAAATGTACTCATGCTCAGTTAACGATACTGGGCACATTTGCACATGATCAGTAACCCGAATCAGCCAATCATTCATTGGAACTAGCTGCATCCACAAGTAGAAAAATGAAGGCAAACATTTTAGATTATGGGTCCTATACATAATCTATATGTTACCTTTGCTTTATTTTGTGTCTGAAAATAATGATACTCACATTGGTGCATGAGTTTCCTTTTTATGTTTTCATTAGGGAATAGAATCATAATACATGGGTCTGGGCGGGGAAATTAATTTTAAAACACTATTTCCCAAGGTGTTATAGAGAAATGTTTTACACCATCCCACTTGGCTCACAACAGCTACATAAAAGATTTTAGTGAGTCCAACCAGAAAACATGGGCATAAAAGTACAGGTTTATCACTGTTTCCCACTGTTCCATGGGTAGTTCTTTTCCCATCCAAGTGAATGATATAGGAATTGAGTGGAATTGAAATTGAGTGGGAACATTCTGACCCAAAATTATTCAACTATACATGTATGTGTAACTAAGGGGCATATTTATTGTGATATATAAAAAGATATTCGCCAAAAAAAAACTTTGAAAAAAAAACTATGTAAAAGTAATGCTGAATTTATTAAGGCATGTGTAATTTTGTACCGTGCAAATGCCAGATTTGCCTCTGTTATTTTACATTGCTTCCAGAGGCAGTCACTCTAAGAAAAAACGTGTAAAAAATTTTTACACTGTTTTTTTACATAGTGACGATATCTGGTTTATTATCCTGCAGTTTTTACACTGCACATGGAAAGTACTAGAAAGCTCTTATAAAGATGGTATTTTGTTTCTAAGCAACATGTATAAACTATTTCCTACATCTTCTTCATTATATTGGCACGTGTATAACACAACAGGCAAAAAGGGTTAAAACCCCTCAAATTCGACCCTCAAATTTTGGTCAAGGTAAAATCCGTTGAAATCTAATTTGGAGGATTTTACCGCTATTAGTTTATTTTAGAAATCGAACAAACGAATAGAAATGGTCTGCTTTCTCTAAAAAATCTTACTAAATCATCCTATCTCTTGAAAAAATTGTACGAGAAATGGAATGATTTCTATTTGATCAAGAAAACTTCAGAAAAAGTCTATGGGAGCTTCACATAGGCAAGTATAGCAACTCGGTAGGTTTAATCTGGCGAACTAGGCAATCGAAAAAATTTTTAAAGGGCAAGTACTTCGACAATCGAATGGTCAAACGATTTTCTTATTCGAATTGTTCGATTAATTCGAATCATTCGATTCGATCGAATTTTGCAAATTCAATGTTCGAAGTAGCCAAAAAAATTTAGAAAATTCGTAGTTTTTGCATTCGAACGAAATTCGAATCCTTCACACAAATTTAGTAAATCTGCCCCTTTATTGTGCAAGTATAAAAAGCACTGTGAACTCCACAATGCCAGCATAAGGAGAATTTATAAAAGCAAAGTATATTCTGTTCCAAAAACTGCTTAATAGAAAGGTACAATTGTTATGTCATGGTTGTCTGAGGAGCACAACATGCAAAGTACAAATATTTTTATTCTGTAAGTGTATAATCTCTTTCCATTCAGGCTTAGTTTTATTTAATGCCCAGTATGTTATCCAGGAAACTTGTCACCTGGGTTATAGTTGAGTGGATTTCCAAGTTAGGATGGAAAGCCGTTTTTCCAAAAGAAATGAATCAACTGAAAAGTGCATTTTGATGAGAATTTAACTATAGTTTCATTTATTTTCTTATTAGGATTTTATGGCCAGCTGCAGACGTTTTGTCCGCCACATTACAGTGATTCTCCAAGAAACATGCAGCATGGCAGCACATGCAATATGGGGCCGCTTTTTGAGGACTGCTTGTCTAATGCGTGTGGAAACAAAACAGAATTTGATGCCTTCCACAGGGCTTTTACCTCTCACTCTGGCATTACAGGTACTGTGGATAATAATAATTATTATATGCTTTTTGCTGCTCCTTCTCACCCAGGAGACACTTGTCTTTGGAACAGTGGCTATTAAAGGGAAGTTCACATTTATTTTAGTATTTTAGTTCACCTTTATTTATATTTTTAGTAAGAGGTAAACTGTTTTTTTTCCAAACAATGTCTTAATTTTGTAACCAATGTACACTTAGGTGATTATTTAATAAAATCAAATTTTTTCTTATATTTTATTTTAAAAAAAGCACCAAACTAAAGGTGGCCATACATGGGCAGAAAAAGCTGCTAGTTATCGGTCCTTTAGACCAATTCGGCAGCTTATGTGTATGGGGGCTTCCAACAAGGTTTGATTTTTCCAACGACCAACCCATCGGAGCCCATTGATCCTGGTTTAATCTGATCGTTCGGCCCTAGGGCTGAATGTTCAGATTACCCCGATATAGCCCTGTCGTTAGTGGGCACATCGGGGAAAGATCCGCCCATTTGGCAACATCTTATAAGTACTATATGGCCAGCTTAAGTCTTTTTTTATATTAATGTTTACATACAGTATTTTTTGTACAGCTGTAGAGCTTGTAATTTCAACTGGATTCTGTTTGCCAGGCCTTAATTATCCTGATTAAGCAGATTCTGTCATAGTAAAACCAAAACTAAATTTTTAATTAGCTGTACTTTCTTTGTTGCTTTACACAATTCAGAATATCAATGCCAAGATCAACATTTTCTTATTATTAAAACATTGTCACCATTGTTTAATAAGATAATGTCAGCAAGTTACCCAGGACTTTACATGAATGTATAACACGCAGGGGTCTTACAATAAGGGTTGAGAATAAAATTAGGAGCAGAGGGCCCTGTTTGCAAGAGTATACAGTCTAATACCACTATTCAGCCAAGCCACGTAATCACATTACTTCAAACTTATTTACTACGTAACAGTTTAATTTACAGAAGAAACTGTTTTAGGGTTCACATTCAGTTTAGTATTTATCCAAATCTTTTGATTTGATTTGGATTTGATATTTGGCCCTTTTCAAAAAAAATGGTATTGGTGTGTCCCTTTATCTTGAATGTTTTTTCTGCTAAGTGCTGCCTATTGACAGTGTAATGGAAATATATTTACATAAATGGCAGTTCTTAGTAAGCCCTGTATAAAAGATCCTATTTTGTATGAGAAAGTAGAAAGGTGTGTTTTCCTGCAAAAAAATGAATAATTGCATATAATTTTAACTAAGAAATAAACTTCTGCTTTAAAAATATAACTACCGTTATGATTAATAACATGGTATATTGCTTGCATTCCAGTTTACGACTTCCCAGGTGGTTCATCGGGCCTTTTTGGGGACTCACAAAGAAATGGGACAGAGGACACTAGCTTCCTTCAGATTAATGCAATTGATCGCTGTCCTAGCCAACTCTCATCAGTTTACACTGAAGGCTGAGGACTAATTCTGCTGTGCCCTTTCTCTAGCCAACACATACAGGTCAACAATTGCCAGGCGTCCAAATCAGAGGAGAGAACAACTCAAGAACAATATGCAAGAGGAGTAAATTATACTTTTGCCAACCCTTGTGAATTTCATCTTTTTATTTAATATATATATTGGCCTCCATGATTTTTCTATGAAAGGGAAGGAATAAATGAACTGAAAAGTACACATACATTTTTATATGATTTTTGTAATGCACTGAACGCAATGCTCTTGGGGAAAGAATCAGAACATACAGTACTAAAGGCATGATTGGAAAACCAACATTGTATTATTATGTCACCCTGTCTTCAACAGAAATAATGCAGTGTTATGCAAAGCATCAATGTGCCATGAAATCAGCACACTAAGATCTAATTCTCACAAAATCAGTCTGCTTTCAAAAGCTATTTCCAATTTTTTTTCTTTTTTGAATCCACATATGGCTTTCAGCTTGTGAGCAACTGGACCTCAGTCTAACTATATCATGGAAAAAGAATGTAAAGAATTGCATTTATATGCTCTGCTGTATGCGGGGCCTTCAATTTGTATAGCATATACAGTTTTATATCCAGTAACCCAAATGGGTTACACTGTTCGAAATAGGATGCCAAGTCTTCACTAGTGTGCACTAAGCAGAAAATTTGAGTGGCACTGAAAATGGTGATCTTATAGTGTAAAGTACTGGTTTGTTTTTTATTATGAATTTACCCACTCCATGAGTGATTGGAAATGGGACCATCAGTTGGAGTCATGTTGCAATTAAAAAAAGCTTTGCCTTGTACAATATGCTACATATAATCATTACTACAAAAATACTCATGATCAAGCTCAGCTTAATTGAAACATGAAATACTCATTAAGGCTATGAAAAAAAATTAAACATATCCAGTATGTAGTATAGTTTAAGGTACTGTCTTATTAAAAGGAAAAGGATTTTTTTTTGTTTTTTGTGTTTGTTTAAATAGCACTTCATGGAAAATATCCTCCCCAAATTTCAGCACTTTCTGGATAACTACTCAAATTTCATACCTATATGCTGATTACCTTTGCCTATCCTGCCAGTGCTGAGTTTGGGATGCTGAGGAGGAGATGGACCATACTAGAAGACCACCAGAAGGTTAGTGAGGAAGGGTATTGGGCTGTATGTTACATGGCAAAGGGCTGCTAGTAGATGGAAGTGGCCCAGGAAGCCTCTGCAGTCATTAAAATGCAACAGGCCTTTGGTAGGCTGGGTGTGGTTGCTCTTTGATGAACCTTAGTTTGTCAACATTTCTTGAAAATACTAGGAGACCATATGAACAGTTTTGTCTGTAGAAATGACTTTTGTAGAAACTTGACATTAGTAGTATTTTTCTTTGATGCACACTTCAGTTAGGACACTATTGGCATTTCAGGGGCTCAGCCATTCTGCAAAGTTTCATTGACACTTGCATCCATATAGTCACTACTTCTTGTTGTAAATACTGCTGTGTTCCTTAGATTAAGACCAAACCTAGAGAAGAAGGAGCCTCTGGCAGTGCAGGACAGCTGTGCCCACATCTCAGGGGGTAAAACATATGTACATCAATTTCATATTCATAACTATGTCATCTGTGTGCTCATGTATGTATGTCATATGTATGCTCATCTTACTTAAAGATGAATGCATTGACATCTCTTATTAGCATCTTCTTGTTCCTGATTTGGACTCTAAAGATATTGTGTCATCCAGAGACTGGCCAATTGTCCACTTGGCATGAAAACATTTTTTACCCCCAAATTGGAGATGGTTTCAAGCAGTATATTTGAACCTTCCTCTGTATCAACTACCATATAGGCTGGCATCATTTCCACAAATTTGTGACTGATGATAATGTGTGTTATTTAAATCAAACTAAACTACTAAGCTGCTGTATATGCTAAGCTTCATGTACCTCCCAAAACTAATAGGGGAGTGTAGTAAAAGTTAATGGAGAAAAGATGCACAATGTGAAAAATTGTTTCCTTTGTGCAAATTTGATATAGTTTTTGTTATCCAACAAATATCTAGTGACCCGTCCCCTAATGGAAAAACAAAATATGTGCTGTACAATAAAATTCACAATGTAATAACTGTCTAATGAAGAAAGGGGCATTATGCTAGAAATGGGTATATAGCTCTCCTCTGCTACTTGGCTTTAGCTCTTCTGCCAAAAATAGTTTAATACATAATCTAAAAATATTAATATACAAATGGGGCACTTAAAGCTTACAGTAGGGATGTCCAACCTGCGGCCCAGGATGGATATGCATACGGCCCAGCTTGAAACCCTTGGTTCCCGAGGAAACGTCATGTCGCAAAGGATATAGGAGTAGGCAATAGGGGAGACTCTGCCCATTGCCCAGTTAGTAATAATAATAATAATAATAAAATAAGTCTATTTAATATCCAGGTGGCCCAGGGAAGCCAAAAGGTTGGACACCCCTGGCTTACAGGCTCCTGTATCTACCCTGTTTGCTTTGTGAGATTGGGATTTACAATCTTAACTTACAGTACATATTGCAGAAACTGTTCCCAAAGGCCTAGCTTGAAGCTCACAGAGTCCCCCAAAGCCATGTTGTTGTTGAATAGCAAAACGCATTTTGTTGTAGAAGCAAATATAAGCCGTGTTTACGTGTAAAAGTAACCTCTGTCTATTTGGTTTTAGTTTTAGGGCAGAGAGCTGCTCTTGAGCATCTATTTAATACCAGGAAACATGTTTATCTCTAGTTGCAAAAAAGCATCTGGTATTACAATCAGGTTGTCGGATAATGTTAAATGGCATTGTTATGAGGGTTTCCATGGGTTAGAAAATATAAAATGCTTTCAAGGCACATAAAAATGCTTCAAATACTTATGTTTTACAGGATGGAAAGGGACTGTAGTTTAAGTTTACAGTGCATATGTGTATGTCAGTCTGTACAAAGTCCTTGCACGTTGTTATTATTATTATTATTTAAGAATTAGACACTGGATTCTTCTATAATAACATTTTAACCACTAGGATACTGCAATTGTCCAGTGGATATCATCACTGTATTACTGGTATAGGCCTACTGTCAGGCCAACAGCTCTTATCACTCAATAAATAGAATAATATAACCTTATTTGCTGTTTCATAGTTCCATGTCACAGTCCAGATGGTAATTCCAATCATTCATGATTGCCGACATTTACCATTTGAGCTGAAATGGGAAATACATTTAGTGAGAAATAATCAATCCCTCCATGTATTTATGTCTTGTGATTATCATATTATTAGCATACTATATCTATTCATGGGCAGTGTGGGTGTGGAGCTATCAGTTTCCCACATTTCCGCATGTCCTGTTTAATGTGGCTACAAGTTTATATAGCATAGCCTGCCAGGGATAAAAGACAGAAAATTGACATTAATGACAATTAATTACACTAATTACAATAATTATCCATTTCTGGCTATAAAAGAATGCTTTCCAGTGCTAAAATTCTGCTTAAGCTCCATCCTCTCCTATAAATGAGTCTGGAAATGTGGTTATTATTTGTACAGCTTTGCTTCCTTGTGTCTCTTTCATTGTCACCATTACTTCAAAGGATGGATGACAAAATGTTTCCTAAAAACCACATTTGCTAATGATGATGCAAAAAATATGAGAAATAACATGATTAATGTAGCTGCCCCAGACTATTTTATTGACTAAAGTCCAGTGTCATGTTGCTTCTGCTGCGATTGATCTTTATTTTAATCCCAAACTGCACTTTCTATTGTTTCCTTATTCGTGTAGCTGCAAAATAAAAACCATGTAAATGCAAATAACAGATCATTTTATAGATTGTTCTGCCAAAAAGACAGGCCACATTCTGAAACAAACTGACTAGCAGCTGTCTAATGTATGAATATAGGAATTGTCACATTAATGGATTTGCAATATGGTTATAGTGTTAACTCGGAAAGAGCCATTATCCTTACTTTTATTGGAAGGCTCTGTTTGTAAAGGTATATCAATCACTTTGTAAACAGCGATTCCAGCCTGACATTAATAAAAGCTGCAGATGCCGAATGTCCAGATTCCAGGGCAGCATTCAGAGAGTTGTAGGTGCTTTAGAAATACAACAATAATAATAATAAACAGCTATGGGCATCTATGTTATAGATTCATTTGCTGACCACTCCTCAAACTGTACAATGACAACACTGCATGACTAGTGATTAAAAGCTGTAACACAAAGATGGCAGCTCTTGGGCCCTCTGGCCATGATGAATGGGAATGGGTATCACATTGTGAGTTACCTGCTAGCCTCTAGCAAAGGAAACGATTGTAAATTGCTCCACTGATATAAATATATAAAAATCATTATGTAGCTGTCAGAACAACATTTATTGTCATCCCCAGTAGCAGATTTGTTGTTTTTTTTTCCTCTACAGAGCACTTTTATTTGATTGATGAAGAATAATAATGCACAGTTTTCAGCAAAGAAGTCATACAGTTGGGCTCCGATAATAAACCAGAGTCCCTGGAACACAAAATGGTTTATTTGTCTGTGTATTATAAAACAAATGAAAAGTTTTACTGTAAATACCGCTGATTATCTTGTGTATTGTAGTTTATAACAAGCACTTTGGTATGGGAAAATATGGAATTGTCTTCCATTACATCATGGATAATTTTGTACAGAATTCTATGTAATCAAATATAGATTTAAAACAACATATATCAAACTGTATATCTGGATGATATTTTGTATTATGGTACACTTATTGTTTATTTGAAGTCATCCAGTGTGTTAACATATTCTATTAATATGTACAATTTTTTTTTTCCACAGTTATATTTCATATAATCGTAAGTTATTTTGTTTTACTCGAGAAGTCCTTTTTATCGTAAAGTAAAAATGAAGGGGTTTGTGCACATTGCTACACAATAAAACTGGAAACTTTTGACATTTTCTGTGACTTTGATGCTTTGCTTGGCTAGTATCTCTGAGTAATTGTTCCAAAATTAATAGCTTTATTACTGTGCAATTTCAAAGTTTTCATTCTTGGTTGTAAAGTTGATTAAATGCTTATGTAGAATTTAGGAGTGAAACTAGGTTTTTCAGACTTACTCCTTGGCTCTACAAATGTGATAAAAAAAACCCATCACTGCACTGTCTGCCAATAAGCTCAATAGGTGAGGGCTGAATGTTAAAGGACAAGAAAAGTCTAAAACAGAATAACAGAAATGCTGTATTTTGTATACTAAACATAAACATGAACTTACTGCACCACAGGCCTAATCAAACAAATGATTTATGCTTACAAAGTTGGGCACAGGGGGCTGTCATCTTGTAACTTTGTCATACATCTTTGCAAGACCAAGACTGTGCACATGCTCACTGTGGTTTGGGCTGCTTAGGGTTCATCATAAATGATCAAAACAGCACAAGTCAAATAATATCTGGCAGAAGCTGATACAACAAAACTGATTAATAATCAGAATATACAGACTGCACTGGGTCCTGTGTTGTCATATAATCTAATGTGGATTTTATGGATATTGTTTAATACAAACTTTCTCAAGTCTGCAGCAACCAGTGGCTGCAGCAAATAATCCTTCAAATAGAATCCCAGTTTATCTGTTTAAATCTGGCTCCATCATCTTTGTCCCTGCAGCTGGAGTTGCAACAGTAAAGGGGATGTAAAGGCAAAAATAAAATCCAATACAATCAACACAGTTGCCGACTGCAAGCTGGTAACTAAGGTAGGTGCTCCCACCGCTGTTCATAAGTATGATTGTTTCCCTACCCAGCAGTTAGGGACTGTCTGACAATTCCTATCCACAGCAGTAAACAAAGTGAGAATTTCACTGCATACAGTCAGGTTTCTTATAAAAACTCTACACATTTCTTGAATGAAATTTTATTGGAGATAGATTTATTTTTCATTAAAGATAGTTAAAATGGTATTTTATTTTTTTGCCTTTACATGCCCTTTAAAACCCAGTTTCAATCTATAGGGCATTCCAAAATGCATATTTTAGGAGAGAAACCATTTTTTCCCCAGGATGCAGTGGTGGATTGATGGACTGGCTTACCTAGACTATCACTTTGGGGTCCAGTGTTATCAGGGGCCCAGCTATTTTTTTAAAATTCTTCTGAAACTTTTAATATTTATTTTTGAAAGTGGTGTGGCCTGGATCTGCCTATCTTCTCACCTGAGCTCGTTATGATAGATCAGGTTCTGGCCCAGCATAGAGAGTACATGTTCCAGGATCTGCCTGCATCCCAGCACACTGAAGTGGGAGTAGCTTAGAGTGGGCCCTGTGAAAAGTGTAGTTTAGGTGCCTCACATCATCTGACACTGTCAGGATGTCTTCTGCTTTACATATACAATAAACGAGGAAAGAATTATTATTATTACTATCCTGTATTTATAAATACAACATTATAACCTCATAAACCAAACTGTTGCCTCATGAGCAACAGTGTATCAAGCCTAAATGCACAATGGGTGACAAAATAATCCATACAATATGTCAGTAAAACCAGGGAGAGCCTCCTATTTTGGGGACTTGTGTTCTCTAGCAATTCCAACACTGTGTAAAAAGTAAATAAAAAGAAAATGGCATGATATGAAAATAATTTAAACCCTATATTTAATTGCAAATAGTACAAATGTTGAAACAGAAATGTTATTGTTGAAAATAACCATGAAAATAACCTGCTTTTTGATGCCAGCAAGAATGTTCAGAAAGTTGGGTGAGGGGCTGGTTTCCCACTGTGCTGCATTACCTCTTCTCACTCTATAGCAGTTTGGGGAGTGAGGAAAACAATTGGCAAAGTTTTAAAAGTAAAATGTTCTCATCTGATACAGGATTTCAGCTGCTCAACAGGTCAGGGTCTCCTTTGTCGTATTTTTGTTTCATAATGTGCCAAATGTTTTCAGTGGGTAAAAAGGTCTGGATAGGTCTGCAGACAGAGGGCAATTTAGCACCCAGACCCTATTACTGTGGAGCCTTGTTGTTGTACTACATGCACAATTGAAAATGTGGTTTAGCATTTTATTGCTTGAAATAAGCAAGGCCTTCCCTGAAAAGACATTGGATGCGAGTATATGTTGCAAAGTCTGTATTCAGTTTATTAGTCTACCTCATCTTGTGTGCACACTTGTGAATATAACATGATAGCATCAGGGAATTCAGTATGGGGATTTTGATAACTTTTTATGTGGGCTTTAGTATAGATATTTCAGTGCTCTTATTCCAGTGCCAAACTAGTCTATGGGATGCTTGGGGAAGGATGAGGTTTGCATGACAGGGGCAATACAATGAATACATGGAAGTCTGCACCAGGACTAAATGCATGTATCATCATATAAACCTGAGGATATAAAAAATACAGATTGTTAAGATAAAGAAGGCAACAGAGGCACAATGAAAAAGAATGCAAAGTACGTTAGTCTGGCAAGGCTTGTTTTCCTTTAGATCTGTATCAGGACAAGCTCTGCACTAGTTGTGAGACTGGGGTTTTATCTGCAAGCTCTAATGCTTAGTATTGTGTTTTTTTAGTGACATAATGTAGGAAAATCATTGTACCACATCTTTCCCATGCCATTTATAGATTTACAGCCTGAGTAAATTTACCTGGCAGTGTGTGCCATTAATGATTTAACAAACGAGATGGCTGGGTTACTGATCTGTGACAAAGAATGTGGTTTTTGTGTTCCTTGTGAAGAGGCTGGCATACCAGCAACTGACCAACACTGACCCCTGGCGTGACCAACCCTGCCAGCAGAGCGGATCAGCTATCTGCCCATAAGGGGGACAAGAAGCATCTTTCTTTATAGCTTAAACATTAAGCTGCTCATTTAAAGGGAGGAAGAGAAAGAAAAAATCAGTTAATGATGTAATGAGTCGAGTTATGGAATGTAAGTAAAAGAATGTAAATGTTGTTAGTTGGGGACAGGCCTTGTCATTAGGTTGATAAAGGGGTAGTTTCATTGCTCCCTTTTGATTGACAATGTAAAGTTTGAGGAAGGTTTCAAATCACTAAAAGCCCATCACGTTGCAGTGTCAAACACTGACTCCTAAAATTATTATCTGGTAAATGTGTTGGGCTTATCAGATGGATATGAGCTTTTCTTATTCTGGCAGAAAAAAAGACACAACGCCAACTAATTAGCTTTTCCTAAGCACTTGAAAAGTTATAATCAGCCATGTTTTGCATAAATTAATCTCTGCTCCATTATTAAACACCTCATCTAAATGATTCCACCAATGTGGCTCTTTGGGAATAAGATTTTGACAGAAAAATAGAAATTAGTTACTGTGTCATGGCTTATTATTAGGGATGTACCGAATCCAGGATTCTGTTTGGGATTCGGCAGGATTTGGTCTTTTTCAACGGAATTCGGCCAAATCCTTCTGCCTGGCCGAACCAAATGCAAATCCTAATTTACATATGCAGATTAGGGGCGGGGGGAAATTGTGTGACTTTTTGTCACAAAACAAGGAAGTGAAAATTGTTTGCCCCTCCCTGCCCCTAATTTGCACTTGTAAATTAGGATTCCGATTTGGTTTGGTATTTGGCCAAATCTTTTGCTAAGGATATGGGGGTTAGGATGAATCCAAAATAATGGATTCGGCGCATCCCTACTTATTATTGCTATCCTTGTCAATATGGCATTAAATCAGTGGATTAGCTAAGCAGTAAAAAGAAAAATGTTTTTAAATCACCGTGTTTTCAGTCTATTTCAATTCAAGCCACAATTTGAGGTCCAACATTTGCTCCAGGCCTGTCAGCCTAAAATAAGGATATATATTATTTGAAAGCATTATTCTATAACATTATGTTTCAGAATTTTTAGGGTAGAAAATAAAACGTGGAAACTGTATATTTGGGATAAAAGAATAATATATAATAAATTATCCGACTACATGATTACATTACTGGTGCTATAGGGCTGTAGTGTTTTTGGGCTTGGAGTATAAAACCTGTCGGTATGTTTTTTCTAGCTAAATCCTTTTGGACCTTTAGTTGCCTCTTAAGCAAGCATTATTTTGATCTGTCTTTATCATCCATGTCATCTATCTGATATATGAAATATGATATTAAAAAAACATTCAGTTAAAGATAATTTTCAAGTTGGGTTTCTCTCCCATTTATTTACCAATAACGTAAATGTTTGAAGGCTTATTTTTTTTTCTTATACCACCCATTTGAAAGAATATCCTGTCTATATATATATATATATATATATATATATATATATATGGTAGATTTAGAATATATGCCTTTAAAATATGATCTCACAGAACTAGTTTTTAACAAGCTGAACATCCCATGAAAGAGATAGAGAGACCACTTCTAATACCCTGGGACAATGTGCTTGAAAGAAATCAGCGGGGGCCTTCCAGTCTAATAAAATGTCCAACTGCAGATGATTATTAGAAAAAGGAATCATCTGATTGATAATTGAACTTATAGTTTTGCATTGCCTGGGCCAGCTGTCTCTCTCTCTCTTTCACATATAAAGATAAGATGACGCATACCTTTAGCCATCCAGACCTATTCTTTCCCAGTATTGTGTATGTTATGCAAACATCCCAACTGGATCCAATGAAGCAGCTATGACATGCTATACTGTAACACTGCCATATAGATATTAGAGCTGACAGGTGCTGAGCATACATACACTAATATTCCCTATCTAATATATGCGCACTAACCAAAGGAAGGAAGCAATGACAGTACACCCGACCTTTCACATTACAAAAGATCCACATGCTTTCCAGATCTGCCGCCTGCGGTAATTCCCCATAAAGGCAACTTTTATGCATTTAATTACGTGCAATCCAACAGCGGATTTTGTAAGTTAAATATTTTCCTTTTACTTTCCGACATTAATGGGCAGAGCAAGGTTTCAAACATATATGGACTGACAACTAAGGAACCTAAATAATGACACAAGACAGAGGATAAAGAGCATTACATAATCCAGACATTCTTTACCTGCGATCAAATGGTTTATTATATGTTTAAAAAAAGTGTGGTTGTCCATATTTTCTGCATTAAGGGTGTTATTTATTAAAGTCTGAATGCAAAATACCTTTGAGTTTTTACTATAAAATCAGAATTTTTAGTGGGAAAAAAAAAACACAAATTTTTTCGCCCCAAGGATGGAAAAAGTCTAAATATGAAAATCCTTCTTCTCAGACCTGCCGAGGTTGTATATAAGTCAATGGGAGAGGACCCTATCCTATTTGGAAGTTTCTTTGATCTGCGCATGAATAACCTTGAAAATCTGACTATTTTAGGCTTTTACAATTCGGATACCATGATACCATCATGGGAAAACTTTTTATTTTTCAAAACGCATCAGTTAATAGTGCTCCTCTGGCAGAATTCTGCACTGAAATCCATTTTTCAATAGAGCAAACAGATTTTTTATATTCAATTTTGAAATCTGACATGCGGCTAAAAATATTGTCAGTTTCCCAGCTGCCCCAGGCATGTGACTTGTGCCAGCACTTTATGAGGGAACTGCTTTTTGGCAGGCTGTTGTTTTTCCTTCTAAAGGTACTGAATAGAACGCAGTGAGACATGGGTTTTTACTATTGAGTGCTGTTCTTAGATCTACCAGGCAGCTGTTATCTTGTGTTAGGGAACTGTTATCTGGTTACCTTCTCATTGTTCTGTTGTTAGGCTGCTGGGGAGGAAGGGAGTGATCAGGGCCGCCATCAGCGGGGGACAGGGGGGACAAGTGTCCCGGGCCTGAAGGGGGGCCCGGCAGTGCTGCACTTCTCCAAGAGCCGGGCCCCCCTTACGAGCGCTGCTCCTTCCTATGCCAATGCAGAAGTGCCGAAGACAGTCAAAGTCCTGAAGCAGCAGAAAGTCCTGAAGTCACGAAGGAGCCGACACTGAAGTCCTGAAGCGGCGAAAATACCCAATGTCACGAAAACAGCTATAATAGAGGTCCTGAAGCCACAAGTTCAATTCTACTGACACCAATGTGGGTTTTTTTTAATCCGCTGGCCACCAATGTTTTATTTTAATACTCTATAGCCCCCTGTCACCAATTTAAAAAAATTATATTTTATGGGGCCCCAATTTTTTTTAACTTGTAAGGGGGGCCCTGACACCAAGTTTTTGTTTTTTTTAATATTCTCTGGGGCCCCAATTTTTTAAACTTGTATGGGAGGGCCCTGGTGCAAAGTTTTTTTTTTTAAATATTCTTTGGGCCCCAATTTTGTTTTAACTTATAAGGGAGCCTTGACCATCAATAGCTTTTTATAACTTGTGTGCGTGGGGGGCTACCTTTTTTAGCTCTGATGTCTGTGTGGTGGGGTGTGGGTGGGATCCGGGGCGGGGTTCAGATGGGTGGGGCCTAAGGGGCCCCAAAATTTTGTTGTACGGGGCTCCGTGATTTCTAATGGCAACCCCTGAGGTGATATCAATCCAGCAGTAAAGAATGACTAAAGTTTATCAGAGCACATCACATGACAAGTCACCATGTTTTCCCATGACAGTATCAAATGTGGAGTCTAGTTTGCTCTGACTTTGTTTAATAAAATAATCAGAAACATTTGGATTTTGAGAAATAACCTCTAATGTCTATTTCAGGATGCCTAGTTCAAAGCTCTTGATGCATTACACCACCCAGAATCCCTTGAGTTCTGAATGAATCTACAAGTTGTATTTCAACCCCCAGGATGGTCATTGCTGATCCTACACATGCTCTGTAAACTGGGACCTGATGTTTGGAATGGAAATCCCAGTCCTATTCTATGTACTGAAGCTAATTATTTTGTATAATCTACTCACCCAGAACTTTTGTCCAACAGATTCAATTCAGTGAGAAAAAGTTATCACGTGAAAAGTTTTTTCCAGTTTTTTTCCCATAGACTTCAATAGAGTTTTCACGTGATAATCTGTGAGATACATTTTTCTGAATTGAATCTCGATCCATGGATTTCATGTGATAAATCCTTTTCTCATTTAATTGAATCTGGCACATAACGTTCTACATATTAAGTTGTACAAATCATAGCCACTTGTTTGGAAAAGTGATTGCCTGTAGTATAAAACACCCAAGAAAATCAGTGAGACATTCACAGAAGCCATTGCTGGGCATCCATTATGTTACTGTTTATTGAAATACATAAGATTTGAAAGGTTAAAGGCCTGTCTGTGTGCAAGGTTGCAAAAACATTATTGGCCTGTGTTCTACAGACTTACCTCACTGCACAAGAATGTAACAAAGGCAGCATTATCCAGTAACAACTAATTCCACCTTCTGGAAAATGAGTAGAAACAAACAAAGGGACAGAGGACACACGACAGTATGAATAGTCAATGATTTACTTAGGTAACTTGCTTAAAGCACATGCACCTCATATACTGAATACGCACAGTATTGGTAATTATTTCTGCCCTAAGCAAGAACTTAGCATAAAACGGTTACATTATACTTGAAGAGGGAATCCCATCCAAATTTAAATCTTTTACATGTGCCTGAAAGCAATGAATGCTGAGTAAGTGCTGGAAAAAGAGCTTATCGTGCTGCACGCGTAGAGAGAAATCTGTTTATCTAGTTGTGATGCAACTATGTCGGGGCCATTAACAAAGATCATTAACAAAGAAATCCGACTCTTGGATTTAAATAATATGTAAGAGGGGAGTGTTGTTTAATAAAGCAACGACCTCTGCTCCTTTTTAGTTTTACACAAGTTATAGTGTGTTCGGTTGGTTCTTTATGCACATGGGGTTGTACAGTAAATGTCGCCATAAATGGGGCTATAAAATTGGCCTGTGTATGGGGCCCTCCAACGGGCTTTACCGATTTATATCTGGTCGAAAGTCGGCCATATGTTGATCAGGCGGGACTAAAAATCACGTTGGATCGCGGCCGCATCTGTTCGTTGATGCGGATCTGCGATCCAACCAACTGTATCTTTTCTACTGTGATCAGATCTTTGGGCCCTAGGGCCCACGATCAGATCAGCCTGATATCGCCCACCTCAAGGTGGGCATATTGGGAAGAGATCTGCTAGTTTGGCGCCAAATAAGCGGATCTCTCTGTGTATGGCCACCTTTACTGTAAAAGTAGTTTTGGTTGCATTATCAATGGGGAGCCAAAGAATGGAGATAATAAGGGCTTCTGGACAGTGTGGGTCAGGGGGGTCCAAGCCCACTGGAGCTGTCACATCAGGGGCCCACACACACCCATGTGCCCCTGCCACTCCAATGGCCCCCCACCCTAGCAGCAACCATCCTCTGCCCCCTTCCTTTATATACTTTTTTTTGGTGGCCAGGGAGGCCAAGAACTCACACAGGTGGCCTTGGGGATCGGGCTTGGGCCAGCAGGGCCTATGAGGGCCGGGGTCATGCCAGCCCAGTCCGACCTTGTTTCTGGAACACAACCTTTCCCCAGACAGCTATTCCAGTCATTTATCTAATATGTCAACTCTATTCCAACTCTACCAAACTTACCATCTGTATAACAAAAATGCTTTATTTTCACACCCAACATTAAAATGTTCCATAAACTTGTATTACTATTTTCTTCACCAAGAAGGTCTCAGCCCCTGGCTGCTGCTTTGTAGTCACACTTAATTCTGCGCTCTCCTTCCTTGCTCGTATTTAATCAGGGATTACGTTTTCACTTTCAATAACGGCAGGCTTCTTTCTGTATATCTGAAACTATTTCATTTCTAACAATAAGCAACTGACATCAGTACTGTATACATAAAAGCCTGACAAGTCGTTCACTTAGTTGCCTCTCCTTGACATGTTACAATTAATCAAGAAAATTGCTTTCAAGAATCCCAAGAATGGGGCTGAGAATGTAACATATGTATTTAGCCACAAGGTCAGCCGGAGCAAAAGATTCAAACACACAAAGGAAACCTTCTTGAAGAGGAAATGAGAATATGAAAATTCAAAACTAAATTGATTACTATGTGGGCATTTCAAGATGGGAATTTACTTTTAAGACATTGCTCTATTGACATCCATATTAACTCATAATCAATGCATATATGCTCTGTTTAAATGGGTGACTAGTGAACATTCTTATTAATATAGTTTCCAAAATTTATATGTATACACCTCCTTCTAGCCTGACACAAAAGAGGTCCATTAAGGAGAAAAGATAAGGAAAGGCCAGCTAGGCCTGGGCCTAGGGTGACAGGATTTTAGGCAGTGGCATGATGCTCAGCCGCACCCACATTGGTTCAGAAACACTGGGGATATGCAGGAGATACAATAGTTTTTAAAATTTTCCATGTGCCAATCCCCATTGTTTCTGTCCTGATGATGAAAATTTGCGAATAAAGAGCAGAGTATGGGGGTGACGCAGTGGGCCTAGTAAATCGGGGCCTGGTTGGGAGCAACATGTTGTTCATGAGCCAATGTTTGGGGATCACTGGTCTAGATCTAGAAAATGGTTAAAAAAATAAATAAATGTTGCAAAATTAAGGAATAACAGCAGATATATAGTACAAGGTATAGTCAGAAAGGGGGGAAAGAAGAAGAGAGGAAGAGGCAGGCTTAAATAACCCTTAATTTGGCATTTGCCTGCAGCTTAACCTAATGAGTCTGCTAGTGTAATTAATGGAAAGTAGAAGGCACTGGACAGTCACCATACGGTCCCAGGTTCTAGACCTCATAAGTTCTGATACAGCATACCTTTGCACAATCTCAGTTGTAAGTTCATGACCTTATAGATGCTAAATTTAAGACCAAACATCCTTTTAAGACCTTCACAAACATAATTCTAGTACTTCCAGCCCCCAATTCAATATGTTCTTATAAGGGCCAGTGTATCCCACTTAGAACATAAAAGCTGAAGAGCTAAGGGGATCACCCTGCACCCACTTTGTCTGCAGTCATAATCAGGAAGTTCCACCACACTGCTTCTCCCTTCTGCTCTTCACTGCACTTTCCATTTCTGCCTCTCTTCTCCTCTGCTCATTTCCTTGTGCATTCATTTCAAAATACTGATTGGTGGACATTTATGGCTGCTGTGTCCATATCCCCTATAGACTTATATAACCAATAAATCACTGTATACTAGTGCAAAGATTCTGTAGGTGAAATGAGACAAACAATTGTCAAGTGGTGCCAACTAACCCATACAATGAGTTGACTTTGCATGCATCCAATACAACAGTGATGTTGTCTGTGCAGGAGATGAAAATCTGAAAGCACAAAGTATTGGTTAAAAACTGTTACAAATAAAAAGGACTGAGAAAAAACTTGGGTGAAAGGAATGGAGAGTGTACAGATTAAAAGTAAACATTTGAGAGTGATGGTAAAATAGCAAGAATTTCTATGAAATGTAAGAGGGAATACAAATGCAATAAGAGATGTATGAGGTGCGAGTGAAACAGGAAGCATTTTGCTAAATAAAGGATGAAATAATACCAGAAGTTAAAGTGCCCTTTGCTTTTAGAAAGTCAGTGTTTGTGGAGGGAGCAGAAGAATCCAGTGCAGAACCGATATCTAGACTGGTCAAAGTACATTGGAAGCTTCCTTATTCATTAGACTAATAGACCATATCTAGAGATTTCATATAGCTTCCAATGATGGTTAGATGTATATGAACTTTGTTTCCATAGTACTCATATAACACCGTAATATTTGTTTTCTTATTTAATTTAACTATTTGGAAAACTATACTCTGCCCCTTTTTGGTTGAACTATTTGGAAACTATACTCTGCCCCTTTTTGGCTGTTTGGACAGTATGTGAGTAGGGACAATCCCCTTCCCTCAACAGTTGTAGTGATGGTGTTGTGTAGTATCACAACACAAGCATACAGTTATGGCAATTCTTACTGTGGCAACAGTTGGGTTATTAGTGATTGGTTAACTGAATGGTTATTCAATTACTCTGAACAGTACAATTCTGTACATGTTTTTTGAATAGAAACATGTATTGGTCCATTACTGTATATATTTGTACATGTTGATTGTCTCAAGCTAACTGAGCAACTAGCCATTTATTTAAGATATATATATATGCACAATATGTATATAGACTCTGTGTGTGTGTATGTGCACAAATTTTATCTAAAATTAGACAATATTGTAAACATAGAGGACTTTTACTCAATAATAACAGTTGCAGTTGTTTAGGCGAGTAGTGATGAGAATGATGACCTAAAACCTAAACCTGGGTTCCACAAGTTGGGTGGGTTTGAGCAAAGAAGGTAAGAGCAAGGTGAAGGTTGGGGTGGATGGCAAGTCTAACTTTGGTTTGATGAAATTTTAATTTCAAGCAAGGACTCTCCCCTTTGGTGATGGAATGCTGACACTTTCCCTATGGTGACTCATCCCACCTATATAGGAGTATCAGATGGGAGTTGAGTTGGGTGCAGGTCAAGTAGAAGAACACTTTGAATAATCAATAATTAAAGATGATCCTGGAGAACCTTGAAAATCAGTGTGCTTGTTTATTTGCTTTTCATGCACGACATGTTTCGAGTCAGCCATGTCGTGCATGAAAAGCAAATAAACAAGCACACTGATTTTCAAGGTTCTCCAGGATCATCTTTAATTATTGATTATTGAAATTGAGTGACCCGACAGAGTCCTTTTCCTGTTGATTGAGCTGAGTAAACTACATACAAAGTGAGGATATCACCATACTATTTTTAATTACTAGAAGAACACTTTGGGCTGGGTTGGGTGGAGGTAACAGTTGACTGCTTGAAAATTTCTGACTTGCCCATCAACATGAGTTAAAAAATATATTTAAATGCATTAAGATTTTTGTGGGGCCCATTGTATGAATGATGGTGTATTGCAAAATACCCAACTTCTATGAGCTTTTTCCAGTAAAGGCTAACATGAAAGGAAACTTTAATGCACTTTATACACCTAAAATATAGGTTATATTACTTCCAACATGAAGCATTTTTTTTACATAATTAAAAAAACAAAGAATTAAAAGAATTAAAAATCAATGATGTTTTTAAAGGGGGTTAACTTTAAATGATGTAGGTGTAGTAAAAGGTAACCTAAAGGTGAACCACCCTTTTAATGGATTATGAAGCAATGGATTTTAACTCATTTAGGGTACATAGGGCATTTTGATGCAATCTCCCTATGTGGGGATGGACAGGGATCACAGAGGTGAGAGTTCCAGAGAGAGATCTCAATGTCATAGGATCTAGTGTCACAGGCTTCAAGGTGTTCATAGACCTCTAGAGGGTGATTTAGTAAAAGGCACTATGTTTGCCCAGGAGCAACCAGATCGCTTGAAAATCGTTCGAATATTTGATTCGAATTCGATTTGAATATTCGATCGATCGAATTTTCCCTATTCGATCGTTCGATCAATCGAATTGCGCTAAAAAATTCGAAATCACATATTTTAATCACATTTTTTAATCACATATTTTAATAGTAAAGAAAATAATAAATGTGTTAATGACATGGACATGTTTCATGCTGCTTATGTTCTACAGTGATAATAGATTAGGTTGAAAATACCCTCATATCTGTATTCAATACAAGGTTGCCAGGTTTTTAGAAACAGAGGATGATTATCACAAAAATCCAATCAATTTTCGTTTTTACGTTGGGAAAATTGATTGTTTTCAGTTTCCAGGATTTATCCAGGGTTTGTCTTGCTGCCAATAAAATGAAATTAAGTAAACATATTTGAACCTTAATTAGCATCTCTAGTACTGCTCCCAGTAGCACTTCATATGGGTTTTCCTTATATTCACATGTAATACTGAAAATATTAAGTTATATGCTCAAGCCCACAATATAATTGCCTGGGGGCAGAACCACCATATATGAGCCATTGTACCCAAGTCAGAACATCCTCGGAAGCAGTTTCCAAAGGATGTTCACTATTTTCACTATCCTATCTGGGGTTGAATAGCATCTAAAAAGCACTTTATATCTTCTTCGAGCAATATTGTATTTATAGTGCTTTGTTTTAAATTCAGCCAAAGCTTGTTCCATTTTTCCTCCTAAATATCGGTTCCAAATTCATTGTTCCAAACTTTAACATATGATATATCAATTATAATGTGTGAAATAATGTGTGAGTATAAGACTGAGATCGCTCTGCATGGTAGTTTCCCCCACAGACACCAACGTTCAAGAAAAGGTGGTGTTTTGTGATTGGGACTTAGAGCGTTTCCAGTATGTGTTGGCAAAGTGTGTAATTTTAAGGCCCGATACAGCTCTGGCTCGTTGGGTGGAGCTCTCTCCGTGAGTCTATCAAGCCCATCTGGATTAATTGTGATTTCACAGTTTGTGAATCGGGTCCTAATGTAGGTGGGGGAGAGGAAGCCTGTGTACAGTATCTATGGTTTGTCTATCTCAATATCCATCAAATATTAAATTAGAATCTCCTCCAGGATTAGATTTACATCTACGAGTACAGATCTAAGATGGTTGAGAAATTGCTTCTGTCTGGTATTTGAAGCATAATATGAAACAATTGTAAATGTAATTTCATCCATGGATATTGTTAGTATCACAAACCTGCATTCTAGGTCTATGTACTGTGCTAAAATACGATAGTGCAAAGCATATTGCAACTCCTCCAGTCCTCCTCTCATTAGTAGAGTTCACGAAAGAAGAGTATTTTTTTGTAGATATTTACGGGAGGAAGACTTAGAAAAGTGTGTTTCCTATATACAAACAACGTCAGCTTTAATCGAGTTGTAATATGTGAAGGCTTTTCTATGTTTCATAGGGGAATTGAATCCTTGCACATTATGGGATAAAATTCGGAGACCCATCATGGAGGCAGGTAGAAAATAGGTATAGTAAGTGATTATTAGCAACCACTGGGTATATAAAGCATCTAGGCAGATAAAGTTACGCACATTCCAATCAGCATTGAAAGGTACATCATGTTAAAAAAACATTTAAACATCAAACCTGTTAAAAGTTTAACTAAACCATTAACTAGTGCTGCACTTCTAAGTGTAGTCAATGTAGTGGGCCCTGAAAGGGTTAACTTCTGTCTTTGAAACTTCTGTCCTTGCTCAAACTTCTTTGTGCA
>CM044431.1:138121976-138141835 GCA_024363595.1 Xenopus borealis
TAAGATGGCCAAAATAAAGACTGAAATACAGACTTTATCAGCTGGCATGAAATCCATTGAGGGGACTCAGTCTCCTGAGCTGACTGTTACCCTCTAACGCACCGTCATCTGAACAGACTGCCATGCATAGCAGATTTGTAGCCCTTTGTCATATGACTGAGGATGCAGAAAACCTCAACCAACAATGTAATATCAGAATCAGAGGCATCCTGTAAGATGTTACTAATGCAGAGCTAAAATTTCTCCTAACACAACTCTTCAATGAGCTCCTGGATTAATATGGAAATACTTCCATTCCTATCAACTGACTCCACAGAATGTCAGGGCCCCTGAAGGAAAGCTGCAAGATGCGTTCTGCTGCTTCCCCCACTACAAAGAAAAAAATTAGAGGCCAAAATTGCTTTTAAGCTAGTGGCTAAAGAGAATGGCAGAACAAAAAAGGATACACCATATGCCCAGGCCTTCTGTAACTATCTGAAGTAGTGAAAAGACTACCAACTTGAGCTTCACTTGGAAAGACCTGGGCTGGCCGTATCCATACCAAAAGAGATAGCAGATTTAACTTTTTAGATCTGCCACTTATCAGATCATAGTGGCACTATAAACACTGGATAACTGTCACCTCTGGTGGTAAAATGAGGAATCTAATGGTTGACCAGGTTATTTCAACTGTTAGCCTTGTCTCATAATTACAAAAGTTCATAACAATGAAATGCTTGTAGCTGCTTATAGACCTCATGGTGTACACTTCTAGCTGGAAGGGAGAAAGTCTAAGTTTCAAGCACACTCTGCAGACATGGAAGAGAAAGAGAAAGGTAATAGCACACTTCAGGGATTGATTCGAGAGGCCAGATCAGGATCAACCATAAATCCAGTTCCTGTTAAGACATCTGGTACTTGTCAGGTTACTTACTGTATATGCAGACATGGAACTCTCATTTACCTCTACCTGCCCATAAACTTGATTTTTCTCCTTTGAGATCTGCCTTCTGGATTGGTATATTTATATATGATTTTGCACATGGTATGTACATACAGTATCTAAACTATCTGAATAATATATGCCTGGACAATTAACTTCTGACATGTCTGATTCCTTTTTGGGTTCTCTTAAAATCTCCACATAAACCCTTACTTGCACTGAACAGGGCAACGTATGACCCAGAACTCTATTGCTTATTTGGGTTATTGGTTATTATAGTTTTACTACATACGTTATATATACATTATTTATCCACCTACTAAAGCACTGACCTACATTGACTTAGCTCATTCATGCAGCTAGAATGGCACTGTTGAAACTCCTTTATTCCTTTTGTAAACACCACAATTATGGCACGTCTCTCCTGTCATTACAGTAAAACTGATACTGTAATAATGCTGTGTAATATTTGGCTATACATTTTTTTGACCTCGTACAAACCTACTTTAAAATGTGTTACGTGAAATGCTGCACTCTTTATTTCCTCTCCTTTACTATCCCAACTCCCACCCAACCTCCTACCAGTTCTCTATATAAGCTACATGTCCCTACCAATCCCACAGATACTAGACTTCTGGAGTGCTCCTTCAAACCCAAAATGCAATTACAATCTAACAACCATTATAATATATTCTCATAAAGGTATCCATTGTCTCCCCAGAGACTCAGCTTCCCGTGTGTGTCCCATAGTTATTTAGACAGACCCTAAGTGACCCCATTGCAGATTTTTCTACTGCATTAGATACCTGTCCCTTTTTCTTTCCTGTACAGGTTTGGGAAAGATCCTGAAACCTGTTATCCAGATTTGGTTTGTTTAGTGTTTAAATGTTTGTTTTTGCAGAGTTTACTTGTATAGGTTTCATAATTGTCGCTAAATAAAAAGAATTGATTATCTTGCAGGATTCCCTGAGCTCCAGGTTTCCCAGTCTTTTCCACTAATGCAGTGGATGGTCCGCAAGTTTTAGTAGGGGCCCTAAAGCTTAAGTTGTCAAGTAGTTTAAAATCACATTATCCATTCTATGAATTTTATATTCTGTATTTCTTTACAAAGGAAAAGTCTGATGAATACTTAATTTCTGAATGATTTTCTATGGCATAAGGCCCCCATACACAGGCCGATAAAAGCTGCCGACAGACAGAGTCGGCAGCTTATTGGCCCGTGTGTGGGGGCCATCCAACAGGCTTCCCCGATCAATATCTGGCCGAAAGTCAGCCATATCTCGATCGGGAAGGTTAAAAAACCTAGTCAGATTGAGGGCACATCTCTGCGTGTATGCGGTCCCTCGATCCGACCGCCCATATCTCCTCTATTCTGATCCAATCGTTGGGCCCACGATTGGATCAGCCTGATATTGCCCACTTCAATGTGGGCATATCGGGGAGAGATCCGCTCATTTGGCGATATCTCCAAACGAGCGGATCTCCCTGTCTATGGCCACCCTTACATGGGTAAAACATTGTTGGTTCATACATGGCATTTCTTATTGCCATTTAGTGTCCATGATTTAACTTTCCCCGTGAAGCTTAATTGATGTCTGAATGGCCTGGTTCTGCTTTCTTCTGCGTCATTATGAGAGGGCTTTACAAAGGTTAAACCTAATTGCCTTGAGTGTCTTTTAGCACCTCGCCTACTATGTAATTATTGTAGACCAGAATATCCTGCTTATCCAAAAAGAGAGCTAAATGTATTTCTTGAAAGCACATGGAATTTCCAAAGTCAGTTTAAGAACTACCATATATAACTATTCTTATCGTGAAAACCCCAGGGTGAAAGGCATGATGTTTTAATTTTACATATACCATTCATACCCTCTAACATTATTATAACAAAAATAACCCAACAGATTGAGAAGAATTGTTGTGTAATATATCAAGTAGTCATCCTTCATAGATAAGGTGTTGCCTTCCATTTATTCAAAATAATTAAATACTTTGTACTGGTCCCGGCTCAATCATTCTTTTCAGCGAATCTGTGCCCAGAATAGATGTATTCTAAATTGAATCTGTATTTGCTCTTTGCAGCATAGTAGTCAAGTGTAATCCGTAATCAAATAACAAATCATTAAATATATTAGTACAGTATGTAAAGTCTTAGTTGTGTTCTCACTGTTGTTGCTTAAGTCAATAACATTGTTCTATGTGCCATTTAGTAACTTACAAGTATAATGAATGTAGATCACTCTGTACAGGAAAAACGCCATGCACAGATCTTATTACACTGCATAATTGCATGTCATCAAAAAATACAGAGACACTCCTTTGAATGCCAACTTTAATGTAATTAATGAATATATTAGAATAATTGACCCAGGGACAGAAGATCGAGGTGCTCCATTTACAATGCTGAGTCAATTAGAAAACATCCCATTAATCAAAATCCTCTGCCCTCTATCCTGCACACAGCTCTGAATCCAAGTACATATACTGCAGTTGGCTCCAGACGTACATTAGAATTTACATATATCACATGCACTGCAAATCCCAAGATACAGGTTTCACTTCAGCTCCTTAAGTAATGCTATTAGGTTCAGTTGACAAGAGCAAAGGTCGAGCTTTACTGAATTTCTTTTTTTTTTTCAAACCTCACTTTTACTATCTCTCATAAAACATAGTGGGTTTTTAATGTTAGATTTCTCTCCCCCCCCCCCCCCCATGGTAGCCCTTTGGTCTTTTCAGTCTTCATTAAAGATCTGTGAGTTTTAGGTTTGCAAGGCCCTATGGGATTTCAAGCGAAAATGTAAATGCCAGTGACATACACATTCATTACAAATGCATAACAATTTGAGATGTATTTATCATAAAAATCATTTAAAATAATGAACACCAGAATACATTATGTAAAATTTATCGAACTGTGTGTTTTATTTTATGTGCTTGATTGCCAGATTTGATGCTCACATAACCCATGAAAATCAATGGTAAATATTCAAGTGGCAAGGAAGTTCTGGTGGAAGTGGGAATAAAAATGCAATGGATGAACACTGTTTATTCCCATGGCATTTTCATTCAGGGTGGTGGCACACACTAAGATTCCAGTGAGATTACTCATCCAGCTAAAAACTCGTCTGCAGGTGACTAATCTCCCCAAAATGCCTTCCGTTGGCAAGAATGTGAATCACCGGCGGGATGGCACTCAGATTGCTTCGGTTTTCCGAAGTCACTCAAAGTTTCCATGTGAGGCAACTTCAGGCGATTTTGGAAAACAGCGATTCACATTCTTGCCGATAGAAGGCATTTTGGGAGACTACTCACCCGGAAGAAGAGGAAATTTGTCGCTGGGCAGCTAATCTCCCGGGAATCTTAGGGGCAGATTTACTAAGGGTTGAATTTGAGGGTTAAAAATCCCTCGAATTCGACCATGGGAATAGTGTGGAAAGTAAAATCCTTCGAATTCAAAGGACTTTACCGCAATTCGATTGGTCAAACGATCGAATAGAAAAAAATTGATTGATCGATAAAATTGTTCGAACTGAACGATTTTAACCATTTGATTGAATTTTTTTATTCGAAATAGATTTTTATTCGAAAAATTCGATTCGATCCAATTTTCAAAATTCACTGGTCAAATCCTTCATGTGAATTTGATAAATGTGCCCCTTAGCGTGTGCCACCGCCCTCAAATGGTTGCTTTTGTTCTGAATTTTTTTTTGTTACGTTTTTTATTTTTTATTTTCTGTTTTCAAGGGATGGGGGAAAGGGGAGTACAAACATGAACTTGGTTCACAGATATTAGTTTATAACAGTTCACACTTGGTATTTCAATAATTGCACATTCAATAAAGATTACATTGTCGACAGCACTTGGTGTATTGTTTTACAATTCTGTGTGGAAATACACAAAGTATATCTTTCTCTGGTATGTAGTTGGTCTGTTTGGCCAGAGCAGACCTTATGACACTGGGAGCACAAGTTGGTAGAGATCTAGCCAAGGGTCCCATATC
This sequence comes from Xenopus borealis, assembly GCA_024363595.1. NCBI lineage: Eukaryota > Metazoa > Chordata > Amphibia > Anura > Pipidae > Xenopus > Xenopus borealis. The sequence goes on from CM044431.1 coordinate 138,126,900, forward strand.
TTTTTGAATTTTCCAGGACAGCCTCTAGCTAGGTATGTACCGTAAGCTTAATTGATGGGAGGGCTTGGTTGATTAAGTTGACCCATTGGGCTACTGTGGGGGGAGAGTTTCCCATCCAGCCCATAATTTCGTTCTGAATTTTTATTCAAGGTACACGATTGCTAAAGGTAACAATGCTTGGTGATGCGTGGTGTATTTTGTTGCTGTGTTTTTACACAGAGTGATAAACAGGCCTTATAGTTTTTATATACAAAACTAGCATCTTGGAAAAAAAACAAAGCTCTTGGGAAAGGAGAGTGCAGCACTGCTGGAGAGAAGGTGACATCACAGGAATTGCACTTCAGCACCACACACCAGAGAGGCATCCCATCAAAATGCCCTATTTATCACGCTGTTTAAACTGTGAAGTGAAGCATGACCAGTAACATTGCCCAGAGCAACTAATCTGCAATTAGATTTTAACCGTTAGAAAACAAAAATAAAGATTTGATTGGCTGCTATGAGCAACATCACCAATAATGTTTCACTCCACTTTTTATACAGCATGATCAATAGACCACTTAAAGGAAACCTGTCATGATTGAGTTAACACTAGGAAGGAAATAAAACTTTCAAAACAAACCACATACCCCTATTTATTATGCTCAAATATCACTAATTCTCAATTTATAACTACTTTTCAAATGTCCATGAGACACTAACTGAAGCCCTGACTTTCCAGAAAGTCAGGAGAGCAATGCATCATGGGTAGAATCAGTACTGCAGACTCCTCTCACGATATCACCAGTTTGTGCAGTTGTTAGTGGCTGGAGTAGCCCACACAATCTGAATAGAACAATAGAAGGTGTTTCAAATAATTCCCATAGAATATCAAGTCCTGGTGTGACATGAGTTATACAGAGCCTGTCTATCATAGAGTATACTCTGACTAAGCATGAATGAGATTTGGCAGTTTGGCACAGCCCACACACGGAAAACAAAGGGGTCCTGTTTAAACATGGCAGCGCCTATGAATCCCTTTTTACATGAAGGATATTTTCTAATCCGTTTCAGATATAGACAAAAACAGCTGACTAAAGGGTTTAACTAAGGATGGAAAATAAATATTTTACTCATGTCTCAAGGTGACAGGTCCTCTTTAATGTTGGGGTTTAAGGCCCTTTAGTGGCAGAATACTTGTAAAGGGATGGAACCAGGGGCCATGTGACAACTATTTTATTGGAACGCTCTGCGGAGGTAGATCCCAGAAGAGGGGTGAAGTTAGGTTGCCATGACATGCCCATCTGAAGCTGTTGCTAAGGACCCTGACACACAGAGCTAGCGGCTATACTTCTCCAAATGCTTTCCAACTGGCAATAATGTAAATCACTAGTGGAAAAACATATGAGCTAGATGTAATTAATCGCAAGGCAACTAATCTCCTTGTGTGTAAGGCCAACAGGGAGATATGTAGCTCGTAATAAATTTGCGCAACTGTAGGTGAAAAAAAGCTTCTCCACCTATGCGTCCATTAAATTTTCAAAAGTTGCCTCACTGGCAACTTTGTGATGCATAGGCTTTACCATCAGATATTTCAATTATTGCCAGCGGAGAACCATTTTCGGGGGATTTGACGCCTGCAGTAGTACAAATTTATCATGGGTGAGAAAATCTCCTTGTTGGCCATGGTCCTAAGGGTGGCACTGTAGGTAACCAATCAGGTGTGTAGTTATGGTGGCAAACATTCCTACAGTAAGGTGATTAACATAAGTTGTAAAGTTAAGTTTTAGGGGAGTTGTTTATTGAAGTCTGAATGGAAGTAACTTTGAGTTTCAAATTTCTCATAGAAAAAAACTCTAATTGTTCAGGATTTATTATAGTCCGATGCTGCAAAAAGTCATAATCTGAAAATCCAGCATCTCAGACCTACTGAGGTTGTATATAAGAGGTCCCTATCTTATTTAAAAGTTTCTGTGGTCTGACAATTTCAGACTTTTTGGGCAAAAATCCAAAACAATTGGGCCCTTTTTCTGTAAAAAAAAACTGGTACGACTTGGGTTTTTGCTCGATTTTAACAAGCCTGTCTTTAAAATTGTGCTTATTTATTCATAAATAAGGTCACATTGTGAATTCTAGTTTGGTCTGACTTTTTCCAGTTTTGATAAATAACCCAGTAAAAGTAATTTACTGATGAACAGGCAATATATATATGTTAACATTTATTTAGTCATAAAATGGCTTTTCCATCCCAAAACTCTGCAGTGTATTTATTTGATCAGAGAAGTTGAATATGGTTTGTAACTAGGTGAGTAGGGTAGAAAAAACTACTGGGTATAATTGTTACATTTGTTAAATTTTTATACCCAGTAGAACAAACTACTGGGTATAATTGTTACATTTGTTACATTTGTTAAATTTTTATAAAGAAAGGCGTTTATAATAAAGTTATTTGTACAATAGAGGGCAATGCTGAAATAAGCAACAATGAAAGCAGAATTAAATCAGCACTGCATAAAAACTAAAACTACAATGTAACTCAAGTAAAAGAAAGAATAAATACACTAATGAACAGTGAAATTGTACCTTGTTTAATTGCAAAGTTTTATCTTTGTCATTTTCATTGAAAACATGTCAAAGACTATAATGGTAGATGGATTAAATAAACAGGCAGCCAAAATTGCCAATGCAATGTGAGAATGTGCTTTTTGTCATTGTCACATTTGTAGGCCTGCAATGCTTTCTGGATAGCATGTCACATTACATCTCACCTATTTGTAATTCTGTCACCCTTCCAGTTGCATGCCATTCTGATTACAATTAAGCATTCAGTCCTGAAAAGCATGAGTCATAAAGTGGCACAAAATATTCAAATTCTCTACAACAAGAAAACACACAGCCTGTCCTTTTCTGTCTCGCTTTGGAACCATGCCACGGTCTATGTCTGAAAACTCCCAATTTCCAATTTATAGAAGGATGTATGAAACTGATGTTTAAACCTGTTATGCCAGGGGTATTCCATGACATGCAGCACTGGTAAAGATATTTTTCCCAAGGGTATTTTTACTCAGAGGCACACCTGGAATTTTCCTGTGCTCTAGATCAAGACATATGAAAATTACACACATACAGTGAAATAAATTGGCAGAAGAGAACAGTGGAGGGTTCCAATGCATGAATAGTGTTAGGTCCCTATTTCACTTATGAATTCAAGTGAATGTGAATTTCCTTGGAGCAAAGAAGACTTCTTGGTTGCATAGTTACATAGCAAATTTGGGTTGAAAAAAAAGATAAATGTCCATCAAGTTCAAACCCTCCAACCTTAGTGCACATATATCACCAGTGTGTAACTCTAGAAGGAACAGACCCTAGGGTTCAGGGGGCAAGGAATGTAATGAATGTAATGAATGAGCAATTTCAGTGTAACTTGGTAGAACTGATCAACTTAGCAATGTCTTGGGGCCCTAAATTTAATTTGCTGTGAGGCTCAGTAACATCTAGTTACGCCACCCACATCACATACATAAACAGACCTAGTGTAAGAAGGGCTGAAAGGAGCCCATGCACTGATATTTAAAGAGATCAAAACAGGCTGTTTTCAAGTTTGCATGAATGGATTTGAAATATATGTCTGTATCTGTGCTTTTAAACCAGTAGTTCTAGATGCATAGAGAAATTTACAAGTCTCCATATATAATTCCTTAAAATCCTACCCCTCCGGTAATTCCTGTGAGTTTCGGAGCATGCGCAGTTGTCTGGAATGGGGAAATTGCTCCAACTGTGCATGTGCGGAACACTGTTCAGTACACAAAGATTACCGAAGGAGATGGTTGCCATGAACGCCGACGACTAAATCTGCCACAAGGGGTGAGTAAAAAGTTATGGGCATTTGCCCGGAGTAACAAGTAAGCTGGGGGGAGTGGAGGGGGGGGCTCTACAGAGGGTATGGCTTTAGTACTCCTTTAAGTGAGAGTTAACTTTTGTTTTTAAGGCTGTGTTATGTATGAAGCTTGAGGCATGTGAACACTTTCTGTTTTAAGATGTCTTTCATAAAGCCCCCTAGTTCTCCTGTGTGTTAGTTTGATTGGTTGCCTCCCAGATAGATCTGGGCTTTGACAAATAGCGATTGGTTCATCTGCTCACCAGGAAACACATTAGGCTGAGAGCTCTGCAACAGACTTCTAGATTGGGTAACCAGGCAAAGATACAATTATTTAACTACCTTGCCAGGTATGCCGATTCAGCAAGTTAGTTAAATGCAGAAAGGCCACAAAGGCCTGGGCCTTAGGCAGCACAATATAAGGGGCGACATGCTGCCCAGGCACATGAGTAATTTACTTGATTCTAGAGCCGCTCTGATAGAAATAAAGGATGTGCATGTGCTCGATCCATGGAATAACTGGATGAATTTAAAAGTTAACTCTAATTCATTTGGGAAGTACTCAATAAGCATTGTCAGGCAAAAATCTAAATCTCATAAATGTTTATTATTGTGCACAAAGAGTAAATGGTGGAAAATCCCAACATATTTTTGGGAATTGTATTATTTTGTATCTAAGGAGCCAGCTTAAACCATGTAATTTGTTTTACTTCACTTTTCTGTTTTCCCACAGTTTCTTTTGTTTGGCCAAAAAAGACTTGGTAAAAGAAGTCAGAAATAAAGCAAAGGGGGAAAATTGTTCTTGCCTTGGGTAATTTGTTTAAGTAATACAATGTATTTCTTGTAATGTACAGTATGTCATAGTGTTTTCATACTGGAATATGCTTCTTGTATCTGTTACTTCTCTATCTAACATAATCTATCTATATCCATGAATTGTTATGTTATGAATGTCAAAAGTCTATGCATTCAAAAAGTACTTTCTTAATAGATTTCAGATGTCAGCAGTTATTAGGTTTGTGGGACAACAATCTCCCATTTTTATTAGATTAAATAATGTTTTTGGAAAAGTGATATGTCATATTACATTTCATTAAGATCTCAAGTGGTGACTTTTCTACTTGTCAACTAAAACTGAAGATTATTACTATTTTCTGCCCTCCATACATCCTGATAACAAGCTGATCAGAAGGAAGAGGGCTTTCTCATGGAAAAAGGCATGCCAAACTTTTGCATTATATTAAGCTTGATAATATAAGTGAATATAAGCTCAAGTACACTAACACTTTCAGATTTTTACTCTCTAAAAACGTTTGGGAAAACATGCAATATTTCAAACACATCTTCCCATGGACAAAAATTACAATCAATATCACTATTGCAGAAAATGTCATTTTTATTCAACATTTAAAAAGGATTTTAAGGAAAATTATAAAGAAAAAAGCTTTCATAATAACAAAAAGAATAATAACTGACATCAGTATTTGAAATAAAACTCAAGAATTTAAATTATATTTTCCTTTCCTATCATATTAAAATGCAAACAATAAAAGAAAAAATACTCTTTGTAATAGTCCCTTTGTCACATGGTTCATCTATTATTATTATTAACATATATTTCTATAGCGCCAACTTATTTAGTAGCGCTGTACCTCTAATAATAACAGTACATATTTATATGAGTTAGTCATGTATTACTTTAGTAAGATTATTCCATCAGATGCTACATAAAAACAAGATGGCGGCCAAGGCTCCCTCTAATGTATTTTGTTTGCACATTTTATACTTGCTTGTGCCGTTTTTATAAACTGTGTGCTCAGGTCAGAAATAATAAATACAAAATTCTGTGTTTCACACAAAATTCTTTGTGCACATCACAATTTGTTGTGTGTGTATGCAAGAGCTTAGAGGGAACATTGGCTGCCAATTACTCTGCAAGATTTAGGGGCAAATTTAAAAACTTTGTGTGAAGGATTCGAAGTTTGATCGAATTAGTTCTAATACCGATCGTACGATTCTTTTCGGATATTCGAATTTGCAAATTTGGCCTTCGATCATCGAATACCGAATTATCGAATAGATCGAATGATCGGATATTGGATAATTCGATCATTCGATGATCGAAGGATTTAAAATTTTAAAATCCTTTGAATGCCTACTTCGCCAGATTGAACCTACCGAATACCAATAGAAGCCTATGGGAACCCCCCATAGGCTTCTTTTGCTAAATCCTGCTCGAATATCATTCGTACGATCGAAGGCCTCGATAGTTCAAATCGTACAAATTTTTAGGCTCAAAGGCAAAAGTACAATTGTTTTGTGAAATGGAACGATCGGTATCCGATCGTATGATTTCATCGAGAAATCGAATATCGACCTAAAACTATTCGAGTCGTCGATAGTCGAATGCTTATCGAATTTCGAATGGATTCGTAGGATTTTGGGTGAATTTTAGAAAATTTGCACCTATGTCTTCCTAACATTAAATTTCCATAAAATTTAAGTAGATTAGTATAATGTGTCTTGAGCAAGATTAATTTTTTTACCTTAGAGATGTTTTGCTTCATTTAATGAAAAAAAAAACATTTACTTTATTTTCTCTCAGTGTTATGTAATTAACTTAGTTTTACCAGTTACTAGCGCTAGTTGCTAGGTTGTAGTGCATATTAAAGCTAGTTGAATTCAAACAGGATAGATGTACTGACTCGAGTTAATTGATTTTTCTCTTTTTGCAGTTGCAGGCTACAAACTCTTTTAGCCAAAGTTATTTAAGCCCTAATGAAAGTGTACTAATGAATCTGGGAACATTTTTCAACATGTATTTACATATATAGGGATTCTGTCATGATTTTGATGAAACTGTTTTTATTAATAAATCATACTGTGTATATTACAATTGCACAAGTAATGAGTTCCACCATTTAAAATTTTATTCTTGAACCAATAAATGTTTTTTTTTTTAGTTGTAATATTGGTTGTAGGCAGCAATCTCAGGTCATTGTGCCGGGTCATGTTTGCTACCTGAGAGATCCAGCACTTCATAATGGAATTGCTTCTAGATAAACTATTGCTGTCTTAAAAATTACTCAACATCAACTCAGAGCACACTGAGCATGTACAATGCCACTGGCCTGCCAAACATAGTCTAACCAAAAATGGGGAGCTGCTGTGACTAAATTTGAAGGCATAAAGCATTACTGTTAATGGTGACATAATCTATACAGATTAGAACAATAAAACATCTATTGTGAGTTTAACAAATTGTGGAGATTTTTTTCATATACAAAAAAATATGTGTAAACAAAGTCACCCAAAATAATGCTTAAAAAAATGGAACATATTTCATCTTAAGGCTTATTGCTAGTTGGTTGCTATGACTTACTAAACTGGAGCAAATCTTACCTATTTTCCAACTACAGTAGGTGCTGCTTTACAAGTAATGCCGTACAAATGTGTGACCCAGCATTTGAAAGGAGTGTTTAGACATTCCATGCATGTGTAATAAAAGCAAAGAACTGTAAAGCATTCCTAATACTGGGTTCTGAAGTGAATAATATTGATACTTTTTTTTATTGTGACCTTCACTGAGTAAACTGCTTACAAAATACTCTATAGCACGCACCGTGTTTAATTTGATTAACATGTTAGCTTAGCTTAATTACTTGAATCCTTTCCATTCCTGCCTTTATTTATGGTAATATTGAAATACAATATATGAAAATAAAATCAAATAGTCTTGATTGACAAAATTGAACTTTTAACCTGAACTTTGAGAAATATTTCATACAATGCTAATTATGGAAATGTCTGTGTATAATCACTGTCAGTGTCAAAAGATAATCAGCCATTATCATCTTAACAAAATGATCACAAGGATGAAAGTGTTTATACATAACAGACCTAATTAGGTACCTAACATAGTGTTTGACTTCAGCGCTGACATTATTGATTTAGCGATCAGATGACAACAATGAACAGCAGTCAGATAAGTATTTCTCAAATTCTGGAAATGATCATAAGGGAAGGAATTCACCTGGCAGTCACATAGGTTAAGCAAACATGCATTCATAACTCAGTACAACAGGTACAGCCATGAAGGCTTAGCTTATAAAGCCCAGAGGCAGACAAGAGGCAACACTGAGATTGTTTTCATTGTAAGGAGACTAGGTTTCATGGCTGCAATCTGAGAAACTATTGGCTAAAATGAAATATGCATTCCAAAAAATGCTTGGGGTCATACAGCATTTAATGATGTGATCCTATTTGCCTGATAACATGCTGTAATGCTTGGTCATCTAATCTTAAAAAAATCTGTCCTGTAATAAAGTCCATTTAGAAAAAAAAATTACATTTGGGATGCATCAGGACAGAATTCCCAAAACTAGACCAATAAGTTTCTCTCTGGATATATATATATTTTGTTTACCTTTAACACAATCTGACCTGCTTTCAGTGAATATTTGACTAACTCTACCACAATCCTTTGCTTGAATGGCCTGGGTGGGGAAGAATGGGAGTTAACACAATTAGACAGACATTTCTTTTGATTGCACATTTAATTTCCTGGGTAAAAACAACAAAAGAGAGAAACCCCTAAGGTTAAGGTGACACGGGCAGATTCTGGGAGATTCTGCCTGGCGACTAATTGCCTCTTCTTCTGAGTGACAATCTCCACGAACTGCCTTCCCATGTCTTCATGTCCACTACAATGAAAAGTCACCAGCGCTAAAGCACGTGCTGTGCCTCATTTTCTGGAAAAACGACCTTATCCTAACACAATCAATCAGATATAATGGAATACATTTATGTATACAATATAAATTAAGACACCGTTATGGTGGAGCTCACCCCAGCACACAGCGTTCACTTTCTGGCCGCAGCTAACGCGAGGCTTCGGGTTCTCCTCCCGTATACTCCAAACTTTCAGCACAGTGATACTCGCTTGCAGCGCTGGCTCCAAAGAATGAACGTTAGTAGTAATATCAATTTGGCTTTATTATTTCACACAGTGTGGAATCATATTCACAGTGTGTTTGCTAAACCTACGCGTTTCATGCTTACATCATCGGCACTTCCTCAGGGTTATGTGTCTAAGTGTTTAAATAGGATCAAAATTTAAATCAATCAACATTTAAAGGTACATAGCATACAGATGATTTGTGAAAGTTCATAAAAATCCATAAAAATAAAAAACAAACATTCTTATTCATAAAGTGCTAGTGCTTATAATGTGCTTACATCAATACATAAACATATAAATAATTGTGTAATTATTTGTGATTTAATAATAACCATCTCATTAATTAATTTATTTTATCAATGAATCACATTTAATATCAGTTTGTACCCCATACATAATTCATTTTATAATGTTTAATTTCTATCATTAATTTATTGTTTGATTAATTAACGTTATTTTTAACTATAAGCTGTAACTATCATTTTATTCAATCTATAAAAAATCTAATTTCACAGTCCTTATTCAACCCTTGTGGCATTAATGTCTCCAATAGTGACATCCACTTCATTTCCTTCTTAGACAACAGTTTGTCAATATCTCCTTTTCTTTTGTATAACAAATGTATTTAATATCCCTATAAATAAATAAATGAATGAATGAATGAATGAACAATTACATATTTACATATTTATACTTGATGACATTATCATTATTTTAACGTGTTATAAATATTTTTCTATAGAAATTAAATATTATAAAATGAATTATGTATGGAGTACAAACTGATATTAAATGTGATTATTTGATAAAATAAATTAATTAATGAGATGATTATTATTAAATCAATTTATATATATATATATATATATATATAAAGAAAACACAAATAATTACAAATAATTATTTATATGTTTATGTATTGATGTAAGCACATTATGAATAAGAATGTTTGTATTTCCTTATACGTATTTATATGGATTTTTATGAACTTTCACAAATCATCTGTATGCTATGTACCTTTAAATGTTGATTGATTTGAATTTTTATCCTATTTAAACACTATGGGGCAAATTTACTATTATTCCCCAAAATTAGCACGACCAAATTCGAAATTCGATAAGCATTCGACCATTGAATGCTTATCGAATCGTTTTAGGCTATCATTTTGCTCGCTATACGATTTCTCGATGAATTTGTACAATTGGATACCGATTCCTTCGATCATCGAATGATCGAATATCTGATCATTCGATCCCTTCGATCTATTTGATCTATTCGATATTCGATATTCGATGATCAAAGAGGTCAAATTTGCATATCCGATTTCACGAAAAATTTGTATGATCGTAATTCAATCGAATGCGATCAAACTTCGATCATTTCACGTGAATTTTGTAAATTTGCAAATTTACTATTATTCCCCAAATTAGCTTGACCAAATTCAAAATTCGATAAGCATTCGAACTTCGAATGCTTATCGAATTGTTTTAGGCTATCATTTTGATCGCTATACGATTTCTCAATGAATTCGTATGATCGGATACCGACTGTTCGATTTCACAAAAAAATCGTGAAATTTCCTTCGAGCGTCTGAAAAATTCATTTGATTCGAATGATTGAACGCTCCGATCGTATGAATGGTATTCGAGCAGGACTTAGCCTCAGAAGCCTATGGGGGGCTTCCCATAGGTTTCTATTGCAATTCGGTAGGTTCAATCTGGCGAAGTAGGCAGTCAAATAACTTTAAAATTTTGATTCCTTCGATCATCGAATGATCGAATGATCGAATATCTGATAATTCGATCTATTCAATATTCGATAGATAAAATAAATTCGATATTCGATAAAATAAAATAATATGAACAGTAACGCATGGTCAAAAAAATGTTTTTCTTAAAAAGCATTAGGATTAAGTTTGGGTTTCTTATTTAAGGCAATTATTATTTAATTTTTTTTTGGTTTAGATTTGCACTGATGAATATTTAGTTATCCGTAGGTGTGAGAAGAAGCCCCTTATCTATGTGCCAGTGGGACTGGTCATTTCTCTAAAGCATTTTGAGCATTAAATGTAAAAAGATTTGGGGAACAACACAAGCATGAAAAAGGTCCCTGGGGTGCCACATAAGGGTGTGATTGGCTATTTGGTAGCCCCTATGTGAGTTGGCAGCTACAGGAGGGTCTGTTTGGCGGTACACCTGGTTTTTATGCAACTAAAATGTGTCTCCAAGCCAGGATTCAATGGCTCCTTTGCTACACTACAACCCAAACTTACATTTACATTCTGCGGGCAGTCCCTATATTGTTGGCTTGGGGTAATGACTCATGTCTATAACAGTAAAAAACTTCTCTTTATTCAGGGATAATGTGCCACGTCCAATGGTGAAATTATGCAACCAGACCACAGTAAAGAGGGTTTTCTTTAAATGTTGAGTTGTGTTTTCTCCAAAAATGTCAGTTTTTCAAGATTAGTTTCACTAAAAAAAAACTAGATATTTTGAAGGGGTAAACAAAATTTTGGAATTTTTTTTTTAATTTTTATGCTGGTTTGATCTCGAAAACTTAATGTATTCAAGGTTTTTAGCATATAAACTGAAAAAATTCAAGGTATTCAATTTTTTCCCCCGACTGCATTAAAATGAGTTTTTAACACACTGCTTTTTTCATAAATAAGCAAACATTCAAGTTTGTTTAAATTGTGAGTTTATTCGAGGTAGAAAAAACCTCACAAACTCAACCTTTAATAAATACGTTATCTAAGCTAAGAGGATGGCCTGGGCAAAGCTTTTGGGGAGGAGTAAGAGGATAGTAAAGAGAAGCACAGAAAGGATAATTTGAGCTATAGTGATAGGTAGGAGTCGAATACTAGGACCAACATATTGCACCACAAAGGAAAGCTTACACTACAATCAAGAGGCAGAGTATAATACTAATGGTACCAGAGATGATAGCTGGAGCTATAGTGTCATGGTGAAATTTGAGGGCATGTCCTTGTACTGATATATAATTTGAAACATTATAGCCAGAGTCACTTCATATTTCTAAATAAATTGTGGTCTTGCACTTTTAGTGAAATGTTAACTACCATATAATGAGTACCTGCTTTCTCCGTAGTTTCAGGCTATTACAGTCATATGGTTTTGGAACCCCTCTTAGCCTTCATAATAATTTATTCAATTTTCAACAAAAAAGATAACAGATGGATGTCTTTCTTTTCCTGGTATTGGGGTGTTTTCTGAAGAAAGATTTTTAGCAAAGCAGTATTTAGTTGTATGAAATTAAATCAAATGTAAAAAAAACTGGCTGTGCAAAAATGTGGGTACCCTTGTAATTTCATAATTTGAATGCATGTAACTGCTCTACACTGATTACTGGTAACACCAAACTATCACAGAGATTTAAACTGTCAGTTTCAACTGTAAGGAATGTAATCAGGAAATGGAAGGCCACAGGCACAGTTGCTGTAAAAGTCGGATCTTACAGGCCCAAAAAAATACAGGATTGCAAAAGTATTTTGCATGATGGAAAAAGAACACTGCATTCTAAGAAAAACCACCTGCTACCTACTGTCAAATTTGGTGGAGGTTCCATCATGCTGTGGGACTGTGTGGCTAGTTCAAGGACTGGGGCCCTTGTTAAAGTTGAGGGTCTGATGAATTCAAACCAATATCAACAAATTCTTCAGGATAATGTTCAAGCATCAGTCACAAAGTTGAAGTTAAGCAGGGGTTGGTTATTCCAACAAGACAATGACCCTAAACCCACTTGGAAATCTACAAAGGAGAAGTACAATATTCTGGAATGGCCATCACAGTCAAGACTTGAATATCATGGAAAATCTATGGGATGATTTTAAGCAGGCTGTCCATGTTCAGCAGCCATCAAATCTAACTGAACTGGCGAGATTTTGTATGGACGAATTGTAAAAAAAAATACCACCATCCAGAATCCAGACACTCATGAAATGCTATAGGAGGCGTCTAGAGGATGTAACATTTGCAAAAGGAGGCTCAAATAAGCATTGAAGTAATATCTCTGTTGGGGTGACCAAATGTATGCACCTGTCTAATTTTGTTATACTGCATATTGCATATTTTCTTTTAATCCAATAAACTTTATGTCACTGCTGAAAAACTACTGTTTCCATAAGGCATGTTATATATTTAAAGGAAGTTGCTACTTTGAAAGCTCAGCCAATGATAAACAAAACTCCAAAGAATTAAGAGGGGTTCCCAAACTTTTTCATATGACTGTAGTTTAAAGACTATACTACACTTACAGCAATGGAAGGTGGAAGATAATATAATTTGGATATTACAGAAGTGCAACACAGAACAAGCTGGAACATAATATTAACACAGGTATGGGATCTGTTATCCAGAATGCTTGGGACCTGGCATTTTCCAGAAAGGGATCTTTCCCTAATTTGGATCCTTTCCCTAATACTTTATTACAGAAAAAGGTAATCAGTTTTTTGAAAATCTGAAATATTCTGAATAAAGTATCTGTATGAAAAATATGTGTTTTTAAAGCATCATCATACAGTTATCCTGCTGTACAACAGAAGGCTGTATACACGACTCATACAGATTACATACAAAAACTGACCAATACAGGAGGTAGAAAGGGCTCTTCCCTTTGTGTGTTGCCTATGCAACAAGCTAAATAAGTATAAACATACATGTTTAAAGTTAGATGGCAAAATAATGAAAAAAATATTTATAGTGCCATAACCACAAAGTGTCAGACTCATCTGTGAGCTACAGTATGTAAAGACTATGTGCAAACTGAGACAGTTTTGTCTTACAAATGGTTAATCTCTAACAACCAGTTCATCTCATTTTGGTCATGCCCTTTTAACCCCCCCCCCTAAGCAATTCTGTTATTTTAATATAATAGCACAATGCTAAAAAGACATTGAGGGGCATATGAAGGATTCTGGGTCAGAGAAAGAAGTATAACTCTCATTGGCAAAGTAGCATGCAGAATGACAAACACTAGTCCTACAGCAGGAACATGTTTTCAATATTTCCATTACATAAACACAAATGAAAGTAATATCAAATGTTTATGTGCCTTTAAATTTAAGAAGATACAAAGCAGCTCTATGAGCCATTGACTTGAAAACTTTCCAGCTGGGATTTTTTGTAACTTAAATGATTATAGAAATAACATTATTTTACCAGTGCTGAAAAGAAAGAACGGGCAAGCATATCATCATTTCACTTTAATTCAAGATCATGGTGCATGACATTAAACAGTGTGCATCCCTTTCAGTCTCTTTACAGAATTTACCCTTCCTGCTGTTCTTTTGAAATATCTGTGCCTCTCTTTACCATACTATCTCCAGATGGGCCATTTTTGTAACCTTAGTCTTAGATGAAATAGGTAAGGTCAAACACATTTAATCAATAACATTCTCTATGGACGTAAGCACATCAACTCTCCTATCCATGCAAATGCTCCAAATACCAACCAGAGGACAATATGTGAATTAGTAGTCTGTGAATAGTTACTTCTGTCAAGGAAGGTTTTCAACATTTATGTGCCACAATCATGGCTTAGAGAACATACAACCATGCAAAAACATTGAATATAACAGGGCCTTAAAGTCATGCCCACCCACATTGCTGTTTGCTACTGCTGGCAAAGCTCAGTCTAACATTTGTCCGGGACCTCCATACAATAGTCTAATATAATGATATTAAAGAAAATGTCCCTGCTGTTAACCCTTAATGGCAACAATTACTATGTGTCCTAGTCACATTTTTCTGTCTTTTTAATTCATGCTTTTTCCCATTCCAAAGCTAACTAAGCAACTATTTCACCATTATGCCAACAATTGAATCATAATTGGAGTTATGCAGTCGCTTGGCATGAAGAGATGCAGTCCCTAATCCAACAGCAATATTCAAATCTGCCCATTCGAATCTTGGCTGATTTTCATCCAGATACCAGTTGGGCAGGGCTAGTGACTGGCAAGGCTGCCAATTCTTCCTTAAAATTATGACTACATAGCTTTTATCTGTCCATGTATGGCCACCTTAAAGGGATACTCTCATGGGAAAAAAAAAATTTCAAAATGCATCAGTTAATAGTGCTGCTCCAACAGAATTCTGCACT
>CM044431.1:138143169-138166459 GCA_024363595.1 Xenopus borealis
CAGCCTTGCCAGTCACTAGCCCTGCCCAACTGGTATCTGGATGAAAATCAGCCAAGATTCAAATGGGCAGATTTGAATATTCGCAAAACGAGTCACGCGTCGTTTTTGACGCGCGTCGCGTCACGTCAAAAACGGCGCGCGACTCGTTTTTTTTTTTTGTGAATTTTTGCTGGCGTTTCGCAAATCGCAGGAATTCGCCGCGAATTCGCCCCTGGCGAATAACCATCACTAACTGCATCTCTTCATGCCAGAGTAGCAAGATTAACTGATGGGTTTTCAAAAAACATGTTTTCCCATGACAGTATCCCTATAACATAACGTTTAAATTGCTCGAGTGCAGTTAAGGTGGCCATACTTGGGGCGATAAAAGCTTACTGGCCCATGTATGGGGCCCTTGAATGGGCTTCCCCGGTCAATATCCAAGCGAAAGTCGACTAGATGTCGACTGGGCAGGATTAAAAATCCTGTTGGATCGTGGCCGCATCTGTTAGTTGATACAATCCCATGATCCATCCGCCCCTTTACCATCATTATGATGTGATCATTGGGTGCTCGGGTCCACGATCAGATCAGCCCAATTTCACCTACTGTACCTCGAGGTGGGCATATCGGGGACAGATCTGCTCGCTTGGTGACATCTCCAATTTGTTTCCCTCAGTCTATTACAAAAGTAAAATATTAAAAAGATCTGATTAGTTGATATGGGTAACTTTGCTGGTGCAATATTACACCTGTTATATAAAATCAGCCCCCCAAATCACACTTGCTTCATAATCTTTTATGTAACAAAATACATGCTATTCATAATGGTAATGTATGCCTTGGTTCCAGCTGCCTTGTCAACTCCTGCTTGAAGCAGGGTCTATGAAGGTGTCAGAAGGCTTATTACAATGGTCTGTACATGAAAGTATGAATATAAATTGAATAGCATAATGTTGTTTATGTCCTTCCCTTAAAGTTAACAGCTAATAGAATTAAAAGAAGCTGAAGTAGATCACATTTTCTTATTATAATTCATCTTAAGACAACTAAGTAACATAGGTTAGCAATTAGCTAAATGAGACATTGATACTAGTAAGTTATTATTTTGAAGAGGACAGAAGTATAGGGGTAAATTTATCAAGAGTGAAGTTCTGCCACTAGAGTGAAATTCTGCCGCTCTCCATTGATTTATATGGGATTTTGAAAGGCCTATTTATCAATAGGTGAAGTGAAAGTTCACCCTTTGATGAATACGCCTTTCAAAATCCCATAGAAGTGAATGGAGAGCGGCGGAATTTCACTCTAGTGGTGGAACTTCACTCTTAACTTCACTCTTTGATAAATATAACCCATAGAATCAGGAGTATTAAGGCATCCCATGTTAATATTTCCATTATCTCATGAAAAAAACTCAGCCAATTATAATTTTTAAATTCTAACTTTGAGTTTATTTTAGTGTAATTCGACTAGGGAATAATCCAAATTCGAAAAAAAAAAATTCAAAATTTATCTCTTTAAAAATTCAAATTCGCCATCTAAAATCTGTTGGATTGCTGTTTTAGCCTATGGGGGACCTCCTAGAATTTGGAATTATTTAGTGAACTTTGAAAAACCTAAGTTTTTTTTTGAAAAATCTTAAATTGAATTTGATCGAATTCAATTTGAATATTCATGTATAACCTATTAACCGGAATTTAAAAAATCTTATTTTTTTAGATTAATTTTGTGGGCATTAGTAGATAATTGTTTGCCTTTAAACTAATTCAAAGTTTTAATGGAGTTTGCTTGCTGCTCAGTAATGGCTGGCAGCAATTTACAAAGGCATTACAAATGACACACTTTCTTGTTATAATACAAAAGTACAAAAGTTGGGACTCCATTCACTCGCATTAGACTCGAGACTTGACTGTATTCCAATTACATATGACCTAACAGATGTGTTTAGTGATTGGCAGCAATCATGATCAAGAGGTGGTGTGTCAAATATAATGCCAGTGGGATTCATCTGGTCCTCAAAAGGAAGATGGGCCCCTAATTTTTTATACGGGTCCTGCCCTTCATAAATTGTTTTTGTAGTTCCTACCATCAAAAGATTTGATGGTTGGGATCTGGAGTTTGCAAGGATGATTATCTGCATATTAGTGTGAAAACTGTTTAACCTTTTCTGTGAAGAGGAGTATGGTGATTGTTTTAAAAACTGCTTGGGACTATATATTTGTATGAATCATAATTTCTATGGATTTCCCTCCAGAGACACCAGATTTTAACCCATTTAACATCACTGGGACAAGCTGAAACATCACAAGACAATCTCTGTGAGATTCTCTAAAATAATGATGGAATAATAGTAATCCTCAGGTTCTCTTTATTGTTTTAAGATGATTAAGGCACACAAATTTTGTTGTAATATGTGTTGTATATTGTAATTTTTGGGGGGAGTTATCTGTTTTTGGGCATGAGCAGTTGAGATAACAATAAGGTCTTACTAGACAAATGCAGACATTGTTAATATTGAGACATATGATAGCCAGTAGATACAAACTTTTTTTTTTACTTTAGAATTTTTTATTTGTAGTATTGAACAGCATTTCACATTTGCAGTCGAAAAAAAAAATTGAATCAATCAAGAATTCAAATCAAGATTTATTATACTTCAACCCTAGAAATACCTTGAATCCAAAAATGCACCACCTAAAACCTGTGGAGGTTCTGTAGAAGTCATTTTCAGAGGTTAACAGCCTGCTTGATCATCAAGTTTTTTCAGGGGGTTTTTCCACGGAAATTCAAATAATTTGAGTGATCAACTTTTTCTTAAGTAAGATACCATTTGAGTTTCGAGGTCATTCGAATTCATTCAAGGTAAAAAAAACTCTAACACTCAACCTTTGATAAATCAGCCTATTACTTAATAAACTCACAATAAACAAATGTGAATGTTTGCTTATTTATTAAAAAAATATAAAAAAACTATTTTTATTTATTTACAAGCTCAAAAACTCTTAAAACTTGAAATTCTTGAACTAAAAGATAGCTGGAAATTTGTCTAGGACAACTCCCATTGACTTCTACATGAACTCACCATCTTTTAGATGCTGACATTTTACTTTCAAGTTTTGTGTGCTGAATAAAAACCAAACATTCCAGTTTTTGAATATATGATTTGCTTTTGTCCAAATTGTGGCAATCACTCCCTAAATGTTATAAATAATAATTTGGGTGACTAATCTCATGGTTATTATGAAATAAGGGGATACAGACCAAATGTTGAAGCACAAAGAGAGTCAAAAGCTTCAGATTTCCCAGGTCTAACAAAGGGCCTGGAATTGTCCATAGCTGGTCCAGAAAGATGATAACCCTCTAATATGCATTACTACTTCCCCCTGTTCTAAAAACTTCAGTATGATTTTCAATGTAAATATTATTCTTCGACCATTTTTTCATCTCTCCCTATCTATAAAGAACTGCAAATTCTTTTGCTATATTTACTATAAAAAACATCAATGAATACCAGATGAGACTAGGCAAAACCTTACTGTTTTCTGTGGGGGGAATGATAAACTTCCTGGGGCAAAATTATATAAAATGTATTAATATTGTAACACTCATTATCCATTTATTAGAAAAAGACTGATTTCACGTTGAGAGGCTTATGCTGTGTATTATTGCTTATTTGATAATATAAAGTGACAATTTTCATCACTATGTGAGTCAATGCAGGTATATTTTGTGGCAGTTATTTTAAGTTTAGTTTTTCTTTAGTTCAGATACCATTTGCTACTAAATTGAGAACAATTTTCTAATATTTATATGATTTATTATGCCTGTTGCATATTGTGTTTTCAGTGAGCATTGTTAAAGGCAAAGTCTAGTGCATTACCAAGACCATCAGACGAGACTGCTCTATAACAAACAAATGGTACAATTTAGCCTTTGACCTTCAGCTCTTTGTCCTGCAACTAAATTATCCCTTCAAGACCATATGTTTTACCATATAACCGTCTAGATTACCCAAAACAATGTCAAGGTTGAAAATTATTTTCAGGATATATGACAAGCATGAAAGAAGATTAA
Source organism: Xenopus borealis (assembly GCA_024363595.1). Lineage (NCBI taxonomy): Eukaryota > Metazoa > Chordata > Amphibia > Anura > Pipidae > Xenopus > Xenopus borealis. The sequence goes on from CM044431.1 coordinate 138,147,223, forward strand.
CTTTTAGAATATAAACATCTAAAGATAAGCAAATAAAATAGGTAAAGCAATATGTACACCATATAACAGTAGTGGCTGGAGGGGAAGAAAATCTAGCAATTCTCTTTTAAGGAAGCATGCACTATTTACATTCTATAATCCAAGTACAGGTATAGGATCTGTTATCTAGAATCCTGTTATCCAGAAAGCTCCAAAATACGGGAAGAACATCTCCCATAGGTGCAAATTCACTAGAGCGTGAAGCGTGTAACGCTAGCACTTATTTGCCAGCGTGACGTCAATTCGCAACGTCGCCGATTCACTAACAGTGTCCCTGGCGAAAATTCGCTAGCGAAGGACCTGTCTTTGCTGGGGAACATAGGGGCAGATTCACTAAAGCGTGAAAGTGTCTAACGCTAGTGCTAATTCGCCAGCGTGACATCATTTCGCAACTTTGCAAATTCACTAACACCGGCTCTGGCGAATTTTCGCTAGCGAAGTAGATAGACTTGCGCAACTTCGCACCCTTACGCCAGGCGAAGTTGTGCACTGACGAAGGGGTGTAACTACGCTAATTCACTAAGATGAAAATTTTTGTGAACGTTACCTCTTACGCTAGATGTTATTTCGCCAGGTCAGACCTGGCAAAGTTCAATACAATATATAGGAGTTTGAAAAAAAACTTATTTAGAAATTTTTTCTAAGTCCCAAAAAACGCTGGCATCTTTTACCTTTTGTTGGGTGATAGTCTGAAAAAGAGCAAAATATTTTTTTGGGTTACCCTCATTACCCCCCTATATTTACTAACATATGGCAACTCAGCTATACAGGGGGCACATGTTTAGGGCAATAGGACAACTTTATTTTATTTATTAAAGTTGTAGTGTAATGTAGTGGCTGTAACATACATCTCTATTATACACCGTATGCAAATTAAGCATCGCTAGCGTAAATGTGCTTTGCTGGCAAAGTAACAGTAGCTCAATTTCGCTACCGTTCGCTGCTCTGAACGCAAATTCATAGTGAATTTGCGTAGCGCTGGCGAAAATTCGCCTGGTGAAGTGCATCGAACGCCGGTGAAGCTGTCGCTAGTGCATTTTCGTGCTTTAGTGAATTTGCCCCATAGACTCCATTTCAATCAAATATTCTCTTTTATTATTTTCTTTTTCTCTGTAATAATAAAACAGTACCTTGTACTTGAGATAGATATAATGAATCCTTATTGGAGGCAAAACAATCCAGTTTAGATTCTGTACCTGGATCACTGAGCTGCCAGACTGAAACACCATAGACAGGAAAAAATAAAAAACAATTGAGAAAAGTATGCATTTCTGGTGAACAATCTGAAAACAACCGATCTGAAAAAGTGTTTGGAAGGTGAACAATCCCTTTAATGTTTAACTGATTTTTTTTTTAAGTAGACTTAAAATATGGTGAGCCAAATTACAGAAAGATCCCTTATCCGGAATACCCCAGATCCAAGCATTCTGGACAACAGGTCCCATACCTCTATACTGTGCTGCCTACATTCAGCAGAGCTGTATTTATGAGGAGTGAGAATTTGTAGATCTCTGTAAGTGCTTTGTCTTGGCAATAAATTGACCCAAATAGTTCAGGGGCTACTCTGTATAACTTATACTGCAAAAAATATCACCTTTTATAGAAATGACTCAGCCGTGGAAATATATTTCCACAGATGGCAACTCAAAAACTGTAAAATTTTAAATACATTAAGGGATTGTAAATCATTTTAAACTTAGCAAGTACAAAAAATGTATATAAACAAATAAACACCTTTAGGCTTGTATGAATAATTGCATTTAAATAGGGTTTTTTGTGCATGGGTTATATTAGCAAAAATCTGGTAAACATACATAGATATACTGATGTTTGATCCTGATGATACTGATGTATATAATGATCTTTTCCTCCACACAAAATGTAGCTATCAGTATTTGGGAACTGCAGAAATTAGTGGGTGGTATATTGTATTTTCTCTTCTAGCATTCCAAAGGGTATAAAAAGTAACACATCAATCACAAGTGAGGATAAAAGCCGAAAGATTACAGGAAATAAAACGTAATAAATGGCTAAGTTTATTCATCCAGATGAAATCTTATTTGGTTAAAAGTGATCACAGCAATGGAGAATAATTACAGAGGAAATATTCTGTAATAGTCTCTAGTATTGTAAATTTTCTGGAACACTTTAATGCAATAATAGATTTACTGATAAAAATCCTTACAATTTGAAAGGTGCTGCTTTAGGCCTGTGTACAAGGTGCCTGTGTTATTAGGCTACTGGGACTTATACAGCTGTGGATCATTGTTTCTAGTGGCCTTGCTCCAGCTTCGATATGGTCATTGGGATTAAAATGTTGCTTACTTTCCTGGCTTCTTACTTGACCCTTTTTTTTTTTTTAAAAAACCAAAATAGCTTATTTTGTTTTGCTTTGCCATGACTTTTCAGTAATATTGAACATATTAAAGGGATACTGTCATGGGAAAACATGTTTTTTTCAAAATGCATCAGTTAATAATGCTGCTCCAGTAGACTTCTGCACTGAAATCCATTTCTCAAAAGAGCAAACAGATTTTTTTTATATTCAATTTTTAAATTTGACATGTGGCTAGACATTTTGTCAATTTCCCAGCTGCCCCGGTCATGTGACTTGTGCCAGCACTTTATGAGGGAACTGCTTTTTGGCAGGCTGTTGTTTTTCCTTCTAAAGGTACTGAATAGAACGCAGTGGGACATGGGTTTTTACTATTGAGTGCGGTTCTTAGATCTACCAGGCAGATGTTATCTTGTGTTAGGGAGCTGTTATCTGGTTACCTTCCCATTGTTCTGTTGTTAGACTGCTGGAGGGGGGAAAAGGGAGGGGGTGATATAACTCCAGCTTGCAGTGCAGCAGTAAAGAGTGATTGAAGTTTATCAAAGCACAAGTCACATGACTTGGGGCAGTTGGGAAATTGACAATATGTCTAGACCCTTGTCAGATTTCAAAATAAAATATAAAAAAAATCTGTTTGCTCTTTTGAGAAATGGATTTCAATGCAGAATTCTGCTGGAGCGGCACTATTAACTGATGCATTTTGGGGGGAAAAATTTTTTTTTCCCATGACAGTATCCCTTTAAGAGTCTGGTGTTTTCAGGATATTTTGTTCAGGCCCTAGTAGTTGTCCTTGTGATGTGACTAGATAAAATTATACCAACAAGAAACAAGGAGGTAGAACCCAGAACAACAGGATAAAGAAGCAGAAATTGATGATGTCAAAAGATTTGCTATGAAGACTTGCAGAGGCCAATCTATTATGGTGATATTTATAAAACGTTTGTAAAATTATTATAGTCAAAGAAAATGTAAAAATTTATAAAATGTAAAAATGTATAAAACAATATTTATTTAGCTGTGCTGTTGTTCTGAGGCATGCATTAATGCCATCATCTAATGCAAAGAGATAATCAGATGATTTATAAAGGCTTGTCATTTTTGTATGCCACCATGACATTTAGTTATTTTACAACTTTATTTTACTCACCTCATATCGGTGTAACCCATTTAAATCAAGAACACAAATTCAGGGGTTAAAAAAATATTGGTGCATAAAAAGCCTTTGTGATCAAAATCCCAACAGCTCAATTCAATATATACGTGGGATTTGACCAAGTGTACTATAGTGTTGATGTGTATTATAATGTTTCCTTATAAATATGACCATTGTTCAGGTTCAGACATTACATTTGCTTCTTGATCATGAAGGTCACATCTAATACTCACAGTGATTATTGCTCTCAAGGAACATTTGGAAACCTTTGATGTTAAAAGGCAGGAAGAAGATACTTACCTTTATATCTCAATTATTGGCAACAAACTAACCAATACATTAGATGAAAGTCATGAACATGAGACCTAGCACACTAAATTATTAAAGTTCGGATGCCAACAGCTTGAAAAAATTCTAGTTTTTTTTAATATATATACTTTTTTTTTACTATAAAATCCAAATTTTCTCCCAAGGATGGAAAAAGTCCAAATCTCAGACCTACCTAGGTTGTATAGAAGTCAATGGCAGTTCAGAAATAAGTATGATTCGGATTTTCACTCAATGTTTGTGTTTGTTCCCAATCCATTTAATTTGTGCATTTTTGATAATAAATAAGGTTCAATCATGGATTCTAGTTTGGTCAGACTTTTTTATTTAAATAGTCTGAAAATTTTGGATTTTGATAAAGAAGGCCCCTCAACTAAGGAACTAACTAAGAAAAAGAAACACACACTCTACATGTTCCACATAAAAAAACTACAAAATGGCACCTGCCTGCTTACTGTGATTGCAAATTACAAGACAAAAGGAAACAAAGTTTATATAATTACACCGCATAAAGAAATTCCTTGACAAACGCAATAAAAAAGAATTTGGAACTATTCCTTAGGATGACAAGTCCCTTATAAGATATGGTCCAGCAATGGTAGGCCAAATGATGGAAAAACACTTATTGGAAGATTATTAAGAAAGATTGAGAGGGGTTATTAACTAAATCGATTGTATGTCATAGTTAATAAAAAATAATAATAATTGATACATTTATGCATTTATAATACAGAATGTAAAGACTGTCAGACTGAAAAAAGCAGGGACTTTTTCTCCCTCTTACCTTGAAGATGACTATAAGGTCTTTTAGCTAAGTAAGATATTGGAGTGTAATAAATTAGTAATTATGTATCATACATTTGTAAAAGTCCGACTCCCTGTTACCCCATCATACAAGCAAAGCATGGTGTTTAAAGTGGGGAACAGCAAATAAAGCAGGATCATTACTAACCTAAGCTCTGTACAAAAATGAGGTATTGGTTTGCTTTTCTTGCTTCAGGCCAGCTCCATCTGCTCTGCATGTTTGCATCTTATTGCTTAAATAATTTGAAATGTCATTGTTTTCTAGTATTTTAATTACTAAAATAAAATGTTGTATTTAAGTATCCCTATTCCTTCCCTACGAAGGTTGGAGTTGGTAGACAAACTTTTTTAAAAATATTATAGCCATCAAGCATCACGCTGCCTAAATATATTGAACAGGAAGATGCTGTCTGTTCATACCATTAATAAGTTTTTATTCATATGTCACTATGTTTTCTGCAGAACTAATCTGTCCAATATGGTGGATATTTTAAGGGCCATTAAAACCAAACACTGAAAATGCTGTATATACAGTACAATTCTAGATTATAAGCTCATATACATATGTGTAAGGCCTGGAGTGGAAAGGGGTGCAAAATTGTGCCTCTTAGAGGAAGACTAGCTGCTGCAAAAGTGCTTTTAATCATACGTTTCAGACATTAAGTGTCTTGTTGTTACTGTTTTTTTTGTTCCGTTAAATTAATATATTATATTAATATGTAGAACACTACCTGCAGTTGTATGTAGAAAGCCAGTGTGAGGTTAATTTCATTTCATTTGAAGATTCATTTATGCTTGTTTATTTAATGATCTGATTAGTATATAATTATTATAGCTTGCATGTTTTTTTAGAACAAACATTATGATTGGTGGCAAACAGTAATGTGAGTTAATCTGTGACCACTTTTGCCTCTCATATGGTGGGCTGAATTAGACAGCTCTGCTCATTATGCCCACACGAAGACCAATTTACATGGATACATAAGCAATGTAGCCTGTCAGTGGCAGCATTCACAGGTACTTCCCAACGATTCAAGCTCTTTATACTCCTATTCCTCAACTTATTTTAAGAGGAATACATTTCATTTCACTTTTATGCACCAGTGACACCAAAGATTATAATTATTTGACTTGATCTTCAAATCCTGATTGTTGTTACAACATGGATGCTATTTACCCTGCTTTCTTCAACCACCTTTTATCTCATGAGTAAACAAAGTTATCTTTTGTATTCTATTGAACCTAATGGTAAAGTAAACTGCTGGTGGGAAAACATAACTGGAGATTGTTTTCAGAAGTTGACTGACTTATTTGCCCTTATATACCTTTTACATTTGATCCACAATTTTGTGTGGTCTGTGTGCTGCCTCAGAGATCCTGTGGCAGGATATAATGGATCTCTAGCTGTAACAGGAAGAAGTGTAGGAATAAATCCAGAGCTCTGTCCATTCTTTGATTGATGTAACCTAGCATGTATGTGTGCACCTGGTTTGTGTGTCAGCACAGTGACTTTACGAGCCAGGGGGCGGTGCTTAGTATTTAGGATTATCTAATGGCACATTTTATGCAAATATATTGTAATAGAGACCTGCAGTGTTCAAGGGTATAGTTTCCCTTTAATAAATCACCGGTCAATCTACCGACCATTGTCCATGTTCAGCCCAAAAGCACCCACCTTCTCCAAACAGAGGGAGAGAATACTGACAAGGAAGGTCAGACTTGCGGCTTTGGTCTTTAACTCCTATGTCTCCAGCAATAATTGGAAGCTTATTGGCTACAACACAACTCAAGCTGAAGTGCCTGAGCCTCCAGCAAGTACACGCAGATTTGTGAGAGGCATATCCATTTAGTATAAATATAAATCATATTAAATATAAAACAGTACGTTATAAAAATGACATCGTCTTTTAAAACATCTGGAAGACTATTTGTAAAATGTAAACATTTTGGCCAGCACTTCATCATTTATTTTTATTTTATTTATCAGTAGGGAAAAAAGCAAAGGTCCAGAGAGAAATGTTTCAAAAATCAACAAGAAGCTATAAAAAGAATCCCAGATATCTAAATGCTATCAAGCAAACACAGACCTTTGATGACCCCTTGTGAATGAAATGAGCACTGCATGGCGTAGGCAGAAGCTGGGAAACCAGGGAAAAGCTATTTTACTCATACACAAACTGGCTAGTGCTAACAATAGAGGGATTAGGATGCAGACCATGCACTTGCCTATACAATTGCCCACACAGACAAACTTGAAAGGGGGACAAGAAAGAAAAATGTTCTAAACAAACGAGTGAATAATGAACCAAGGCTTACAACACAGCTGAAAAAAAAGACTATAGCTTTATCTGCAAAAATGAGCACTCTGAGGAATAAGAATATTTTTATGTTATCCAGGGCAATTGGGGGGTAACAAGCAATGCATTTAAGTGTAAAAATAATGAAATAAAGTGCCATTTTTATAACTAACATTTCTGGCAATTTATATCTTTTTCTTAGCTGCTTAGGGGTGTTTATTCAAAAAACAAAAATTACTCCTGTTGTAGAATTAAATTTTTGGATCTATTATGCAGAATGCTTGGGACCAGGGTTTTTTGGAGAAAAGAACCTTTCTTAATTCATTTCCCTAAATCGGCTAAAGTTCATTTAGTTATTAAGTAAAACCAATGTATTATTTTGCCACCAATGTGGATTCATGCAGCTTAGTTACCCTCAAATACAAGGTACTGTTTTATTACTACAAAGCAAAAGGCTATCATTTTTTAAACATTTTAATTATTTGCTTAAAATGTTAGATGGCCTTCTTGTAATTTGGAGCATTGTAGATAAAGGATCACATATGTTTACAAGGAAATAAAACTTTACATTGAAGTATAATGGCCTGCAGCCTTGTACTTTTTTTAAAGTCATGGAACTCCTCAGTGGCTTCTAATATCCTTATATTTTAAAACAGGGGGTTCATAGATCTCTATGTAAGTGACTAATTCTCATGTGAATGCATGATAGGACAAAAGCAACATTGCAGCATTGTAACTCAAGTGTTTATTGTAGGCTCTACCAAACCACAATGCTATAACAAGGGCAAAATCCTCGGTTTATTTTCCGTCATACAGTCCACACATCAAGACTTTAACCTTGGAGTGCGCAGTTGGATTTATACAATGGTACACAATGACAGTGTTGGGAGATGCTGTTTTAGATTCTTGGCCTATGTCCTTGAGCTTTATATTTCACATCTCAAACACATCTGTGGCTTCTATTATAAAGCTTAGGTTGGCCAGTAAACATGAAATCACCATGCCTTCAATCTGCCGTAGCAATATCCTATTACGCCAAGAAGTATGCTCATTAACCCTGTTTGTCATAACTGATCCCCCACCAGACTTCTGCAGTGGGCTTCAAAAAGTCTCCCCTATACCTTTCACTGGCGCTTAACCCCCCCCCGTCATTGTGATTTACCCTTTTATCAGGCCCAAAGCTGGTGTGGGCCCAGGTGCAATTGAAGAGAGGATCACAAGTAGGCCAATAATCAATACCAGAATCAGGTCATAATAGGAATGTTCAATGTCAATCAACACTTCACACTGGAATGATGGTCTTGGTGTCTCGTGTGTGCGAAAGTGTACCAAACGATCTACACAAAGGGGCAAATTCCCTAAGATCCGAAAATTAGCCAGCGTTGGCTTCACTAGCGTTCGCCGCACTTCACCAGGCGAATTTTCACCAGCGCTACGCAAATTTACTAAAGTACGAAATTACTCTCAGGTCGGCGAACAGTAGCGTAGTTGCGCTAGTGTTACTCCGCTAGGCAGAGCTCAGTTACACTAGCGAAGCCTAATTTGCATACGGCTGGAACTTTAATGTATAATAGAAGTATATGTTACAGCCACTACATTCCACTAAACAAGCCCAGGAAACCTTTAATAAATTAAATAAAGTTGTCCTAGTGCACTATATGTGCCCTCTATATAGTTGCGTTGCCATATGTTAGGAAATGTAGGGGGGAAGGAGGGTAACCCCCCAAAAAAATCAATATTTTTCCCTCCAATGGTAAAACACCCCAGCGTTTTTTTGGGACGTATTTTTACTTATTTTTACTTTTTTTTTCAACCTCCTATCTATTATATTGAACTTCGCCTGGTCTGACCAGGCGAAGTAAAGTCTAACGTAAGTGCTAACTTTCGGGAAAATGATGATCTTAGTGAATTTGCTTAATTACGATCCTTCGTCAGTGCGCAACTTCGCCTGGCGTAAGGGTGCAAAGTTGTGCAAGTCTATCTACTTCGCTAACGAAAATTCGCCAGAGCCGGTGTTAGTGAATTTCCGAAGTTACGAAATGACGTTACGCTGGCGAATTAGCGCTAGCGTTAGACACTTCACGCTTTAGTGAATTTGAGCCAAAGTGCACATGCCAGGATGCTACAAGTGTAGTATGACTGATACCCCCCACTTAATCCCTGATGCACATTGCATGCGGGATTTGGAAAATCATATGCCAATCATATGCCATACATGTATATACAATTATACATTTTTACATCTTAAAGGATATGTAAAACAAGTTTAAGTAAAATTGCTATTCTATGCATCTTTTTACAAAAGATTCCAATATACAAAGTGGCCAATTGCAGTCTTTTTTGTATGATTGTGCATTGTAAAAGGGACCTTATATATCAACATGATTTAAACTAATGACCTGCAAGTTCTTAGAGGTCTAAATCAATAGGTATTTAAAAGTTGTAATCTGCTGCTTTTCTGAGGCATACATATGGCCTCTACAGCATATAAAAGCTCTATGAAAATAATATATATGTGTATATGTACATATACACACAACTTGCCAGCAGCGTACAGTCTATTGCTATGGGGGGCAATTAAATCACAGATTCAATGATGGGCACAGAAGCCTAAGGAAGCTGGCTAAAAAATACGAATACATATACATTGCATTTGTTTCAGATCTAATTTTAATGGTAATTCTCATCAAAGAAATATTTTTTTAATTAACATGATCACTGCTGACGGCATCAAAGTGTCACTGACTGATTCATTACTTTCAACACTTTTAAATGGGTTTTCCTGACATTAGTCTTTTAGGGAGGACTAATAGGACAGCTTTTGAGGATATACTCACATTAGCAACCAAAATGCATTAATTAGCGGTGGAGTCATTAAGACACATGACACTTTCTTCTGTGCTGATTATATTACATTGCTCTCATTACTGAAATATATAAAGTAAGCTGCACCTCTAAGAAAAAAAAGATTATATCAGATTTCCTCATACTATGTATAAGATTTATAAATTATCAGGACAAAAAAGCCTGCTTTTTAACTTGCATCTGCCCTGCAGTTATTTTTGTTGTAGGCTTTCCACCATAGAGTTACCAAAGAGTAACTAAAGTGTTGATTGGTTTAATTGTACTGGACCAGACTCCAATACTAAACACAAAAAAATCAGAACATGATCAAGTTTTGCATTGTACAGAGATGGGGGGGTTGTCGCTCCTAGGTACAAACCCATAGAGCAGAATTTGATCAGTTCTGGTGGCTGTGAAGCTCATAAAACTACACCTCTTAGCATTTTCCATTGGTACAGAGCTGAAAGACTGAACCTAAATTCTATGTCTTGAAATGTTATCAGGTAAAACTGTTGTCTCCTATGTGTAGTGGCCATATACAGGTAATATTAAAGGGGTGATTCGCATTTAAGTTAACTTTTAGTATGTTAGAAAATGGCCAGTTCTAAGCAACTTTTCAGTTAGTCTTCATTATATTTTTTTATAGTTTACTATTTGCCTTCTTCTTCTTTTGACTGAGGTTTCAAATGGGGGGGGGTGTCACTGACTCCATAAAAAAAACAAATGCCCTGTAAGGCTACAACATTGTTGTTATTGCTATTTGTTATTTTGTTATTTTATTACTCATCTTCCCATTCAGGCCTCTCCTATTCATATTCCAGTCTCGTATTCAAATTAATTTGTTGAAAACTGGAGAGCTGCTGGATAAAAAGGTAAAAAACTCAGAACCCACAAATAATAAAAACAGAAAACCAATACTAAAATTATGGTGAACAACCCCTTTAAAGACCACTGAGCCCCATACAGTTACACTATGCAAGTAAAGAATTAAAAGTACCTCTGGGCGTGCCTTCTTGAATCTAAAACACCCAATAATGTTTTATTATGCAGTTACTGCTCACTAAAAATGGCCAGAAATGTATAACCTGCCCCCTAATTGTTACTGCATTCTTTTCCATGGAAACAGGTGTAATAATGATCTATTTAAATAAAGTGACACAGTGATCTACATAGTTGGATTAAAGTTTGCTTCATCTGTATCTTATTAACCTATTTCTTTACATAAGGAGGGAATACAGATGTGGGATTATAGTGATTTGAACATGTGTTCTAGAAAATAGTTTTCAAAAATTGACCAGGAATATGAAAATCGGTAATCCCCTCTAAATACATAATTGTCATAACCTCCAATATTCCCCTTTAAACAGGCTCAACATTAAAAAGTACCCTGTGCACAATGTACTTTATTCCTTGCAGTCATATATTAGGTTTATTCCTGTCAACATCTCTCTTAACGTAAATCTAAAGTGTTATTCTGAAATCTCTTTAGCCTCTCAATAACTGTAATTTTCAAGGCCTAATGATGGTACCAGTGTGGTAAAATCATTGCAGAACCTCATTAGGTGTATTCCTTCCAGCATCCCCCATTGAATACAGAAAAATAAAACATGATGCTGACCTGACTAAACATAGCAACTATTTTGTACCGCTTTTTATTTCCAAAATGTTATGAGGTATGAAGTATGTTGCTATAATGTATTTCCCTGTTCCTAAAATGATTTAGTTGTAATATTGGTCTTCAACTGCCAAGTCACCTCCTTAAAGGGAATAATCAATTAACAAATATGCAGACATTTCATTGTTTTTAATGGTTTCTGACAGTTCCCTAAGCCTAGCCCCCTGCTCTCCTGCTGATCTTTCTGACTACTTTGCTGAGCTGGCTGACTACTGTTACTTTGTATCAGCAGCCAGCTGTCCTCAGCCTGCATCCTCCAAACCCCACAATTCCCTGCACATGTGATTTCAATAAGGAAAGGAACATCACAGTGCAATGCATTGTGGATTATGTAGTTCCTGCATGCTTGTCTGTAAATTGTGGAGAAGTTGCTACAATTTGTAACATCAGTGTTTTAGGCCCTCCTTCCCTGCCAGGACTTCAAATAATGCAGAAAGAGAAGAACTGTTAAACAGCTGGATTTCAGCAAAGAAAATGGCATTTATTCATACTTTTTTAAGAATCTGGTAACAGAGATGGGTATATTAGGGGTTTCTGTGTTATGTGGACCTCTTTATCAAATTTTGTTTTGGAAGCAGGATTTCCCCTTAAATGACATTCACAAAACAGGTAGAGCCTGGCTGCATGACCAGGCATGGTTGCCCCTTTATCATATACAATTTTTCAATGTTAAAAATGTGTACAAATGCACCAGCATTTATCATTGCTATAGGTTAATATGTAAATATTGTACCTTTTATTAAATATGGAAGAGGGGTGGTTTTTTGGAGCTCAACATGCACTTCTTTATTTTAAAATATTCCAAATGCACAAATTTCCAAAATGTAATGAAAACACAACCGTGTTAAAATGCAGGTCTCTACTACAAGGCAGAATAGAATATAATCTAGTAAAGGGCTAGTTCACATTTTAGGTAACTTTTAGAATGTTTTTAGAACTGTTCAAATGCTCTTCGTTTTTTTAATTGCTTTCCTCTTCTATCAAGGTTTCAAATGGGGTTTAGTGACCCCAGCAGCCAAAAGTATTGCTTTCTGAGGCTGCAATTTTATTGTTAATTTGTATTACTTATCTTTGTACACTATTTAGGCCTTCATCTTTTCACATTCCATTCTCTCATTAAAACCACTGCCTGATTGTATCCACATACCTTCGAATCTCATAAAATTAAAAAAATAATTAAAAAATTACAAATAATAAAAATTTAAGACTCACTGCAAATTGTCTCAGACTATTACACGTTACATTATATTAAATGTTAACTAAACAGCCCAACTCATGTGCCTAGGTGCATGAAAACCTACTCAAACACGCATTAAACACACAAAGAAAAAAATCTATTTAATGAGCAAGTCCTGGATTTTTTTCAAACCTAAACCTTCTTCAGACTAAATGAGTGATAATATGAAAGAAAAATCTCTAATGAGTTTTTTAATGACATGGGTTTAGTTGACATCTTTCATAATGGAGAGCCAGCACTTGTACCCATATGTAAATGCCACACTAGTTGTATTTGACTGAACATCAGTGTCAGGGCACTAGCACAAAAAACAACAGGGCACAAGTACTGTATGCCTGCAATGCAATTTTAACCGCAATTGTCATTTTTTTTCACCACCATGCAGTGTTTCCCCAGAATTTCAACATCACTGCAGTGGCAAGTGGCACAATTATGCTGTAATTGTGTCTGCATTACCAAAACCAACACAATTGTGTGTGTATTGCCGAAAATAATGTGAAATTGCACTGAATACTTTCAAAGTATGCATAGACTTATTTCTGGTGTTCACCATGTGAGTAAGGTTCCCTATTCTTTTGCAAGAATTGCAGGGACTACAACTGCACTTGTGGAAGTGCATGTGTCCTAATGTGTTGGCAAAGAAAACCTTTGACACTTTACCTAGTCAATCTATATCAAGGCATAGTGACTCTGTACCTAGTTACAGCTCTGTCATTTGAACTAACATGGTGCAAGTATTTTCTGTTTGGCATTTTAGCATGAACCTATTTCTTCAGATGTTTCCCCCTGTCTCTTTGCTAGCAAATAGTGCACATGGACCCCTATACACTATATTTAGTATAAAATGTTCTGTAAATTCTGATAAACTTTGGAAAATGTCTTCGCTGGCAGTAAACCTCTTCTACTGATTCTCATTAAAGGCTCTTCTATTTTGCTGTAAAAATATAAGATCTGCTCTTATCATATTAGAAATGACAGTTCTATTTTTAACAATGTTATTCTTTCAAATGGACAGGAATAATGAAGGTGTTTTTATAACATACTAGGAAAAAAGAAAAAATTCCCAGGTAGTGAGTGACCTTGATCTGGGGTTTACCAACAGAAAGCAGCTTGACAGCTGTTTAACTTACAAGTTTTCTTTTGTAGATTTAATTAAGAGATGAAGAAATCATAGGATTTAACTGAACACTTTTTTCTGCACTTTTAACATTTCTTTCTCTTGAAGTGCTTACTCAACAGACAACAGTTTCTTCCCAGTAATTGCTGTTGCTACTTAACATAATGTTCTCCACGTAGAGCAAGAAGGCTTATTGTAGAATATTAGTATCTGTCCACTGAGAGCAAGAAGGCTTATTGTAGAATATTAGTATCTGTCAGTTGAACATTCCAACTCTTCCTGCCTATACTCATCTGTCTTTATATCTAGCCATCTACCTCTTTCTACGTATACATGTATCTGTCATAACTCTACCTATCCATTAGTCAATAAACATGCAGATAGGGTTCATATATTTTAATGCTGCCATAATGCAAAATATATATAGTTTCATAAAATCAAGAATATTGTTTTTTGAAATAGGAGTACTGAGTAGAGTTACACAACAGGAATGCCTTTATTTTTTAAATTACTGTAGGACACCAATAACCTTCCTCTTACCTATGCTCTTTATTTGGCTCAAGCAAGTTGCTGCAGAGATTAACCTGTAAACTGAAAATATAAAATGTGTCACATTGGTAGTGCTGCAATCTACAGCATGGGAGAATTTAAACATTTCCTCTGAACAAGACTGAGAGCAGTTGGAGTTTTCAACCTGTGCACCCATAGCCTTAAAGTGGTGATTTGGATTTTTTAATCAAGTCTAAAGAATATGTTTGCACTATGGAAAAAGCTACTAGCAAGGACAAGGAGAGGTGCACAAGGGAAAGCCTTTTGTTAGACTTAAAATATGGATAAGATTTCAATGACATTACATCTTGTTGATGTGCTAAACTAGGAAGAAAAACAGAGAGTTAAATAAGGAGCTTTATCTGAACCATGGGAAACTAGAAACCTTGGGGTGGATAAAAGGAAGCTATGAAGTCTTAAAGAGGAATGGAAACAAATCTGTAGCTACAGTATAATTAATTCATTCACAAGAAATGCCAGTTTAAGTGGTGCAAGTCAGATTTTTCCTTTCTTTTTTGAATAGCTCACATTTTAGAATAAAACAGGAGGTTGACTTTTTCTAATGTGGCATACAATACAGTACTGACATGTAAAATATTACCGTGTTTTAATTGTTTTAAGTTTTGTGGGGGCCAGAACAAATATTGCAAGCAACAGAAGCAGGCCCAGATTTGTGGAAAGGCCAATGAAACGGTCGAGGGCCTAGGGGCACCTGCTTTGTAAATCCAGCTCTGGACAGAAGGTCTAAATCCAAGAGGTCTCTAAACCTCTGCCTTATGGGCTATCATTAAGATGCCAGAAAGTGCATTCAATTTATGATGCATATTATTTAATTTGTTATAAAAAATCAAGCTTGTTTTTTTCCCCAAAGATATTTGATATATTGTATGTATACAGAAATGCTCCACTCAACATACTGGGTTATAACAGTTCCAAGATCCAAGTAATGTACTTAAAAACTCTTCAAAAATCATATTTGAGATGTTGAGTCCATGAAGAAATATAAGTCTTGAAGTGATGTTGATTTTAAAATAAAACATCTAGATCATGCTGATCATTTTTTTACTGATAGGTCTGCTTTCGTTAGCATTTGCTAATCACAAGTTCCACAGTCCAACTGTTTTACCAGCCTGTTACATCTCAACCTGCATGTTAGAATTTCTAACAGTAACAGACTACAACAACAAAAATATTGAAGCCCTCTCTTAGAGAAGCATAGGCATTGTATGGGTAATGTAAAAGCATCAGGCAAATATTGTATGGCAAAATTATAAATAGCATGCAAAGACCATGTTAAGATATATGTAAAAAAAATAATTTCTGGTGTCAGAACCTCTTTAACTTCTTAAGTTCAGCCATTGGCATCTCTGGGACTTGACTTATGCAACAGCTGGAGGGTCACAACTTCTAAAGAAGAATACTTTACATTGAGATATCATAAACATTTGCTAAAGTATGCCAATCTAATTACTTGATCTGTTATTTGAGTGCATAGTACATTAGTCATTCATACATTAATCATTCTTATGGAGGGCTTGCTGAGTTCTTGATTTGGTTATTTTTAAAATCAGTAAGCTTTCTGACCCTTTTGATTCCAATACTCTCTTAACATTTGCACAAGATTATATGAAATAAGTTGCAGTAGGATGTGGGTAGCCACAATCACAGCCAAACCAAGAGTGCAATGTTGTTAAAACGTGGGGTTGTGATGAACAAATAATCAACGTGATTAAGACTATGTCACATCCTACACTAATAACAGCTTGAAATAGCATGCTATTTTTTCCCTATAATATGATAAAAACATTCAGAATTTAACAATTTGTGCACTCACATATTTTCCATGAAGCAAAATACTCATGATCCTGGATAAAACAATGTACGTTAAAGGTATAAATTTGAATCCTTTGTCATAGAAAGGACAATTAATTTAATTAAATATCTATATAAGTAGATAACACTGTATGACTTTATTGAAGCTTCTGATACAAATAAAAGAAGCACAAGAAGTACAGGCAAGGCATATGTTATCTGGAAATCAGTCATCCAAAAATCAGTCATCCAGAAAGCTCAATTTTTTTTAATAAGGAATCACTGACCTGATTTTTTGCACTGATAGTAATATTTTTAATATTATACTGTGTGTAATGCCTCCTGATAGATATAAAATAATGTGAATGTAGACAATCTGATTAACAATCATTTTTAAGAATTGAATGTGCATCCAGTATGTGGCCTTGCGTGATGATGCAAATGCGCTTTGGCAGATATCGTAAAGGACCGAGCATGCCTGGCACGCGCCCAAGAAGATCAAGTCTATCACCATGAATGGAGCAGAGGGCAGCTGAACCACCAGGAATTTTATCACTGTCTGGATCTTATATTTACCAGATCTGTTCAATTTCCAGTTTTACTAACTCATCATTCCCCTCTCTGATCACAATATGCTCATATTTAACTCTCTCTAACTCCCTCTTCAACCCCTGCTATTCCCCAAACATACCATACCATGTACATACCGTGACTTGCAAGCACTAGACGTGTCAAATCTCTCTTCTTCCATTGACCCTCTTTACTCCTATATCTCAGCCACCTCCTGTCCTAATCTGGCAACCTCTGTCTACTACAGCACACTCACCACTGCCCTTAATGAGCTTGCTCCTGCCAAAACTAAATGCAAGTAGACCCAAACAGCTCAACCTTGGCATACTGCTCATACAAAAGCTCTTCAAAGACACTCATGTGCATTGGAGTGCCAATGGCACAAATCCTGCTTTGAGCCAGACTTCTGGAGCCACAAATCTGCCCTGCTTTCCTAAAACACTAGCCATACAAACTACACTCATTAACTCCCTTTCTGAAAAACCTGCACAAATGTTCTCTACCTTTAACACTCTTTTTTCCCCTTCCATGCATCCATGCACATTGGTCTCTGCTCAGGATATTGCTGAACACTTCAAAAACAAGATTGACACTATTAAACCCCCTAGATAATCACCATTCTTTCTACACACTCCCCAGTCTCTTCTGTGATCTTTACTTTCCTGTTTTTAATGAGGAAGTCCTTTTGACATCTTCTCATCTTACTACCTGCCCACTTAATCCCATTCCTTCCAAACTCTGCAATACCAATCCCTATCTAATCAATCACTCTTAATTAATCTATATAATCTTTCACTATAAACTGAAATCTTTCCATCTAACTAAAATATGCACTTGTCATGCCCATTCTGAAAAAAAAAAACTCTCTTTATCCCAATCTTGATAAAATCTAAACTATCCCTCTGCTACCTTTCATCTCTAAACTACTTGAGCATCTAGTTTATTACGGACCAGCAATATTCCTCTCTGACAATAGCCTGCTGGATCCCCTACAATCTGACTTTAGGCAACAACACTCCACTCTTGCACTTGAAGGCAAGAGATGTAAAAGGGCAATATTCATCTAAATATATATAAACACATTGCTTTAGGACAATCTGTAGACCTGACAGCTGTTATTTCAGATATAAAACACTATCTTAATATTCTCGGTTGCATCGAAAGAAAGGATATATCCCTGGGAAGCTACATTAACATGGATTTAAGTTGTTTTCCAAAATCGCTGCCTTGATTTTTCCAATTAGCGTATTATGCTCCCAGTTGGACAAAACTTTGCTTTAGATGAGGAAGCCATCAGTAAATTCACTGCACCCTGCTGTCTTTTGCTGTCTATTTGCACATCAGTGGCTCAGTAATAATAAAATACAGCACTACATTATGCTGAACATCCAGTCATCTATTTCTGCCAACAAAGAGGTGCAAACTTGCATGAGGGAGGAAAGCAGCATCTTGTTCACAGCTAAAGAGAAAGTAGTAAAGATAGTATATCAACAACAAACAGTTAAAAGATTTCCCTTTAACATTTTAAAGGAAACCTATCACCTTAATAATTTATTCCAAATCCTATTTTATCATGTTACTTAAGCAAAATAAATTATTTGATTCTTGTTTCCTTTGGTCTGGGAATCAATAATTATAGCAAGTGCCATTTTGTGTACACTGTTATTAAGGCAAGTCTTGTATCATCTCAGAATCTTGCTTGTGCACCAGAATGGGGGATCTGATATCCATCCACATGCCCTGGTTACACAATTAAATGCTAAAGAGAAAGGGGGAATGTGGGTAGAACAGTGACATCTAGCAAGTACTGAATAGAAAGTGAAAGTAATTGCCTGCCCTGCCTTTATGCCTTAGGCTGATTGACAGCTGAGATTTTTAAATGCATTTACAATAGCTATGAATTGTTTATTAAAAAAACTAGGGATGCACCGAATCCACTATTTTGGATTCGGCCGAACCCCCGAATCCTTCCCGAAAGATTTGGCCGAATACCGAACCGAAACCTAATTTGCATATGCAAATTATGGGTGGGAAGGGGAAAACATTTTTTACTTCCTTGTTTTGTGCCAAAAAGTCACGTGATTTAGCTCCCTGGCCCTAATTTGCATATGCAAATTAGGATTCGGTTCGGCCAGGCAGAAGGATTCGGCCGAATCCGAATCCTGCGTATAAAGGCCGAATCCTGGCCGAATTCAGAACCGAATCCTGGATTCGGTGCATCCCTAAAAAAACCGAATTTCATTTGAATTTCTTGTTTAATTTGAAAAGGACTTTTATTATACAGATTTGTTTGACAGGTCCGCTTTAACTACTTGCAATACAAACTGTAAAAATGGTAAGGTAGTTTATATATTTCTGAGGATTATTCTTTCGGAACTGTGTATTGCTAGGCATCACACAATTAGTATGTACATAGCTGACAGTTAAAAGGCAAGAAGTGCCCCTTAGTGTTCTTTCTGCAAACACTTTTTCTCAGCC
>CM044431.1:138183155-138199524 GCA_024363595.1 Xenopus borealis
GTCAGTCAGGGACACACAGGACGCTTCTTCCCCATGCTCCAACCCCCTCTGAGCAGCAGATGGACGCACAAAGAGGGAACATACAATAGCCGCTTCCATGAAGCTCCCAATACTCTCCAGGACACGCAAAGCAGGGAAAGTCCAACTGGACACCTTGCAAACTGTTCAACGCGCCTCAAAAGAAAGCAGAGAACTGTAGTCAGACAAGTGTGGAGGTTAAAACGGAGTTGAAGGCAAATTGCGTGTGGTGAAAGAAAAGATTCGAAATAAACAGCGGTTAATGGAACGGAATTGTTGAGCTTCGAGAGTGAGCGGCGTCTTGTTTTGGCCGCGGGGACAATAGTTCTTGTATACACTGCACAGGTCCCTATAACTATAAAGACACATTGCAAGCAGTAAGACTGTCCCACCTGCGCCTTTGTGTCAGCAGCAGGTCTGCGCGAGCGGGACGTTTGTACCACTAGGTTAGGATTTCAGGACGTCACCTGCACGCTCAGTCCTCCATCTCCTCACCTCAAACATAATGTTATTATACGCAGGGTAAGAGTGGGGGCAAATCCAATATGTAAATATACGGGTCAGGTTTATCAGCAGTTTAGAGCATGAAGTTTTGGGGAGGTCGTTGTGGATGATAGAGAGCGAAGAGGGGTGAGCTGAGTCAGGGGAAGGAAGATAGTGGCAACAAGCGTGACAACAGGCAGCAAGAAAGCGAGAAGTGGCGTGACAATTTGAACGGGAATGACGCAAGGAGGACAGTAAAAGAACGGGAGAACGAAGCTGGAACGACGTGTCGAGCTCCGCGATTGAGGGGCAGTTTGGGGGAGGGAGCATGAGGATGTGTCGGCACAACGAAGGTCTGACGGGGGGGATGGCGCAAGGCACAGCGTTCCATGGTCCTTCCCCTGCCTCCTCCCTCTCTTCCAGGCCTGGCTGTGGGCCTCTGTCACTGGGAGCCGCGTGGCCCCGCCTCTTCCTCCTCTCAGGTTAGGTTGCCTCCCCTCTTTTGTGAGTTATAGCAACTGTTGCCTTGTGAATCCAGCGCCATAGCCACCGTAGTCCTGGCGACTGTTACCCATCAACAACAACTACTTCTCTCCTCCTCATCCACCGCCACCACCACTATCACCTTCTCTCCACCCTCAACATCATCATCATCCCCATCACCCCAACAACCAACAACAACATCACCACCACCACCACAATAAGCCACAGCCAAGGTGAATATTATTATTATTATTATTCTTGCTACTACTATGGTGTGTATGTGTGTGTGCTCGAGTGCAGTTCCGTGTCTCTCCCCCCTCACCATTAGTGCCCCTACCCCGTGCTGCTTCCTCTTATGATGCTGCTGCTGCTGCTGCTGGGATCCTTTCTCCCCTCTTGTCATTTCATTTTTCCTTTTGTATCTCAGATTGCTCATGTGCTCTGTGTGTGTTCACGCTAGTAGCAGGCTTCTAGAACAGAGTCCACCTGTGTAATTATGCTGCCTTACTTGGCTGTGTGTCTTTAATTCCCCCCCTTATGTCTGTCAGCCACCCTGGTTTGTGTGTGTGTGTCATTCTGTCTGGGATCTCCAACCTGCAGCACTGCTATGCTTATTGAACTAAAACTCCCAGCATCGTTTCTTGTGGTGGGATACTGTGAGCAAGAGCTGGAGGGCTGCTGGTTGGACAGCCTGTGTGTGTGTGTGTCTGATGGGAAGGAGTTGACAGAAGCTGTGGATGCAGTCAACACTTGGGTATTTCTACAGTTAAGCCCCCTGTGTGCATTTGCAGGTCTTGTGGTGTATGGCATGGATCTGCCTGGGAGGGGGATGATGGTTTTGCATGAATTACTATATGCTTTTTTATATTGCTGTGCTTTTTGGAAATGCATTTCCTTTTACAATTCTCTGGAAGGAAATCCTATGTAGTGTTTGTAGAACTGTGTGTGACAATATCCTCTTTAATCTATTTTATTGCTGATTACTGACTTGCTGCGAAAGTGTTGTTTCATTTATGGGTTTTGTGTGTTTCCTACACATAGGAAGGGGGGGGGGAGGTATTTTCTCCTTTGTGGCACCTGCAGTGCTGGGAGAGCCTGGAAGTCTTTATTAGCCTTCTTAGCAATGAATGAGTGAACTACATCTTTCTTTTGTGCCGCACAACTCCATTCAGCATTTGCACTCCTAGGACATTATTAGCAGACTGGGATTCGGTGGGGGGAGGGCTAGAGATTTCTTGCAAGTTGTACAGGTGCAGGTTTCATTTTTCTGGATCCCTCTCAAACCCTTTGTACTTAGTGATGATGGGGGTAAGACATTGGTTTTTGTGATGCTCTCTGCTTCTTCATGCAATATTGTTTTCCTAAGGTTGTGATTTAGCATGTTGTATGCCCACACAAAAAGCAACTAAATACATTCAGAAAATTAGCATACTTGCCAGGCTGTTGATTGTCGGGTAAAACACTTGGCGGTTTTTAGGAGTCTACAAAGATCAGCCATATATGCCAGTTGGGCATCAGTTTTTTTTAACATACTGCTGGAATAATGTCATGCCTAAGCAGTTTAATCCCTGTGACTCTGAATGGTGTTTATTTCCCTTGGCTGAAATCGAAGATCGACTGATCATAAAGAATGTATGAACCATGTGAACTCAAACGGGTTGTATTTTTATTTAATGTCTTTCAATCTAACAGAAGCTGTTTTAGCTCATATTGTTTGGATTTTTTTTAAGTTTGTGGTTCTGGTATTGTCTTTCCAACCTTATTTCACAAATACTGTTTTACTTTTTCTTTCTCTTCCAATGTTTTTAAATTAAATTGTCATCAGTGCATTTAGCTGCACCAATGCAATTTAAATAATGGTGCTTAGAAGAATTTATCAGCATTCATTTTCAGACATATGTAATGCATCCACTTTTCAAAAATATTAAGCACAATATATATGTGTAAATGTGAGATTGTTTGTTTGTAAAAATATATATATTTGAAGCACAATAATCACATTTTGCAATTATGCACTGATGTTAAATATCACTTAATTTTTTTTGATAATCGTGTTTTGATTTATTAGACAGTGTATCCTCCGAAGAAAGTATCTGTAATAATTGTCAGTGGCTGTCAAGTGCAGTAACTTCTGTATTTCTGCTTGTCCTGGGTGCATGTTATTTTAATGTTGTTTTTTTTTTTTTTTAGATTTATTTGCTTTAAAACTAAATAATACTTCATTTTTATTCTGCATTCAAATTCACCATGTTTCAAAGTAAACAGTGCACAAAGCTTTAAAAACATTGCGTTATCATATATTATGAAGTAGTAACATTCTGACATGTTAGACATCACTTAAGTCGACAAGGGCTGTTGGTTGTGGGAGGTGTCATTCAGCAAAAAGTTTGTGGACTATAGTTTGGCAATTCAAGTTTAGAGGAAGAAGGGATTTTTATTATTAACATGTATTCATAACATATTCCACACCATTGTACAATAAAAGGGTGTATACATTAAACATACAAGGAAACCTACAAAACAACCAGTAGCCAATACAAAAGGGAAAGGGATGGACTTAAAGCAAAATAATGTACATGAATGACAATGAACTATATAATACATACTTTACCAACAGAGAGGTTCTGACGCCTTTCTGTAATGATCCATTCTATCAAATTTGTCCACAAGTGGTTGCCATTTTAGATGTTGTTTGGCCATCTTTTGAGTGTCGGTGACACAGCACATGATCAGTGTGCTCTGGGTAGTTTAACGAAAGCTAAACTATGGGGTAGATGCATTGTTGATGAATGCACTGTTTTATGAGGTACCGTGTAATGTAAATCTGAATGAATGATTAATTAGCCATGTATTGTGATACACGGCTAATTAATAATTAGCCGTGTATTGTGATATTTATCTAGTGACTGATGAAACCCCATTTGTAAAATAAAAGGATATTATAAGTCAACAAGGAGTTCCATGACGTTATAAAGGCATGAGGCTGAAGGCTGAGCTGGTACATTATTATCAGTAAGTCATGTGACACAAATTATACAATTAAGCTGACATTATAACTGATGATATCACCAAGCATCATTTATAAGGATATCATTGACATAATAGTCATAGCTCTTGTGTATTATATACTGAATAAGGCAAGTATCCCTTTTTAGAAGGTAGGTTGTTAAAATTATATTTTAAAGAGATACTGACACCTGAAATTAAACTCTTTTTTTTACATCTATTATAATATTGGCTTTGAAAGCTACTTCTCACGTTACCATAAAGTATTTCCATGATGCTTTTACATTACCTGTCTGATCCCTCATGTTCCTGTATGAGGGGGCTGCCATATTTGTGCAGCAGGAGTCCGTTAGCATTAGAAACTGTAACTAACAGACTGAGATGGGACAGTCAGCGAGTCAGGCTTAGGAACTTCAGCTAACAATTATATACAAAAACAAACCTCTCAGCAAAAAAATGATCAACATGACCTATAGGTAACTTTTAGGGGCAGATTTACAATTGGTTGAATTTGAATTAACCCTCGAATTCGACCATCGAATAGTTGCAGAATTTTAACCCTTCGAATTCGAATATCGCAATTCGACAAATCGAACGATTGAATTAAAAAATTCGATCAAACTATTTGAACGATTTTAACCATTCAATCGAATTTTTTTTATTTGATCTTAAAAAGCTGAAAAAACTCTATGGGAGCTTCCCATAGGGTTCTACAGCAATTCGGTAGGTTTAATCTGGCAAACTAGAGATTCTAATTAAAATTTAAAGGGCAAGTACTTCGACCATCAAATATTTGAATGATCGAATAGATTTTTATTCGATCTATTCGAATCATTCGATTCGATCGAATTTTTAAAATTTGATGGTCGAAGTGGCCACAAAAAAATAATAAAAAATTCCAATTGTACTCTTTTTGAAAATTTGATCGAATTTCGAATCATTCACACGAATTTAGTAAATCTGCCCCTTAATGTACATTCATGTGTTAAAATAAAATTTTTAGTGTCAGTATCACTTTAAAAGGGAAAATAGACTTGACTTGCTAAACTACCTTACCATAGTCACTCTGCTAATTAACTTAGCCAAATGTCGCGCAAATTTTGGACCATTATAGTGGTCCAAAAGAAACTATATCATGACTGTGGACTAAGTTATTTCAAAAGAGCAAGATCCTGCAAAGGAGTCTAGGAAACACTTGGGAACAGGCTGAGTGCCATGAAAATGCCTTGCAGGGCCTAGCTCTGCTCACAGACCTCAAATTGAATAACACTTGTGTAGCTTCTTCCCTTATGAGTTTTTATGAGGATTTAGGCAGCTCTATCACACACCAAAGCCAAAAGTCTTATGTCTTGGAAGTAAGCCTCTTTTGTAACAGAAGTTAATTTCCTTATTTCACCTGTAGGCCTCCTTCTCTTACCCTAGAGTGCAGAGATAAGTGCTTAAAGTAACCATGCACACCATGGAGGCACATAGTGCATAGAATATGTCTAGTAGTTGAAGACAGAGGGCCACATCAGGGGAACCCAGCTGATTATTTTCTGTGGGACAGTTCTATATCCTGACTGTAACAGGTAAAGGGAATCTGTGAAGGGAAACCATGTTTTTTTCAAAACGCATTAGATAATAGTGATGCTTTAGCAGACTTTTGCTCTGAAATACGTTTTTCAAAATAGCAGATTTTTTTAAAATTTCATTTTGAAAACTGACATGGGGCTAGACATATTGTCAGTTTCCCATAGGTGCCTCTAGTTATGTGACTTGTGCTCTGATAAACTTCAGTTACTCTAAGAGCCCTTACACACGGGCGTTTTTACCTGCGCTCCCCTGCGTTCCGTTTTGCTGCGTTCAGCCGCAGGGGAGCGCAGGTATAGACGCACTCAATTATTTTCAATGGGGCTGTACTCACACGAACGCATGTAGGCACCAAACGCAGGAAAAATGCAGCATGTTGCATCTGAACCTGCGTTCAGCGCTTACGCGCGTCTCGTGGGTACAACCTCATTGAAAAAAATGAGGTGCGTCTAGACCTGCGCTCCCCTGCGGCGGAACGCAGCCAAACGCAATGCAGGGGAGTGCAAGACCAAAACGCCCGTGTGTAAGAGCCCTAAAGCTGGCCAAAAACGTAAAGATGCGATCATACGAATCCTCGAATCCTATGATTTTCGGACTGTGTGTGGAGTGTCCTGACATTTGTCCTGCTATGCTGATCGGTCGTTCAGTTGATCAGACAGGTTCTCTGCATCTATTGCCGATCTGACGATTTTCAGTGGGAGACTGTCACCAGCTTTGTCGGACGTAAACTTTCGTACGATTACTGTTAGGGGCAGAACATCGGCTGATCTGTTCTTTTACTAGTTTATTTAAAGGGGTTATTCACCTTTGAGTTAACTTTTAGTATAATGTAGAGCGTGATATTCTGAGACAATTTGCAATTGGTTTTCATTTTTTATTGTTTGTAGTTTTTGTTATTTAGCTTTTTATTCAGCAGCTGTCTAGTTTGCAGTGTCAGCAATTTGGTTTCTAGGGTTCAAATTACCCTAGCAACCCTGCATTGATTTGAATAAGAGACTGGAATATGAATAGGAGAGGGACTGAATAGAAAGATAAGTAATAAAACGTAGGCAATAACAATACATGTGTAGCCTTACAGAGCATTTGTTTTTAAATGGTGTCAGTGACCCCCATTTTAAAGCTGCAAAGAAACAAAAGAAAATTGCAAATCATTAAAAAACTATGAAAAATAAATAATGAAGACCAATTGAAAAGTTTCTTAGAATTGGCCCTTCTACAATATACTAAAAGTTAACTTGAAGGTGGACCACCCCTTTAAACTGACGGTTAGTTGCAGGCTGGGAAATGAGGACGTCCGATTGTTCGAGGATTCATACGATCAGATCTTTGTGTCTAGGGCCAGCTGTACTGCTGCTCTGCAAGTTGGAGTGATATCACCTCCCCCTCCCCCCAGCAGCCCATCAGCAGAACAATAGGAAGGTAAACAGATAGCAGCTCCCTGGTAGAAAAGAACAACACTCAATAGCAAAAATCCAGGTCCCACTGCAACTCCTTCAGTTACATTGAGGAGGAGAAACAACAGCCTTCCAGAAAGCAGTTCCATCCTAAAGTGCTGGCTGTTTTTGAAAGCACATGACTAGGAAAAATTACCTGAGATGGCTGCCTACTCACCAATATTACAATTAAAAAAAAAAAAAAAAAAAAAAAAAAAAAAAAAAAAAAAAAAAAAAAAATATATATATACAGGTATGGGATCTGTTATCCAGAAACCCATTATCCAGAAAGTTCCGAATTACAGAAAGGCCATCTCCCATAGATTCCATTATAATTAAATAATCCAAATTTTATAAAATGATTTCCTTTTTCTCTATAATAATAAAACAGTACCTTGTACTTGATCCAAACTAAGTTATAATTCATCTGTATTGGAAGCAAAACCAGCATATTGGATTTATTTAATGTTTACATGATTTTCTAGTAGTCCAAAATACGGAAGGACCCATTATCCAGAAAGCCCAAGGTCCCATACCTGTACTTGTTGGTTCAGGAATTAAATTTTACATGGTACAGTGAATTATTTGCAGTGTAAACAGTGTAATTTAGAAGTGAAAATTACACCATTAAAATCATGACAGAATAATTTTAAAGAAGTTTTATGGCACAGACAGGTCTCCTTTATTGCTTGTGCTCTCTCTGTTATATTTGTAGATATATTTGTTGTGTCATTTTACAGAATGATATCCTTGCTGGTTAATTAGATAAAATATATCCATTGCAACTTGCAAGATAGTTACAAAAAATCTGATCTGAATGCTTTCTTTATTAATTAAACAGAAGCATATTACTGTTACACTTCATTGGGCCCATGAAATAAAGCTGATCACCATAGCGTCATTTTATTGAAAATTTAAGCAGCATGGTACTAGATTCAATTCAGCTTAATCTTTTGTAATGATCTGTAGTTTCACACAGTAAGGTGCAGAATGATTGAATGGAAGTAGCACAACATTCTCCCTGATGCATAATCCTTCATTCAGCACATCTTTGATTAGGATTATTACAAAACATATGAATGTGAAACAAAAGAATATCAAATTAAAAAAATTACAGATTACCATTTGTTGCTTCGGCCAATCAGGGAACGATTTCTCATGTTAGAAACACAATTATGCAGTGGTAAAAGCACCCTGATCAGTACAGGTATGGGAAACCCTTTATCCAGAAAGCTCATTTCCCATAGACTCCAGTTTATCCAAATGATAAATTTTTTTTTTAAATGATTTCCTTTGTCTCTGTAATAATAAATCAGTAACATGTACTTGATCCTACCTAAGATATAATTAACCCTTATTAAAAGAAAAACCAGCCTATTGGGTTTATTTAATGTTTAAATGATTTTCTAGTAGAATTATGGTATGAAGATCCAAATTATGAAAATATCCATTATCAGGAAAACCCCAGGTCCAGAGAATTCTAAATAACAAGGTCCCATACCTGTATTACCAATATCCCTGTGTTTTAATTACGATTTTCTGTTTTTGACTTTAGGTTAGTCAGATGATGCCTGTGCACCTCAGTTTTGTAATAGTACCCCCAACTTCACTGTAGGATTTGTTGTTCACAGAATTACAGAACTGGTGAAAAGTCTAGGGTAGTTTAAATATATTTTAAAAATAATAATAATAAAAATATATATATAAATGTGTTTTCTTATACTTTATGATTTTCTGCACATCATAAACTATGCACCCAGAAGGTTACGTAAAGTCACAGTATGAGTTCAAGATCTGGTGTGCGTGTACTAACTTCTAAATTGCTGTAGATCCTGATCCCTACACAGCTGTTATAAAACTACCACCTTTCCCATGTAGTAAATTTCACATATCTGGTTTGCTCCAAGTACTAAAGCTGGCCATAGACGCAAAGATCCGATCGTAAGATGATTCCACGATCGGATCTTTGCATCTCCCGACCTGCTCCCGACCTGTCACTAACCTTCAGATCAACTAAAGTAGTAAAAAGCACAGACAGCTGACGTTCTGCCCCTGACAAGGATCGTACGAAAGTTGTACGATTAAAAACCTAGTGACGGTCTCCCACTGAAAATCGTACGATCTGCAATAGACGCAAAGATATTATCGCCAGCCGACAAAAATTTTCTAACCTGGCCGATCGACCAAACGACCGATCGGCATGGCACGACAAATGTCGGAACACTCCACACACGATCCGAAAGTCGTACGAATCCTCGATTCGTACGACCAAGTCGTTGCGTCTATGGCCAGCTTTAGAGCTTAATGTCAAGGTTGTGGTATACACCAAACTATGTTATTTTCCTTAATGGGGTATAAAATATATTGAATACATATAAATGTAATATAATAAATTGTCCCTCAGTTCTGCAGGATAGTCTCTCCACTATTGCATGCCATGCTATCATCTACCTCTCCTGCAATCTGCTATAATTATAAGAGTTTCTTTAAAGGGGAACTAAAGGTTAAATCTTTAAAGGGGGTACCAAAATGTTAGGCACCCCCCCCCCAGTGATAATAATTTCTTACCTGATATCTCTGGCAGGTGCTCTTGTTAGCAGAAAACTGCACGCAGCCAGGGGTATTTCTGTAGGTTTTTCTGCATGGTCTTTCTTTTCTGTCTTCTTTTCCTTGGCCACATACAGGCACATGTGCAGTAGAGTGAAAAATTAAGTTTTGTTTGCCTAAGTTTGACTTTGAAGACAAAATGAAAGGAGGCCAAGAAGGCAGCAACAATGAGATCTTCAGAAAAACAGCACACTGGTGCCATTTCTAAGTCAACATGAGCACTGGCCAGGGTATCAAGTAAGCAAGGGGTTCCTTACATTTTGGCCACAGTGATTTAACTTTTCATTCTCCTTTAAATAGAGTTAATCAGCTCTGCATAAACAATACTTTCATCTCCTTCAGATTGTATCTCGTGTACATAGAGCAGGAGCTCATTATACAGGGGATATAACTAGTGAGGGGAAGTTGTAAAATGAATGCACTATGGGGCAAATTCAATAAAGAGCGAAAATGCGCTAGCATTGCCTTCACCGACGTTCGCCGCACTTCGCCAGGTGAATTTTCGCCAGCGCTACGCAAATTCACTAGGATGCTCAGGGCGGTGAACGTTAGCTAAGCAGCGATACCTTTACTTCGCCAGGCAAAGCACATTTACGCTAGCGATGCCTAATTTGCATACAGCGCGAACTTAAGCATATAATAGAGGTGTATGTTACAGCCACTATATTACATTACACAAGCCCAGGAAAACTTTAATAAATAAAGTTGTCCTATTGCCCTAAACATGTGTCCCCTGTATAGTTGAGTTTCCATATGTTAGGAAATGTAGGGGGGGAAGGAGGGTAACCCCAAAAAATTTTTCGCTATTTTTCAGACTATCACCCTACAAAAGGTAAAAGCTCCTATCTATTGTATTGAGCTTTGCCAGGTCTGACCTGGCAAAGTAACGTCTAGCGTAAGAGGTAACGTTCACAAAAATGTTCATCTTAGTGAATTAGCGTATTTACGTCCCTTCGTCAGTGCGCAACTTCACCTGGCATAAGGGTGCGAAGTTATGCAAGTCGATGTCCTCCGCTAGCGAATTTTCGCCAGGGACACTGTTAGTGAATTGGCGAAGTTGCGAATTGACGTCACACTGGCGAATTAGCACTAGTTTTAGACGCTTCTCATTTTAGTGAATTTGCCCCTATAAGTTTCACTGACTCCTAAATATTTGTAAATTAAATAAATACCGTAGGCAAAAATGAGAACTTCTTTTGTACTGCTACTTGCTCTGTAGCTAGTAATTCTGTGCTTAACTCCTGCTACGCTGCTATACTTTTAGGCTGGTATAGTGAAGGCCTGTACAGCTCACATGAGCTTTAGGGCCTCTGAAAGGCTTTATGCTATTGAGTACAAAAGTACAGGAACATCTAGTTCAGAAGAGAATTACAAGCTACAGGGAGTATGATTTAATTCAGTTTCCTTGTCCTTTGGATTCAGTTCAGAAGTGATATTAAAACAGTAATGCACTAGTAGTTCAACTACAACTCCCAAAATGACACGAGAGGTTGCTTAGCAGGGGCAATATCAGCTTGTCAGTCACAGAGGGGAAAGAGCAAACAAATCCAAACTGGGGGTAGGTATTTTTATAGATATATTGAAACATTTTCAGCAAAAGGACATGTACTTCATATTCTCTGCCCTGATGGCTCAGACTGTGGATACAACGTAAGTCAAGGCAGCTGATTAAATGAATACTGTCATGGGAAAACATGTTTTTTTTCAAAACACATCAGTTAATAGTGCTGCTCCAGTAGACTTCTGCACTGAAATCCTTTTACAAAATGGCAGTCCCTCACCGAATGTATAAATGGTATCTCCAACAGAGTAGCAGCCCCGTCCCACCGCAAATCTTCAAAATCAGCTTATAAGATAAACTCTGGAGCATGCACAACATGTTTTGGACACAACTGTCCTTCATCAGGTAACTATCATATAAGTTGATTCTGCACTGAAATCCATTTCTCAAAAGAGCAAACAAATTTTTTTTATATACAGTTTTGAAATCTTTAATGGGGCTAGACATTTTGTCAATTTCCTAGCTGCCCCTGGTCATGTGACTTTCTGGCAGGCTGTTGTTTTTCCTGCTCAATGTAACTGAATGGAACACAGTAGGAAATGGGTTTTTACTATTGAGTGCTGTTCTTAGATCTACCAGGCAGCGGTTATCTTGTGTTATGGAGCTGTTATCTGGTTACCTTCCCATTGTTCTGTTCGGCTCCGGGGGGAGGGGGCTATCACTCCAACTTGCAGTAAAGAGTGACTGAAGTTTATTAGAGCACAAGTCACATGACTAGGGGCAACTGGGAAATTGGCACTGTGTCTAGCACTATGTCATATTTCAAAATGAAATATAAAAAATTCTGTTTGCTCTTTTGAGAAATGGATTTCAATGCAGAATGCTGCTGGAGCAGCACTATTAATTTGCATTTTGAAAAACATTTTTTTTCCCATGACAGTATCCCTTTAACAGACCTGTCTTTGTAGGGGGAACTAAGGGGTAGATTTACTAAGGGTCGAATTTGAGGGATAAAAAAACCCTCGAATTCGACAATGGGAATAGTGTGGGAATAAAAAAAAAAAGGATTTCACTGCTGTTCAATTGGTCGAACAATAAAATCGTTCCAATCGAACAATTCGAATGATTTTATCCATTCAATCAAATTTTTTTTATATAAAATAATGAAAGCTAATTCGGTAGGTTGAAACTGGCGAACTAGGCAGTCAAATAAAAATTAAAAGGGGAAGTTATTCGACTGTTGAATATTCGAATAGATTTTTATTCGAATTATTCAAATCATTTGATTCAATCGAATTTTCAAAATTCACTGGTCGAAGTGGTCTTCAAAAACAGTCGAAAATTTGAATTCAAATCTTTTTGAATCCTTCATGTGAATTTGATAAATTTGCCCCTTAGATTTTTGCAACATTGTTTAAAAAGTAACAATTGCTATTGCTTTCAATATCAATTGTTTTTACACATAACGTTAAAAGCACTGAAACTTTTTAGTGAATGTATACACTGGAAAGATGTTTCTTTTATAAGGCAAATTTTTTTTAAGTCCCAACCGACTGGTAAAGAGTCATTGCTTTAGTGTATGACCCTGTTTCAAAAGGAGCTGATACACTATGTGCAAGTACATTTATCTTCCTTTTTTTGCCCTAATTATATAAGGTCATACTCTGTGTTATGCATGTCACTTACCTTATGGGTGAGACGCTCTTGACAACTTGCAGCAGCAACCCCAAGTTAATAGAAGTTAATACTAGGCTAGAACTACACGGACTACTCCAATCGTTTTCCATGGATCCGAAGCGCTGTGCCAAACCACAGGCGTCAAGTCTTATATTATTTTCTGCCTGGAAATCATCTGTATAGTTCTACACTTGGTGGTAAATGCCTCAGCAAAGGCATTAGCTTTTGTTTATGCTATGCTACAGAAAAATAAATGAAGAGAAAACTAACTTGGAAGGTGTATTTTACCTGCAAATGCTTAGATTACTTTGCACCTACAGTATGGATACCTGGAAGCCAAATGTGACAGACAACACAATACTGAATTATATATATATATATATATATATATATATATATGCTGTGTGGTAATATTATATGATGTGTTTCCTTGACAGCATGTTTATATAATCTATAAATGCATTCGCTGTTTTTATTGATAAGGGTGTCTTCTGCTAAATTCTTAAATTCAGCCTATTTGCTGAATCAGTATTGCACGGACAAATTAATAACATTGCAAGCTGGAATAGAATGAGACAATGAATAATATATGGCTGCTCCAGATGGGCGGATGAATAATAAAAGTATGTGCAAGGTGAATGAATGGAATTCTGCGCTGCCTGACTGGCTGACAAACAAATATCCTTTAGACCGGAGGAGAGGTCAAGAAATGTGACCTTATTTTAAGTAATGTAGGCTGCTTTATCGTATTATTAAAGATGCAGTCTTGGCAGCTAATTATTACAATGCTTATTAAAGACAACAGCTCCATGGAGATATATATGAAGCTCAGAAAATCTCTTAATGATTTTTAATTCTGTAGACCCTTTCCCCCCTTAATATCTAAAGCTTTTGAGACTATACATGGTCTCAAACTAGGAATGTTACCTCCTCCTCTGAATGGAGAAACTCTTTTGAGTACATTATGTCTAGCTCTGTGCGGTACTGTATTCATCATTAATCCACTGACAACCCCCCATCAGGCTTATTCAGCAGCGAGGGTGAACAGGAGGGAACTTGCCATCCAGCAAATGCCTATTCTACGTCTTGTATCTATGCACTTTCTTATATCTAAAGGGCATTGTACAGAGCAATTGAGAGCTAAAAATAAATATAGGGTACCCCCATGTTTGAAAAATACTGTGGTGATGTTATTGCTTTGGTGACTAGGCAAACATGGCAGTCTTTTTTATGAAAATAAACAGAGCCCCCTGGGGTTTGAGGGGTTAGATCTCATATATGATTACAAACCAAAATGTTAGGGTAAATAAGTATTCATAGGTAGATTGTACTTGTGCCAGTGTTCCTTACTAAAAGTTTAAAGACACTTTTTTAAAAAATTGTACAAAACTAATATATATATTATATATATAAAACTAATGTTTGGCAGTTGGCATGCCAATTTCATGCTGGAGAGCAAGAGAACTCACATATTAAGCAAAAAGGGTTAGGCTTAAAAAATTAATTTTTATTCTGAACTCACATAATATGGAATATCCAATGCTCCACAGATTTACCTTCTGGGTTCTTCTTGCCCAAGTAGGCTGGGGTGTTGGGTAAGCAAGCCACACAGCCTTGTTGCAGGGTACCAGTGTTCATGCACAGAAAGTACCCTGTAAATACAAGAAGGAATGCACAAAATATGTGCAATATGCAATAGCACTGTACTCAACGAATCAGAGGGTTTTAGGTGTGACTTGTAGTTCTGAAGAATAAATCTGCCAAAAGGAATTTAACAAAGCAAAGCGGTATAAAGAGCAAACTGATTTCTTGCTATGAAACATTTCTTGTTCTGCTGTCATGAGACTTTGAAAAGTGTTCTTTTGTGACGAGAATCACAAATTTCTATTCTTTTTAACAATATCTCCTTTTTAAAAAAATAAATAATGCTGTTTACCTTTAAACATATCCCTACATGTTGCAGCATAGTGTTTTATTTGCTAGATCATCCCAGTGCTGTGATTTTGACAGGTGTATTCCAGCTCAATTTGCTTTTGTCTGTTTTTTTTTCCCCTTTACGCCTTCATAAATGTTAGATATTTCTTAAATGGATTCAGGGCTCAGAAGTAAGTAGAAAGCAGAGCACTCTATTTTCTTTTCATTTTTCTTTCCTGGGCATGCCAGACTATTTACCCAGCATGCCTGGATGGAGTGGCATACTGCTCTAAACCATGCCTCATACTGGATTACACTGGCTTTACCCAAGTAGTGATAGGATTGTACAGTACTGAAAGATGTGAATTAGCTTTCCCTCTGACCTTAAGCATCATGCTGATAAGCAGAGAGGGCTACTGTGCCCAAAGGGATGCGATCACCAATACAATATGCTTAGGTATTTTTCTGCTAGATCCAGATTCTTGTGACATCTGGGGGTTAATTACATCCAAGTTGCTGGGACATATGGGAACTACATTTGGAGGGTAAGACCATGTTGGCTGTGCTACATGGATGGGATAATGAGAGACACCACAAGTGCATTTAATTATGATTATATCATCTTACCTTTAATCTTTAATCTTACCTGCATAGTAATTTATTTATGTAAAAAACTGTCTACTTTGAAAGCTCAGCCAATGATAAAACAAACTCCAAAGAATTAAGAGGGGTTTCCATACTTTTTCATATGACTGTATATGTGGGTTATGTGTAGGTTCACCAGTGGAGAATGAAGTCTGAATAGATGTTTGTTGTTAATAAAATATGGTCCAGGTGTTCATAATCTGAATCTTTTGGTCTCTGTTGGTCTCTGTTGTTTTCCATTGTGTTGATTATCCAGAGTCACTGCTACCCTGATACACATATCTTACTGCTTTTCCATGGATTTAGATAGGAGATCACGCTATGTAATTTGTTGCTGCAGCAAATATTCTTTTATATATTGTATGTCGCCTAAACAATGTGCAATATAGAACATGGCAGACGTTTACTAACTTTTACTATCTAACAATTTACAAGGTTTTTACTGTATGTGTACTGTATCAAGCTTACAGGATATTATTTAGCCTTGCATTTGTTATAGTGGCACCCCTTGGCTAATTTCATACTAATGAGGCTCACAGGCTTGTCATTGTAACCTAATTATATATAAATGGCCCTTAAAATAGCCGCATCTGCTCTGTGAGAGCAAAATTAGAAAAAATGTCAGCACAAAATATCTGCAAGTGGAATTTACAGAGTTTCATTAATAAAATCCAAATACAATAGCTTTACTTAATTAAATCCCAAATATTTTATAATGAAATTACAGAACATTTATCACTTTGATATTTTACTAAACAAGTTGTTTTTTATTTGCTCACTGTAATATATTGTAGGTAACCTTAAATTAGAATTCATCTTCTATTTGCTTCCTTTTAAGTATAGTATAAGATGAGAGTGTGCATTGTGTCCACAAAATATTCCCTGAATAGTTAAAGGAGAATGGAACCCCAACCCCTGGCCACCCAGTAAGGGGCACTTTTGACAGTAACGAGTAGTGCTGGCTAGGGGCCAGCTTTTTGGGGGAGGGTTTTGCATGTAGTAGTACCATCTGCTTGGTTTGGATGAGGTA
>CM044431.1:138202130-138240677 GCA_024363595.1 Xenopus borealis
CCATTCTGTACTTAAGTAGTAGGTGGAGTCAGCTTTTGATTTGACAGGTCTAATATATTCTTTGGGGGCTGCATCCTTAACCTAGGTGCTCAATCTTTAAAAATAACCGTCTCTGATGGAAATCCTGTGTCTCTGAGTGCAGAGCTATTTTGTTGCCTTTTTTTGTGCTGGAGTTGTTTATTTGAGAAAGGGAGCCCCTAAAGATGTATTAGACGTACCTGTCAATCAAAAATTGACCTAGACCTCAGCATGGATAGAGCATGAAGAGTGAAAGGTTATGGAGAGTTAGATACTGTCAACTAACTTGATTATTTCTTAAAGGGCACCTATCGTATAAAAAAGTTACCCCCAACCAAATGTGTGGGCTGATAGAGCCCGCATTCCGGTTGGGGGTACTAGTACTTTTTTTTTTTTTAAATGCCCCCCTTTGGCCCCCCTCATAATGTGGCATTAATATGTTAGTATAATAGTGCGGCTGCAAGTATCCACATGTGTGTCCAGGGCCTTATGGTTGTATGTGCTGTTAACAGAATGTATATACAGTATGTGCTTCCAGCATATAATCCAGTATGAGCATAGTTATAACTGTAGAATAGTCAGCATGCTGAGGTTGAGGTTAAAGGAAAACTATACCCCCAAAATGAATACTTGAGCAACAGTTTATATCAAAGTGGCATATTAAAGAATCTTACCAAACTGAAATATATATTTAAGTAAATATTGCCCTTTTACAGCTCTTGCCTTGAACCACCATTTCGTGATGGGTCTGTGTGCTCCTCAGAGATCACCTGACCAGAAATATTTCAACTCTAACTGTAACAGGAAGAAAAAGACAGAACTCTGTCTGTTAATTGGCTCAATTATAGTTGTATAGTTTGTTTAGTATGTTTGTGTGCACTGTTGAATCACACAATCCCAGGAGGCTGTCCTTATTTTTTAAAATGGCTATTTTCTATTTATGATTACCCAATGGCACATGCTACTGAAAAAGTATATTTTTTATGAAAATGGCTTATTTACATGAAGCAGGGTTTTAATTATGAGATGTTTTATGCAGTATCTTTTTATAGAGACCTACATTGTTCAGGGGGTAAAGTTTTCCTTTAATGAACTTGCTGAGTAATTAACAGTAAGAGAGATAACAGTCCTAGAGATGACGAGGAAAGCAGGGGAAGATAATGAGTTTGGCTTTAGACACAGTGAGCATCTGGTAGCACTAAGACATTCTAGATGGCCAATTGCCAGAAAAAGTGTAAGGGCCATGGAGACTAATTGGTACTAGTCAGGTGTTACAGGCGTTATACTATTCACAGCTACCAGTCTCTGCTCCCTTGTGAGAGTTGTACCTAGCGACGAACACTTCTGTAAAGAGAACAAGTTGTTCAAAGGGCTCTTATGTATGGTTTTTAAAATTTGTTTTCCAATTTGGGTAATTCTATTCGATGAAGTACAACTGATGTGGTACATCCTTGTTGCTTTTATATAAGCAGCGATGGGGCTGAATGGCTACTGCCTATCCACACTGCTGGGCACCCATTAACATCCCATTTAAATATTGTAATATGCTTTTCTGTATATATACTTGTCACTCATGTGGAACTTTATCTGTTACATTAACTACTCCTCCTTTATACAAGTTTTAGAGTAAATAACTGATATCATTGTATAACATTACTTTTTGGTATCGCTTGCTAAATAGCATTTTCACAATGGCAACTTTCTTCTGTCTGATTTTATAGTTAATAGTTTATTCAGGTTCCTCTCTTCTATTTTATTGTATTATGCAAGGAATTACAACATATGCTCTTATTTCTTATGCTTTTAGCATGTGTTTATCGTCTTAGATAAAATGCATTCATTATGTTTAGGGTAAGAATTCTTCTCTGAACTGCCATCTGCCATCAAGATTTAGTAACTATGGTTTGCTTCTTCAAACAACTGCTTTAAAAACATATTTTTAATGTGTAGAATAGATCAATTTAAGCAAAAAGTAAAGAAATACATTAACTTAAACACTTACATGATTGAACTGAACCCTTGTTACCATTGAGTTTAAGCAAAGCTCCTCAGGTGACTGTAAGAAGCTGATTGATTCTTTTTACGTTGAATTTCATACCGTTCAGGTTATATTTGCTAGTAAACCCCATTTTAAATCAAGGAAAGTAGTGTTTGTAAACAAGTTAGTACATTGGTTACTTAACATTAACTTTTAGCATCCCTTTTTAAACTGACGATAGAACCTTCCTCATAATGATACCATTAAATGTTATTTACAACGGAAATGTCCACTCTGTGGCCCTTCAGCTGTTGTTAAAGTGCACATCTGCGGAAGGCTTGAGGGATGCAATCCCTATTATTTAGGAACTAATTGAAGGTATGACATTTTGACATGGGAGTTCTATTTATTAAAATTTAGAATTTGTGAATCTTAGAGAATTTTTTTTAATTTGAATAAACTTGAACTTTGTCCAATCTAGAATGTTTGCTGTTTATTAAAAAAAATTAATCTAAAAAATGTGATCAAAGCCATGGGGAAATATCAAATTTGTATTCTGCTAATCATTTTCAGTGGGTCTACAAACTGTCAAAAAAATTTATTTGAAAAATTAGCTTACATTTTGCCAAGGACAACGCCTACTGACTTTTATATCAACTGCGAGCTTTTAGATTCCAAAGTTTTACATTTTAGTTTTTTTGCACTTTGAATTTGTGATTTTTAGCATAACAAAGTCTGAATCGCGTTAAGAATTTAACTTTGAGGGTTGTGACAGACAGGCAGATTTGGGGAGATTTAGTCGCTTGGCGATTAATCACCTCTTCTGCGATGCGACAATCTCCCCGAACTGCCTGCTCCCTTCCCACCGCCTGTTTGAATGAAAAAAAAAAAAAAACGCCAGCGCCAATGCACTCGCGGTGCTTTGATTTCTGTAATTGCACAAAGTTGCCTAGTGAGGAAACTTAGGGCGATTCCGGAAATCGAAACGCATTGGCGCTGGCGTTTTTTCATTCAAACAGGTCTCTGTTTTTCTCTAGTCTCTGTTTTTCTCTTTCTGTCTTTTAATCCATTTTGTTGTGTGGCTAAGGAGGACGAGGGAAAGAAAACACATCTATGAACTTGGCATTACACTCACAGGCCACTGTTGGTACAGCAGCAGTGCACTACTTTTGCTTAATGTCCATTAATAACATTATGCCTGTTTATTTTCTGTGCAGGATGTATGCCATTTTCCATAGAAGTATTTGTTTTCTTTTTTTTTTTACGCATTTATGCTACCCATTCTTGTAATATTTAAATAGACCCTTCCTCCTTAGCCTTTGACCTTTATGCACCAATTCTCCCAGCATTTTGTGATGTTACTGGCAGATTTGAGTGATACAAATAGCATGTACTGTTTACTAGCTGTAAATTGTCAGCTAGGATTACATTTAGGTTCTGGTTTTTGACCTGCTCCTTAATAAATTCAGTTACCATGCCTTTTACAATAATCTAATAAGATATCTACTTTTTCCAAGCGCATGATCAAAATAGAAGTAGTTACTGAAAATGGTTCTCGTAAAAAGAAACTATTATTTTTTTATTTTAACATGAACTGAATAATAATGGAAAGTACACACAATCCCTGGATTAGGCTGAATAGCATGATGTTAACCAAGATTATCTGAAATGACTAATCCTATCCAAACCTTATTTTCCAGGTATTTTATTGAGAGGAAACATTTATAAAGCAGACCACCACCTATTTATAAGAGCACATATGTAACCAAGCCCCTTTTTAGGTTTCTAGGGACTGTTTAATTTTCTTTTTCATTGTCTGGTTAAAAATGGACAGAAAAGGAAAGTAGGATTGGTCTATGTGGTAATTATTTTTGTACATAAAAACACAGCGAGGAAGATTCACTAAAATGACCGAATTTTCACCAGTGAAGGCTTGGCCACACTTCTCCAGGTGCAGATTCGCTACCATTACACTAATTCACTAAAATGCTCAGCAGCTGAACGGTGGCAAAGTTCCGATAGTGTTAATTCATCAAAGCAAGCATTTCATAGCAAAATTTCCTAATATTAGTTTCTACCTAGAGAAACAATGCTTAGGTTACACTTAGGTGGGTTCATATAGGTATTATACAGTATATATCTTTATTAGAGATGTTGGAGCAAATGCTTGAAGTGGCCACTTCAAGGATGCAAAATAAAGACTAAAGAGACCCTCTAATGTCCTAGACATGAGCCCACCCTAAAATAAATGTGGCATGACCCTCAAACGGTAAAAAAAAAGTTTGAAATAAACCATTTTAATAGTTGCAACTTTTAAAGACAATCCCGCTTTACAATATGAATTTTTTTTAGCATTCTAATAACTTTTCTTCATACAGGATATGATGTCACTGACCTAAATTTGAGGAGGAGGCAGCTTCATTTTATAAGTCCGCCATCTGGCGAAGGAAACTGTCAGAAGAGATGATTTAATGGAGAATTCACATTTTAGTTCGTGTGAGCAAAATTAGTCTAGCGATAGATGGCGAAAACTGTGCTATCGAAGGTCTCTTTCACTACCTAATTGTCCTCTACACTTATTAGTAAATTGTCGATGTTTCTGCAGATGGGATTTCTGGGGAATTTTCACTAGTGATGTCCCCCAAAAGTTGCGATGAACTTACAGTAAAGTAAAACATTACTGGTATACCCAAACTGGCTGGGCTGTGTTCTTGTTCAGGTAATATCAAAGCTGTCTCGAGACATTTAATCCACTGGAGCACCTTTCCATGTTTCATTACAGATATTGTAATGTTAAGCCATGTACTCCATGATTATTTCTACCCAATCAGCTGCTGCTGCTGCCTTATAGTTAGGCAGTGGGGACCTAGTAAGAAGATCATTTCTCATAGTTGACAACCTTTGAGCTAGATTATTGAAGGAAGAACTACATGTCTATCAAAACAATTCCTAGGAATGACATACCCTGTGGTTTAATCAGCTGGAAGACCTCTACAATATATGTTCTTCTGGAAAATGGGTGAGCAAGTTTATCTTCATGAGCAGGTACCTAAAAAGAAATTATTAGGCATGTTCGATTTAACATTTAACTTCCCATGCTAGAAGGAGAGCTTGAAACCTGCATACTGTTTTCAGCAGAGGTCAAAGCGTCAGTATTACCCCTTTTCCACGTGAGTTCAATGAATAGGGCTTGTGCTAATCATTTACTTTTACCTGTTATTTAATAATAATGAATAATCTGTAATTTTTGTTATTTCTTAACTTGGCAAACAAATATATTGAAGCTACTCCATTTTGGCCTTTGTGAGGCAGATAATTAGGTTACCAGCACACAGATAACTCCCCCTGCATATTGGACTTCTGCTAACAAATCAATCACAGCAGAGGAAGGGGATTTTATATAGGTAATCAAATTATCTACCTCGCAAGGACCCAACATGGATTAACTTTGTGGGGGAAGCCAAAATGTACAAGGCTTACTTTTGTTTCTTCCCCAAGAAATGTGGGAAATTATGTTATAAATAAAAAAAAAAATTTCGACCATACGAATAGCGAATTCGAAAGATTTTACCGCAATTTGATCGATTTTTTTTATTCTATCTCAGCTAAGGATTGCCAATTCGGTATCTTGATCCTGGCGAAGTAGGTGATCGAATTAAAATTTAAAGGGGAAGTATTTGACCATCGAATTATCGAATAAAATTTTTTTCTAATATTCGAATCATTCAAATTCGAATATCCGATGGTCGAATTAGCCTAATTTGCATATTTGAAGATTCGAATTTATATTAAATTCGATCAAACTTCATTCACGTGAATTTTGTAAATCTGCCCCTTAGATTGGAGGATTGGGAAAAGCATATTTTACAGAGAAACAGAGCACTTGGCAGCACTTCAGTTAGTGTACTTAGACATATGATTCATGAAGCTGCGTGTACAATGAATTAAAGGTAAGATAAGAGAGGTGGATATGACAGAAATTTCCCAATTCATTAAGAGCTTCTAGCTGTGAAACAGATTGATGACTGGCTGTGGAGAAATGTGTAGAATGATTGCAACTCTAAACTATACAGTAGTACTGTAGATTTATGGAGCGATCTTCAAACAGACTCTAAGCAGACTAAAGATAGCCACACATAGAAAGATGCGCTTATTTGGGGATGTTTTAAGGGCATAGTGGATTGTGTGCATGGAACCTTCCTTGTCAACTGCATACCAGTAACCATATCATTGCTGACCCGGACCACAGGTAAATAATATTACATATATGCTGAAATAAGAATAATTATCATTATTTGTTATTTATATAATGTCAACTTATTTACCAGCATTTTACAAAATTCATTTCATCATTTCAGTCTAAAGGGCAAATTCACTAAAGCGTGAAGTGTCTAACGCTAGCCCTAATTCGCCAGCGCGAGGTCAATTTGCAACTTCATACCCTTACGCCAGGCGATGTTGCGCACTGACGAAGGGACATAACTACGCTAATTCACTAAGATGAAAATTTTTGTGAACATTATCTCTTACGCTAGATGTTACTTCACCAGGTCAGACCTGCGAAGTTCAATACAACAGATAGGAGTTTGAAAAAAGTCCCAAAAAACACTGGCGTATTTTACCTTTTGTTGGGTGATAGTCTGAAAAAGAGCGAAATTTTTTTAGGGTTACCCTCCTTCCCCCCGTACATTTCCTAACATATGGCAACTCAACTATACAGTGGGCACATGTTTAGGGCAATAGGACAACTTTATTTTATTTAATAAAAGTTTCCTGGACTTGTGTAGTGTAATGTATTGGCTGTAACATACACCT
The DNA here is from genome assembly GCA_024363595.1 of Xenopus borealis. Lineage (NCBI taxonomy): Eukaryota > Metazoa > Chordata > Amphibia > Anura > Pipidae > Xenopus > Xenopus borealis. The sequence goes on from CM044431.1 coordinate 138,208,942, forward strand.
CTATCATACGCTTAAGTTCGCGCTGTATGCAAATGAGGCATCGCTAGCATAAATGCGCTTTGCCTGGCGAAGTAACAGTAGCGTTACTTCGCTACTGTTCGCCACCCTGAGCGCAAATTCGCATCTTATTGAACTTGCATAGCGTTTTTGTGAATTTGCCCCTAAGGCCCCTATCACATTTACGTGTACTATGATCAATTTCAGCAGAAGCAAATGAACTTGCTTGCATGGTTTTGGACAGAGTAGGCACACAAAGTTTTCACCTAATGTTGCAACATAACGTCATAGCATGGTTAGGGAGATATAATTTATTGCAGAGAGCACCTATACCAGAGAGCACCTATTGACATGTGGATGACTGCATATGCCCTAATAACTGCCCATAGTTTTTGGAAGCACAGTCCAGTTGCATGTTGGAATAACTCTCATACTGTCAGTCTCTGGGATAATGATGTTTTTTTTTTTTATATTGATGTGGGTATATGTATAAGAGTCTGGGATCTTTTATCCAGAATGCTCAGGATTTGGCATTTTCTGGTTAAGGGATCTTTCTGTAATTAAAAAAATGTAAAAATTCTTCCCTTAAAAAATAATTTAAACCTTAATTAAACCCAATAGGATTGTGTGGATCAAGTACAATGTACTGTTTTATTATTAAAGAGAAAAAGAAAACTTTTAAAAATGACAATAATTTGAAAATATTGGTGTATGGGTGATGGCCTTCTCGGAATTTGGAGCTTTCTGGATAAAGGACACAGTACAAGTATAATAATATAAATATTGATAATTATTTTTAAAGCACTGTTCAGCAGAACAATACAGGTATGGGATCCCTTATCCAGAAATCCGTTATCCAGAAAGCTCCGAATTACAGAATGGCTCCCATAGACTCCATTATAATGAAATAATCCAAATTTTTAAAAATTATTTTCTTTTTATCTTTAATAATAAAACAGTAACTTGTACTTGATCCCAGCTAAGATATAATTAATCCTTATTGGAAACAAAACCAGACTATTCAGTTTATTTATTGTTTACATAATTTTCTAGTAGACTTAAGATATGAAGGTACAAATTACGGAAAGATCCGTTATCCAGAAAACCCCAGGTCCCGAGCATTCTGGATAATAGGTCCCATACCTGTATATTAGTAGAACAAACAGAGGTCAATACAATAATAAATACAAATACAGGTATGAGATCTGTTATCTTAGAATGCCCGGCACTGAGGTTTTCTGTATAACTGATCTTTCCGTAATTTGGATCATACCTTAAGTCTACTAGAAAATCATGTAAACATTACATTCATCCAAAAGGCTGGCTTTGCTTCTTATAAGGATAATGTATATCTTAGTTCAATGTGAATACTTTTTTAAAATTTGAAGGTTTCCCAGATAACAGATCCCATACTTGTACATAAATACAAAGTAAAGTTACAATAAAGATTACATAGTTAGTGTTCAAGAAACAGGACGAAGGAGATCCCTGCCCTGTAGAGCTTACTAAGTAGGTGAGTAACTCACAGACACAGGTAGAATCACATTAAGTTCTACAGTTTACAGTGGTCGTCACTGCATTATATATTCCAGAACTGGGTCAAATTTTATGTGTGTGTCCCAAGAGGTAGTTTTTACATTTTTTTTTCTTTTTATATTGGTATTAATATATTTGTTAGATTGACAGTTAGATCAACACTCTCTAATATGTTAATTATACTTTATTTCGCATAGTAATACAGCATTAAAACCAATGTTTTGGTTCCACCTGTTGACCACATATTCAGGTATGAGTCACTATTGTATCAATTATTGTTAAAATCTGAGTTGTGCAGCATTACGTACAATACATTACAACAGTGAGATTAACAAAGCCAGGGAGCTATAGAATATACAGCATGTTGTTGTTCTCTGCAGAGAAGACTTTGTGCGGTGTTCCCAGGTACACTGGAGCTCTTGGTGGGAGCCATCCAATGGAGTGGGTAGGCAAGGATTTTATGAAATCATTATGTTAGGGACAGATGGCTGTGTTGAACAGGTGTCAGTTTCATTTTTAATGCATTGTGCTGGGACTTGCAGAGGCTCACAAAGGGGTTGTGCAAAGCAGGTGGCTTACTCTTCTATTATCATTATCCAAGTCTCCACACACAGCTAATTATTTTCCCAGGGACCACATTCACAAAAAAAAAGGACCTAGCGTGTTCTTATCTTCACCCTGCTATTCACATTAAGATTGCTTTCCATTGTTACTGCCTGCCTTTTACCACAAAAAAGAAACTCATGAGCCTTGATGGTTGTATGCCTCTGTAATGAGATTTCAAAAAGAAACAAAAATACTCCCATTTTGTTGTTTGTATTGTATATATGTGTATGAACACATTTGGATGCAGACTCATTCATGTGACAGCTAGGAATATAAAAGCAGGTTAATACAACTCTCATTAAAATGCACTGGAGATCCTCTTTGGGAAAACAACAAGAAGCATACTAACCCTATAAATCCAACACTCTTATTAATTAATCAGACACTGGAGGAAATTAACAAAAGTGGAGTAAACTGAAATCAGAATAAGTGAAAAGAACATCAAATTTACAGCCTCACTCTTTTTTGTAATTGTTAAATGATTATCTGATTTTACTCAGATTTAACTCTGAATGTGTGTTTTGCTGTGGAGGAATCATAGCACTGCAATCATCTGTAATACTGAATTATAAGTGGTTGCAATGGAAACTTGGGTGCAACACTATCTAAGGGTTCTTACACAGGGATGCGTTTCCTTCGTTCCCCTGTAGTGGATCTTTCATTCATTCCACTGCTGGGGAACACAGGAAGTAACACGGCACAATACAACAACAATACAAGCAGTCATTTGACCATTTAATTGCAGCAGGTAAACAGACCGTGCAGTATTTGTAATAATATAATAATGGCTTATTGCCATCAGTTTTTCCATAATTTTTTACAATTTTTATTGATGTTCCTCTATTCCTAGTTGAATTTACAGTGACCCTTTAAATTGAAGCACATAATCCATATGTTGAATGGTATTATGCGTTGATGTATAGGAGCCACTGCAATGAATTAACCCTTTGACCTCTGTCACTTAGAGGCAGATTTACTAATGGTCAAATTTTCGAAGTGAAAAGGGCTTTTTCGAGCAAAACTGGACCTATTTCGATCGAACGATTTGAATACCTAGGCTTTAGAAAAAAGTTCAGGACAGGTTCTAGGAGGTCCCCCATAGGCTACAATGGCAATTCGGCAGCTTTAAGGTGGAAAAGAGTCGAATTATAAGGATTTTAAAGGGCCAATACTTCGAAAAAGCCCAAAATTACTAATTTATTCAGATATTCACTTTAGTTAATATGCCCCTTAAAGTGATACTGACACGTTCTTATTTTTATAGGAACGTGTATCAGTGAAGAGAAGTGGCACGCAAAATATGAGCAGCTGAAAGCCTCCTAAAGCTGCCCTCATCCCAGCAAACCTTAGCAATAGCAACCCTCCGACACCATTAAATCTTGCTGAGTTGTTTCAGTTACGCTGGGCTGGGGGCGGTGCGATCCCTCCATAGGTTGGAGTCTGTTTCCATTTGTAATTAGCCTATGCAGGGATCACTCCTCCCCCATCCCAGCGTAACTGAAACAACTCAACAAGATGATTTAATGGTCTCAGAGAGTCGCCATGACTGGACTGGGGGCAGCTTTTGGAGGCTTTCATCTGCTTATGTTTTATGTGCAGCTTCTTTTCACAGATACTGACACATTCCTATTTTTATAGGAACATGTCAGTAGCACTTTAAGTGCCTGCACCTCACTGTTCCTTGTTGTTTACATTTTGCAGTTGTGCTTGTCTGACAAATTGTCTACCATTGTCTAAAATCCTAAAGCACCTGAAAATACTGTGGGTGATTTATCTATAGTTGAAACATTGTTGGTATCCACCTTCACACCCAAGGTCGAAACATGGTTTAATAGGGATAACATGGTATAGCTGGGAGAGCCTCTGCCGGAGGGATTCTGGGAGTTGGAATTCAAGAACTTCTACGTGATATAAGATTGGCACTTGTTTTTCTGATGATGGAATTGGGCACAGAAAAAGATCCTTTTAAATTGTTTGCAGATTAGTCTTCAGAAGACGTAAAGCTCTTCAGTTTTATTAACAGGTGTATTTGAGATTTTAACAAAACAATATGAAAAAAAAATTAAAAACTGTTTGCTACCTGCCAATTAATTGCAATTTTATTATGGTTCCATAATCAACATGATATTGTTTTTGTCAGTTTGAGCATCATCCATTTTCCATGCTGAGCGAGCTTTACAAACAACCGAGATTTCAGCATAAATTAATGATTAACTATTAGCAGCAGGTGTAGCACTTTCTGTCTGCAGAGTAAACAACACATTTGCTTCTGATTATTTCCTCTGCACATACATTTTATATAGCACTTAAAGGGGTTTATTATCATGTTCCATATGATCGGTATCACTTCAGATATTGCAGTTTGTCCTTTTAGTTAAATGGTATTATAAAGGGGAAGTATGCTTTTTTTTAAAGGCTATAGTGGTCCTTTTTCATTGTGATGCTTTTGTTCCACCCATGTTCTTTGTGGAACGTACCAAGAAATCATAAAAGGGGAAGTAAGGAAGAAACTATGCAGTTTCTTGTTGCCTGTGTTGTATAAAATGATTCACCCCTCAATCAGCAACTACAAAGAACAAAGCAATAGAAAATGTGTGTAAAGGTAGTATCTAAACAGTGAAGTGTAACAGTTTGCTACAGTGCTAATGTTGTAAGAATTAAGATCAACTTTGCAGCCAAGCATGCTGGTTTATTGTGTTCTTACACCTAAATGTATGCAATTTATTGTAAAAATTTGCATTGGTAGACCCATTGGAAATCAGAATACAAATTCCCTGCATTACAAATATTTTTAAATTCACTAATTTGAATATTGATAAATAAGCCTCATAGAGTTGGAGATCACTTTGATGAGGAAAGAGTTGGGAGAATGAAAGTAAAGCACTTTAAGGTATTGGGAGGGCAGACATTATGGAGATAGCCAGAGAGCAATTTAAAATGTAATATATTTAAAATTGTAATTTATGTTGGGGCACACACATTCGCAAAATGAGTGAATGAGTTCGCTAATTATGAGCATGCATTTGATGCAGGACAAATACTCCAAAAGTGTGATCTGTCATGTCCTTTAAGAGAAGGCATCTACTGTATTCACTGCCTACAGCATCTACGACATTGAGTTGTTATTTTGACTATCCTCACTTGCTTCTCTTGGCAAGAATACAGTTGGCATGGTCAGATAGGAAGCAAGTTGCTTAATTTACCAGACATGACATATGCTTTTTTGGAGAATGTGTATTCTCAGGAGGCAGCAGTAGTAGGGCCTGTATCTAAGAATAATCTGCTTTGGGCACTGTGTTCAGATGCAGAGATGATCACTGCAAAGGTCATATGCATCAAATGAAAAAAAAGTAGCCATTATATGTGGGCACACATTTCTAAACTTTTTATATTCTCTCTTTTATAATCTTTCTCAAATTATAACCGACTCTCTTGTTCACCGCTCTTATCATTTGTTCACCCCTTTTTTTTTAGATATCCTTAAATTGTTTTCCTCTTTTTAGAGAGAAATTAATTTTAATAAGGTACAGTTTTTTAAATTATTATTTAAATATTATATGGCAATTAAAGAGGTAGTTTACATTAAGATTCACTTTTACTATGATGTAAACTAAAACAATGTACAGTATGCAAAAATATTTACATTTTTTTGTTATTCAACTCCAATTGCACCTGCTTTTTGGTTGTTGGTGATGTGCAGGCCAGCCCCAAAACTATGGGTCTGTTGTTTTACCTGTGGTTCAGATGGATTCACGCAGCAAAGCATGTCTTTAGAGGTCTCAAGTGGGCAGCAGTCAGACTCTGCCTAATCTGCGCATCTGAATGATGGTCAATTTAGGGGACACCTACATGCTCTCCCCACCCGCCTTTCATGAATACATTGCTGGCAAATTCTGACAATGTATTGGGGAAAGCCTAGGTTGTAATGACAAGTGACAAAGTGGTGGGAGAGTGGTCACCTATTTTCCTCCCGCTGGTTGTCCCTCTTATGTATATAAAAGTGGCTCACTGTTTCAGTAATCCCAGAAGACGAGAATGTCTGAGGGCTGGGATGATCCAGACTGACCTACCCATCACTGCAGGCAGTGTTTTATGGGGGAAATTGTACATCTATAAAGTGTATTGTTCATCTAATGGCAAACATACTATAATTGTTAACATCCTCACTCTTCTCTAAGGGCAGAACTACACGGCAGACTTCTGTGCATTTCTGTCGGATCCTACAGGAACAAAGTAAAGTAACAGGAAGGCGGACAGTGTTGCAGGGTTGATCCGACGCGAAACGACTGCTGGATGAAAATTCTGCAAGCTGCGTCTTCATCCGACAGTTGTGTCTCATCGGTTCAACCCTGTGACACCGTCCGACTTCCTATTGATTTACCTTGTTCCTGTCGGATCCAGCACGAGTATTTTGTTGTCCAGCATTGGAAATTACAGAAACGCAGAAAGGAAGTGCTGTGTAGTTCTGCCCTAAGACATGATAGTCATTATGGCCACCTGTATCTAACCAAACATTGCTTCCTCATCAGATCTATGAAGGTCAGGTTGATGATACTGGTACCATAATAATGCACAAATTACATTCTTTACCCATTATTGACAGAGATTATAGGGTTGTGAAAAGGGTATGAGTATATCGAAATACGTCTGCTTGCAGCAAGGAAATAATCATGTGGATTTAGTCTGTTTTCATTAAAGCTCAGTTGTTGATGTCGCTCAGGAAGTTGATTAAACTAATTAGCCCTTTTTAACAAACCTGCAAAAGATTGTGTTGCTATTAACTGTTTGTACTTATTCCAGTCTGAAAGGAATGCATTGGAAGAGTATTTCTATTGAATAGTGAAACAATTTTGCTGGCTGACAGCTCTTTTAAAACTCTCATAATAAGAAGTCCCTGAATTTTTCCACCTTCTTGTGGCGTGGGGGTCTTGCACCCCTTTGATCCTTATCCCTTGTTCTTGAAGACTTTTCCAAATGAAGTAGTAAAACTGCAGCTGTATAAATAAACTTGTGCAGCAGTTTCACATATTTTTACACGGATGCCCTTTACAGCCATCTAATATTTATTTTTCTCATATTTATGTTGAAATGAATTGGGCATGCTCTGAGTTTATTTGGCAGTAATTCTAAATATTATACAGTATACACAAATGCATCTCTGACAGCCAGTCCATTTGTGACATCACACGTATTACATTTAATAATCTACTTTCAGCTAAATTTTGACAGTCATTTTTATCCTATAGTAGTTGTTTATCCAGTTGTTGCTGTAGTACAAATTGCAATATCACCTGTCTGGTCAAGTTGCTTATTATCGCACTATAATGTTGTAACCACTACTGAAAATGATAATGTAAATTATAAGTCAAGAGTTTTGAGTGACATGTTTAATGGCATTTAGCCAATAGCAGAACTCCATATGAATGGCCAGATTGAATGCATCTACTAGTAAGGGTGAAAGCATGGATCAGAATAGGAGAGACGCTACTTTGCTTTTCTGGCAGTTTTGGGGAAACTGATCAAACTGGCATCCCGTTGGGGGCATGTAGTGCATGTGTTAAACGTTATATTGCCATTATTCCTGCATAGATCTTAGTGAGCAATTTGACTGATTTTGGCCATATTTGTGTATAACACAAAGTTTGACTTTAATATGGCAACCTATGGCTTATCTTTTTTGGAATGGGCCAGTAATTATAATAATTTATCTGCAGATCTTATTATGTACAAAAAAAGCCTATAATGTTCTTAGATAGGCTTTAGCCATATATATCATTTGGAAAGCTATGACTTGTAGGATGGTATAGCCACATCCTGCAATTGTGAAATCCAGGTCATAGCAATCCGGTTTTGCAGTTTTGTCATTCCGCTGATATTCTAATCACTGTAGAAGTGTAAGCATTCACCCATTTTGACCTGAATTATTCTTCTGAAATTGCTTTAACCTTTTTGACTTAAGTTGCCTGTATTGTGTTTTTTGGTTTTCAGAACCCTAGCAATCCAGTATACCTGGCACCTCACCCATTGTGGCTTTAAAAGGTTACATTATTATGTTCTGCAATTTATTTTAATTTACCATTGGATTTAGCATAGAAAGTAATAACGATCTCACAGATACCACACTTAGTTGACATGCTGCAAGTCTTCCTCAAGGAAGCTGTCTAATTTTAGCCTATTAATATTGGTTTTGTTTTGACACAAGACTTAATGACATAGGATCGTAATTAGAGACAACCTCACAGTCCTAGCTCCTCACTAGGAATATTATGAGGTTTGAAGCCTTAATACATCTACTGGCTTCTGGTACAAATGGTCTGCACCCTCACATGAAATTTGATTGTCAAATAATATGCAGATTGTGGATATATATTGTGATGATAGGCTTTGCATAAACTTATTTTCATTTCTGCACGACATGAAGCACACACATTAATGTTCCAGCTAAATAGTAGCAACACTTCTTTATTACACATGCTCTATATACTGTATTTAATATTTTAATTTTTACATATGTTAACAGGCCAGTTGGAGGAAAAAAAGGTTCATGGGGCTGGAAAAACGTGAGGGAAAATGGGTGTTCTGGGCAGGGAAATAGGCAGGCCTGTGGTTAGAAGAGGTGTTCTGCTGTGGAGTGGGGAAGGGCAGACTGGGATTATATGGCATATATCAAATTTACCGGCAATGTCATTTTTAATACTGATGTCACATTGGCCTGAAACTCTGCCTGCTGATCATCCAGAGAATCATCCATCTTACCATACCTGCATGCGGATCCGTTGTGTCGGCCTGGTTACAGGCATACGTTGCCACTTGTGCTTGCACCAGAGCCAAAGCAATGGATCAGGGTGCAGCCAAGGTAAAGGGTTGATTCATTTTTCAGTAGGCCGAGTTTCATATTCGTGTAATTCGTGTAATATTAGTCTTATTGTAAAGCACTGCCTAACTTGTTGGCACTATATAGGAAATTGAGAATGACAATAATGATCTTTTTTTCTGTTTACTTGCCTTGTTTTTACCATAGATTCCATATATTCTGTTAAAAAAGGAGGATTTTATGTGTATATATTTTTACTCAGTCAATAGTCAAATAAAAATACATGAGTAGTGACATAAGTATATAGCTGAAGTCTGAAAACTTGCAGGTCCTGGTAATCTCATCAATTCAAAAAAGAGAGCTTGCACTCTTGTGTCCATCAGGTGCTATGAAACTTTCCATATTTACCACCAGGTTTTGTTTCACTTAATTTGCTCATAGGAATTCACTTTAATCACTCATAGGAATTCACTCTAACTGTTCATAGGAATCCATCGTAGCAGTTGCAGTTTAGCGGCTGTTAGATCAATGTGTTAGCCGTTTATGTTATATTTACTCTGTTCATGAAAAATTCAGATACAGCAGTCTGCTGAGCCACCTACCCAAATTAGTAGTATCTAGTATTCTATCTAGAAAGCATCCTTTTAAAAATGTTGTTGTGAATAGCCACTGCAATTCATTTTATCTACTTTATTCAATTTTTAGATCATACTGAAATAGGCAAATAAAAACTTTCGACTGGATGAGTCCGAATAGAACCATTAGCTTTCTGCATCTCTCCAGGGACTACTATTAAGCTTCTCAGCACACCAAATATGCTCACTTACCAGTATGTTTTGTTTTTATTAGCAGAGTTTTATTCTCAGGGTCAGTCATGAACAAAAAAAGCATTGTATATATGTTAAAAACAGTTTAAAACAACTTATTTTTTATTGTTATGGGAAAATATGCCCTGATTTTATCTCCTGTCTAAATAACAGGAAATAAATAAAATAAGATATTGGTGAGCGAGCTGTACCTGTTCTTGTCACAGGAGGTATTGAGATCAAGGGAGGATGCATCTCATTTTTTACATTTTAGCTGCAGTGCATGGCTTTTTGTTTTAATTTAAAGGGGAACTCCACAAAAACATAACACGCTTTTTGAAAAGTAAACATAATTTCAAGCAACTCTGCAATATACATTAATGTTTTCTAACAGTTCCATACTTTGCTGAGCTGACTGACTACTTTTACTTTGTATCAGCAGCCAGCTGTCCTCAGCCTGCATCCTCCAAACCCCACAATTCACTGCACACATGATTTCAATAAGGAAAGAAACATGAAAGTGCAATGCATTGTAGGTTATGTAGTTTCTGCATGCTGTCTGTAAGCTGTGGAGAAGTTGTTACAATTTGTAACATCAAGTTTAGGGGCAAATTCACTAAAGTGTGAAGCATCTAACGCTAGTGTTTATTCGCCAGCGTGACGTCATTTCACAACTCCTCCAATTTACGAACAGTGTCCCAGGTGAAAATTTGCTAGCGAAGAGTAGTGCAACTTCGCCTGGCTACTCTATGTACTTCGCTAGCGAAGTACTCTAATTCACTAAGATGACCATTTTACTGAACGTTACCTCTTGCACTAGACTTTGCTTCGCCAGGTCAGACCTCGCGAAGTTCAATACAATAGATAGGAGTATGAAAAAAAAATAAAACACTGGCGTCTTTTACTTTTTTAGGGTGATAGTCTGAAAAATAGAGTAATTTTTTTGGGGGGTTACCCTCCTTCCCCCCTACATTTCCTAAGATATAGCAACTCAACTATACAGGGGGCGCATGTTTAGGGCAATAGGACAACTTTATTTTAGTTTTTTTAAGGTTTCCTGGGCTTGTGTAGTGGAATGTAGTGGCTGTAACATAGACTTCTATTATAAATTTATCTTCGCGCCATATGCTTATTAGGCATCACTAGTGTAAATGGGCTTTGCCTGGCAAAGTAACAGTAGCGAAACTTCGCTAACTGCCACCCTGAGTGCAAGCTCGCATTTTAGTGAATTTTCGGCGGGCTGTCGAAAATTCGCCTGGCGGTGCGTTGAAAGTCGGCGAAACCAATGCTAGTGCATTTTCGCCGCTTAGTGAATTTGCCCCTTAGTCCCTCCTTCCCTACCAGGATTTTGAATGATGCAGCAAGAGAACTGTTAAATAGATGGATTTCAGCATAGAAAATGGCATTTATTCATACTTTTTGAAGAAAACAGTAACTGTGATGGGTTTTTTAGGGGTTTCTGTGTTATGTGGGCCTCTTTATCAAATTATGGTTTGGAAGCCGGAGTTCCCCTTTAAAGGGCACCAATCGTATAAAAAAGTTACCCCCAACCAAATATGTGGGCTGATAGAGCCCGCATTCCGGTTGGGGGTACTAGTACTTTTTCAAAAAAAATAAATGCCCCCCGCCAGTGCCAGCAAGCTCGCACTGGGAGCTCCTGGTCATCACAGTAGCATTCGCATTAAGAAAAGCGGTCATTGTTGGGGCAGCTTTTCTTAATGCGCATGACGTCACGTGACATTCGCAGCTACTTTATTGGCGGGGGGCATTTTTTTAGATTGGTAATAATGTTTAACCCTGCTGCTGAATACTTCCAAACCATTAAACAGAATGATGCCAACTGTTTAAACTGACTGAAAAACTTTTCTGGCTGTTAAGAAATTGTTGCTGAAAGTCAGGAAAGTTTTGATAAAACAGGGAATACTTCATTATTCCCCAGTTTGAGTTTTATTACATTTGGTTCCTAGTACTTGATTTTAAAAATGTTTTTCCCCTAACAGCATATATCAGTTGCCCATCATTTGTTTGCAACTAAACACCCTATTAAAGGGCGGTTCTCCTTTAAGTTTAGTATGTTATACAATGGCTAATTTTAAGCAACTGTCAATTGGCCATAATTTTTTCGTTTTTATAGTTTTTGAATAATTCACCTTCTCCTTTTGACTGTTTCCAGCTTCCAAATGGGGGACACTGACCCCATCTAAAAAACAAACCCACAGTAAGGATGCAAATTTATAGTGATTGCTACTTTTTATTACTCTTCTTTCTGTTCAGTCCCTCTCCTATTTATATTCCAGTCTCTTATTAAAATTAATGCATGGCTGCTAGGGTAAATAGAACTCTAAAAACCATATTGCTGAAATTGCAAACTGGAGAGCTGCTGAATAAAAAGGTAAATAACTCAAAAATCACAAATAATAAAAACCGAAAACCAGTTGCAAATTGTTTAAGAATATAACTCTTTACATCATGATAAAAGTTAATTTAAAGGTGAACCACCCCTTTAAAATAGACAGGGTATTCCTGAGTACTAGGAAAAAGATTCTCAAGTCTTCTTTTTAAGTGAGCGAAAGTATTGTTTGTTGTGAGGCAGTAATGGTTGAACTAAAAATAGCTGGGACACAAGGACAGTAAAGATGCATTTCGTTCTTTCTGTTCACTTTGAGATAAACACTGTTGTTGAGCTTCTTACTTTCAAGATTAATACCAAAAGAAGCATTTTACCAATGCCAGCTGGATCCCCAGAACTCTCAGACTTTGGGAGGGCCTATTTTTTTTCTTTAAAAAAAAAAAAGATTTCAAATGCTGTTTCAGATGTTCGATTTAACTCTGTTTACATCCTCTCTTGGCTTTGCATTCCATTTTCCACCAATTAAAAAGTCAGCTGGGGGAATAAATAGCACATGCATAATTATTGTTGAACTACAATGCCCATTATCTTAAACCAGGTGCTAACGAAACATGCAGTTTAGTTTAATCCCTCTGATTTATTCTCAGTGATTTCCACATTACAGATCAATGTGATTTTTACATTTCTCTAACCCACAATTCAAGTTATTTTTCCAAACACTATGAATCAAATGCATTGGAATAGTAGGTTGGGTGCTTAAATGAGAAATTAAAGTTCTTTTCCTCTAGTCTAATGGGAAAATCCTCCTTTAGACATATCACAATGTAATATTCTTCATTAGTCATTGCACTGGAAATAGTAATTGCACATTGCACACTTTTATAGGTGGTATAATTTTTGGACCAAAAATACCATTTTCAGCGAAAAGTTTTATTTCATGTGCAGGGCATGAAATAAAACTTTTTACTTTAAAGGGTATTTTAGCAACAGGCAAAAGTGGTTGCTAAACATTTTTCAGCTTCACGGCAGTTTATAGCTTAACAACTTTTATTGCATTCTTGTCTGAAACTGCTTTCATTCATTGTCCATAGAGTGACAATATGATAAAAGACTATCACTCCATCTGGATTTTATAAATGTAATCATATATCCCAACTCAAGAGACTGAATGGGTCCTGTACTATGGATAATGGATGCTCTGGAACCAATAATAAGAGGAGATTTCCCTAAATAGAGTGTATATAAATCATAGAGTTATAGTATATTCTCATCATTTGTGTCATTGATGTTAATATGATAAGTGGTATATTTGCTGTCTTTGATTAACTAATGGGTTTTTATAGCAGAAGTTTAGAGTGTCTGGTGCAGAGGTTATGCTTTTACTTTACATAGTTATCTGAGATAAATAATGGTCTTCATGGGCACGAAACAATTATTTCTGTATATATATATATATATATTAATATATATATATATAAATAGCAATGTTAATGAAGGCTTCCATTTTTCTTTCCTGAAGACTACAATAAACAAAAAACAGATTATCTGGAAAAAACATGAGAATAAATTGATTCAACTTTCACATCCCCTGACCCCAACTCAGAATAACACATCTTTTGAGTGTCCGTTTGACTCGTAAGTGTCTTAATTATTTGCTGCAGTCCTATAATGAGAGATTGTGATGATCCCAGTGACCTGAAGTTCACAAGTCACTTTGCAGTTGGGGACAGAGAATATATACCTTTCCCACATATTAATAAGAACTATTTTAGAGATGTTTACTCCTATAATTCAGCCGTAACTCCTGTGACACTGGGGCGTTTCTAGCGTGCTGGAGGATTGCTGCGCTGAGTGCTACTTCATTACTGAAGGGTGTTGCCAGTGCTATTCCCTGGTCGCCAGTGCTTTTTTTGCCGTATTTTATGCCTCTGTGGATTTTTCCCTGCCATAGCTAAGAAATTGCTCAGAAGTAAACACCAGCATGATGAAACATTAGACATCTGTTACCAGCATTCTTTTTTATAATGTTCTTTCCTGATATATTTTTGAATTAATATTTTGAATTATCATGCTATGAATTCTGCCATGTTTATTTAGGAAGGCTGATTGATGCAAGGCATGGTGTGCATTAATCGAAATAAGTGTTGATTAGGCATGTTCAGCCTGTAGAGCTCTTTTCATCATTTACTGGCAGTTGTAGACCTACTGTAGTACCTAGATATATGTCCAAAATTCCAAGCCTGAGAACTACAGTAAAAATTAAGGAAATTCATTATAATGCTTTCATACAATATTAAAAATATTTTTTTTTTATGTGAGCTACACCTGTAAGCCTTCTATTCCTGAGATTTCTTCCATTTCTGAGCATTCAACTGCTTAGATGTTGCAGTAGGCACTGCATTACATTATATGATATTATGTGTACCATAATAATTGTAGCGGTTCCCAATTCTGTCGTTACATAATGAAAGAGTTTACATGGATGATGTTTTTGGTTTTGAAAACCAACCATGATGGTTGTAATGCATATGGCATTAAGTTACACATTAAGGGGCTTTTATAAACGTTATCTGCTTAGTGTCGAGGGTCTACCAGTCAGTTGGCAGATTTTTCTATAATTTGTGATGAGCAAGGTTACTGGGTGGCAGATAGTTGGCTAAAAACCATATTGTGACATTAGTTTATCAAGAACAACTTTCCTTTTTATTATTTAAAGGGGAAGTTCACATTTTAATTAATTAGGAGAACCTACCTTTTTATTATTTGACTGGGAAGTTCACCTTTAAATTAACACAGTGAAAATTTGTAGATAGATTCACTGATTCAGGCTTGGTAGCATTTTTGGCAGCAAAACAGAATGGCATGCGAAGTTCAAAAGAAGCCAAATGAAACATGCCTCTCATATTAAAGCAGCTTGCATCCTTGCTGGCTTCTGTCTAGTGTTCAACTGAACACTGGCTCCCATTTAGTAGGGTTGAAGGAATAGCTACGAGACTGAACATTTATATGGCCTTGAAGTAACACTCATATGTGCTATATGAATGAAATGAAAGCACTTTTATGGGTTAATGTAATAAAAGTTGTAAATTGAAAATATGTGCTGAATTTAGAACCTAAAGTTTTATTTTGCAGTGTAATAAGTTTTTATTGTGAATAATTACACGGTGGACTTTAATGTACATAACCAGTTTTTAAGACCTGCTTAAAGGTTCCCTTTTAAAAGTGCCAAATACGTTTTGTTTATTTATTTATTTTCAAATTCTCACATGTGGATGGGTCACTGCTTTTGTAATTTTGCAAAACCAATGTAGGTATGGGATCCATTATCTGAAAACCCATTATTCAGAGAGCTCAGAATAAAGGCCTCCATAGACTCGCAATTTCATTGCAATCCAACCAATCCGTCAAATTATCGTGAGGATAGTGGGAATTGAACGATCGAGCATCTAACGATTTTTTCGTCTGACATTGGTTAGAAAATTGATCACCCAGGTTAGTAAATTTTCATTGGTCACAGTGAAATCTATCTATTGTCCAATTGTTGAAAGGGCTAAGCAGGCAGCTCCTCGCAGTTTTCCTGACTTCAGCTACACAATATCGCTTGAAATGGCCTTTTAAGTTGATGGACAATTCTTACATTTAAACAATCATTTCAAGATAAGATTGGTCTTACGAAATGAAAAGATATTTTAAAAATCCTTTGGCCAGCTTTACAGGAAGGCCATCTCCCATGAACTCCATTTTAAGAAAATAAATGTAATATTTTTTTAAGATATCCTTTTCCTCTGTAATAATAAAACAGTAACCTGTACTTGATCCTAACTAAGATAACCCTTTATTGGAGGCAAAGCATTCCTATTGGGTTTCATTTATGTTTAAGTGATTTTATCGAAATTGCAGAAAGAAAACCCATGTCTCAAGCATTCTGGAAAACCGGTCCAATGCCTGTATTACATTTGCTCCCTGAAAAATTGTTTGCCGAAAGGAAAAGTTCTTCTTATTGGGCATATTTTACATTCCCCAAACAGACTTTAGGGTCCCTGTACTAGCATTTTCTTACTGTTCTGTGGATTGGTACTATCGATTTTATTTTACTTTAGGCATCATATCAAGTATATAAACATGATCACAGCGCATACATATTTCCCAGTCTTCTCTATTAAGACGTTCTGTCTGAAAGTGTAAAGAATACAAAATAGTTAATTGTTACATCAACTTTTTATGTTCCTTTGATTTAATTGATAAAAAGATCTGATTTTAACAACACAGCTGGTACTGCTTCACTTGGCACATTCTGCATACTTATTTTAGAAGTGTTTGCAGCTCTGTTTAAGAGGTTAAATATGACTGCCTGTTTGTGTTCTGTAATGAAAGACATAAAACCCGTCACTGTTCAGATTATCTAGATTTTTTTCCCCCCAGACGGAGGCCCCTCTGCACGAGATAGCACAATTTCTAGGTGTGAAACTAGGATGTTACAACACAGTATTATAATCACTTGAATCCAGTGATTGTTTGCGTGGGCAGCTAAGTAATTCCATGCAGACAATGCATCTGGCAATAAGTGGTCCCTTGGCGTCATGGTGTGTTGCACATGTACCTGGAAAACAGAATACCTGTAAGCAGTCCTCTGCTCCCCCGGGTTCTTTTAGCACGCAGCCATCTGTCCCTCTTATAAGACTAATCAGAGCAGCTATTCCCACACGCATGCAAAAATCACATCCATGTACTATATGGTTGTAGGACAACCTTTGAAACCTTCTAATTAGTTTGAGAGCTGAATATAATTTTACCCAAATCGGAATTAATAAATGGCCCTTTGCCATGGTTTTAGTTGAATCATTCGATTCAATCGAATTTAGCAAATTCGATGGTCAAAGTAGCCCAAAAAAAATTCGAAAATGTACATTTTTGCATTCGAATCCTTCACCCCGAGCTTAGTAAATCTGCCCTTAAAAGTAGATGTCCACAACCTTTTTTTATAACATATTAAAATGACATCTGTGCAGTAGAGTATGTTCTTGTAATTGGAAATGTAAAGATTCTGCAAATTTTAGTAATTTCTTCAGTGACCTTTCCTTTTTTTACTTTATGTTAGAAACTTGTTGAAAGTGGTCTTAAATGGTAGGCATGTATTCATTCACTAAACATTCACAAAAACAACATTTAAAACACGTGATATTAATTAAATTCCACCCAATTTGTTTATGTTAAAATGTATAATTATTTATGACCTATGGGGGGTGGTGCTCTAATCTGATCTAATTAGTTATTTTGAGCGAATGGCATTTTGAGTGTCTATTGCCCCTTAATCTAAGGTTGCAGCATCAGGGTGGAAAGGAACAAAGATACCTGGAAGAAACCTAGAAGAAGAGAACAACCCGTTGAAAATCTGCCTAGTAAATGCTTAGGTTGGGGTTTGAACACCAAATTAACACCTGCCAATTTGGCTGGAAAAGCTGATCCTCCAACTTGTCCTTCTTACAACCTCCAACTTCATCATTTATTCATAAAAAATATTCACACATTCATTCTAGTACTTTGGAAGCCCATGACTTCTCTGAGGCCTGAAATTCAAACTGAAGATCCACAGAGGGTTTATTGTATACTCAGCCCTTTTATTCATTACATTGAATTCCTCTCCAGGCCTTACTGTCTCTAAGTAAGAAATATTGCTGGAATGTACCCATTATCTCAGAAGAAACCTAGCTTTACTCATTGAACCTATCCTTTTAAACTGCTGCAGCCAGATTTATTTGCCTCTCTCACAGATCCTCATCTGCTGCTTAACTACAAGAATCTTAACTAGAAAAAGCATGTGTAAAGCTCTGGATCTAAGCCCGTATTCAAGTGGTTTCTTATATTCCAGATCATATATTTTATTTTTATTCAATTTATAATTTGAAGGGGATACTGTAATCATAATGTCACAAGAATATAATGTTTAATGAAGTAAAGAATTGCTGGAAAACATACACTTTTGCTGTATTTATAACAGAGCCCTTAGAGTCAGATAAATTCATTGGCAGCCTCAATGAAAGTTGAACCTAAATTACAACTGATTTATGTAAAGCATAGACTTGGAACAGCCTCACATATTTATATATAGGACTATAGGCGGCAAGCTAAATTACTCAAAAACCACAAATAAAAAAGTGAAAACCAATTGCAAATTGTCTCAGAATTTCACTTTCTACATCATACTAAAATATGTAATAGGTGGACACCCCCTGACCATACACAGAGAGATGTTGTTTGGTGATGTTGCCAAACGAGCGGATCTCTCCCCGATATGCCCACCTTGAGGTTGGCGATATCGGTTCGATCTAATAGTGGGCCCTACTGCCCAACGATCGGACAGAACAGAGGAGATTCGGGCGTTCAGATCACAGAACCCCATCATGGACAGATGCGTCCACAAATCCCATCTGATCAACATCTGGCTGACTTTCGGACAGATGTCCATCGGTAAGCCCGTCGGGGGGCCCCATACACGGCCAATAAGCTGCCGACTCTGTCTGTCGGCAGCTTTTATCGCCCCGTGTATGAACACCTTTAGTTGGAACCCAGTTTTATTATTACATGTCCTTACATAATTTTGAAAAGCAGGTTTCCATATACTAGATCCGATACCTGTACAAGTGTTATGTTTTATTGGATAACCTTGTTTTCCACTCTTGAGGATTTATTTGAATAGCTTAAAACTATGCTCAGTAATTGTACCACTCAGTAAATATTGCCCTTTGTTTTCTCATTTACTGGACAATTATTTCTGATGAAATCAGGTTGTATAACTTATATTCTATACATTCAGGCATGATTTGTTTAGGACCCCTGGAAATCTAATTTAATACTTAATCACAGATTTAATCACAGATTATAGCTAAATGCTGTACAATTATGAAAGAAGACTTTGTAACACTACGGTTATATAGACATTCATGAAGCTTAAGCCTTAAACTATTCTATTTAAGATATGGGAATGTTTGTAAGGGAAGCAGTTGTTTGTCCCAGTGTATGCCTCATTTAATCAGTGATGTTTATCAAGAATTGCACAGCTGACAAAGAAAATGTACATGCATTACTTTTCATTGACATGTTAAAAAAACACAAAAACAATTATTTATAAATATATATATATATGTATATGTATATGTATATATATATATATACAGTTCCAAACGCTTGCAATCAAAACCAGTCTTTCAGCTCACTCCAGGTGCTGGGGCAAAGTTGTATATGTTATTCTTCAAAGGACCCGCACTCCGATTTTATGAATATATTTCAGATTTATTCTTACTTGTGATTCCAAAGTTTCGGCCCTTGTTAGGGCCTCTATCAAGGACAAAATACAAGTGTAGAAAGTGACACACTTGTATGACGTCATGTTTGGCGTAAATTTTCAAGCAAAAAAAGGGGGAAGGGCTAAGAGTATATAACAGTCACTTTCTGCACTTGTACTTGTATTTTGTCCTTGATAAAGGCCCTAATGAGGGCTGACACATTGGAATCAAAAGTATGAATAAATTCTAAATATATTCTCAAAATCGGAGTGCAGGTCCTTTGAAGAATAATATGTATGTTGTACACATTTTACCTGCACCCAGGCAAGCTGTGTTTTTCAATATTCTGTATTGGTGCCATATGTGTGATTTTGTGACTATAAGTTTTTAAGGGCCTGTAGAATCAGGCTATGTGACCCCCAAAAACTTGTGCTCCCTGACACTCATGGTATGTTGCATGTATAAAATGTAACTTTTGTATATTAAGATGAAGGGGGATATCCCTGAATGTGGATTGCGTGAGATGTTGTATGAGTATTTGTAGCATGGTGATAGCACCTATATTACAGATAATTAGCTATTGGAAGGGGCTTGGTGTGGAAATTGGCTCCTTTGTGTCTTTAAAGGGGTTATTCACCTTTGAGTTAACTTTTAGTATAATGTAGAGCGTGACATTCTGAGACAATTTGCAATTGGTTTTCATTTTTTATCGTTTGTGGTTTTATAGTTATTTAGCTTTTTATTTCAGCAGCTCTCTAGTTTGCATTGTCGGCAATTTGGTTTCTAGGGTACAAATTACCCTAGCAACCCTGCATTGATTTGAATAAGAGACTGGAATATGAATAAGGGAGGGACTGAATATAATTATAAGTAATAAAAAGTGGCAATAACAATACTTTTATAGCCTTACAGAGCATTTGTTTTTAGATGGTGTCAGTGACCCCCATTTGAAAGCTGTAAAGAAACAGAAAAAAATTGCAAATCATTAAAAAACTATGAAAAAGAAATAATGAAAACCAATTGAAAAGTTTCTTAGAATTGGCCCGTCTACAATATATTAAAAGTTAACTTGAAGGTGAACACCCCTTTAATGCGGTTAAAAAGGCAAAAAAAATAAAATCCCATTTTTACTTTCTTTAATGAAAAAGAAATCTATCTCCAATATAATATATAAAATGTCTACCGATTTTATAATAAACCTGACTGTATGTAGGGAAATTCTCCCTTCATTTACTTGCTCTGACTGCTGTGGATAGGAAACTTCAGATGGTGCCTAACTTCTCTGCAGGGAAATGATCATACAGATGCAGTCACTTGGATTTGTAAGTTAAATGCGTCGTGACTCAGGGCTAATTGAAGAAACTGTGTTATCCAAAGTTATCTTAACTCATTTAATGCATTTAACCTTTTCATTAGCATACCAAAGCACCATTGTTTTCAATGGTGAACTCTTTAATTGGATGGGATGCTGTGACACAATATTCTGTGCTTAGTGGGATAAATGGGATAAATGAGTTAAGTCATGACGCATTTAACCCACAAATCCAAGTGACTGCATCTGTACTTTTAAACGGCAGGGGGAGGGACTTCCCAGAACTCCAGCAGCTTTGTTTGTTTCCCTACAGAGCACACACTGAGTATGTGCATGGTCTTGCAAAGATGTTTAACAAAGCTACAAGATGGTAACCCCCTGCAGCCAAATTTGAAAGCATAAATTGTTTGTTTCATTGTGGTGCAGTAAGTTCATGTTTCTGTTTAGTATACAAAATACAGCATTTCTAGAATTATTCTATTTTAGACTTTAGTTTCCCTTTAAATTTACATTTATAGTCCAAAATGCCTGTGTTTTAACTTATAGTTTTGTGTTGATGTGAGTCAAACCTTCAGGGCACTAATGCAAATGTAAAAATAACATTACATTGTGCCATGATCATAGATTTATCATAGCTTAGCTACTATAATTTAGCGTACCTGCCAACATTTTGGAAGTAAAAAGAGGGACAACATTTTTTTTTTTTGCAAGTAGCGTGGCTAAATTTTTGATCACGCCCATTTTTGTGACCACACCCTTTAATTACCATGTTCATTTTACCAAATTTGGCAGCTTATGAAATTTTGAAAATACAATTACTTATTTTTTTATCTCAAAATTTTTACAAAGTATCTTATTTGCACCTGTTTAGCTGTTCTGGGCTCTCTGCCAAAAGCCAATTAAATTAGAAACTTTGTTCCTTTTTCTGGCTGCTCAGCGCAGAGAAAAGAGGGACTTTCCAGTACAAATGAGGGACTGCAGGTTGAGCTGTCAAAAGAGGGACTGTCCCTCCAAAAAAGGGACAGTTGGGAGGTATGGTCTCTTCAGGGCTGGCAATTGAAGTAACATTAACAAGGAGATAGTAGCCCCCCCCCCCCCCCCCCACTTGTGTTGGCATCTCTTTATAAAGAAATACTAGAAAGTCTTGTGTTTTACAGTATGTGCCTCATTTTTTTTTCTAGCAAGTGCACCCCAGTAAATAGAGATTTATTCCCATGTAGCTGTTAGAGACTTTTGATACATTAGAGAGAGTTCTTAGATTCTTCAATTTAAATGTATTTGTAAATGCTGTTGATTTTGAATTTGGTTTCTTTGTGGCCTCTGCTATTCCTAACACAACGTGCCTGACTTGGGACACCAATGTAGCAGAAATCAATGCCTTGTACACTTACTCTTCTTCTTGGGTCTGGAATTAACAGAACATGCAGGGCATTGTGGGAACTGCAGGGACATTTACAGATCACATTAAAATGATTGCGACTGTGTAAGAAATATTGTTTAAAGGAAAAGATACCCCCAAAATGAATACTTGAACAACAGATAGGATTACCCAATGGCTACTGAAAAAGTATATAATTTTGATAATGGTTTATTTACACGCAGCAGGGTTTTACATATGAGCTGTTTTATGCAATATCTTTTTATAGAGACCTATATTGTTTGAAGGTTATAGTTTTCCTTTAATGAATAATATATTATTATGAAAACACATTTTTTTTTGCTTAATTGAAGTTATACAAAGGAATATGGAATTGAAATTGAAAGTGTTAAGTGCTGGTAGGCTGTATAATGAGAAAGCAGTAATGTGTGCTTTATAGGACCCTAGACAATGCAATACAAATGTAGATTAATTTGTTTAATTGAATAGCAAGCAGATACCCATAGTAAGCCAATGCATTTCATAACAATTATATTTCTTACAATGAGTGAACCTTTACCTTTAACTCAGTTTTTTTTTAATTTAGACTTTTTAAATACAAATGTTTTCTTGGCTGAAATGGTTGTAGACTACTTATATTGCTGCTTTCTTTTAGCAGATGCTCATACATATTCATCTCACAATTCTGCATTGAATATGTTATAGGAGCTCAAAGGATTTTTTTTTTGTTAAATTGATACTCTCTTAAAAACGAAAGAGCAAGCAGTGCTGCTTGTCCAGAAATGAGGCCTATATAGGTTTTCATAAACACATATTGTCCCGAAACCACCGCATACGGTTTACTGTTGCATAGCAACCAACTTCTTGCAACCATAATAGGTTTAGTGACCATGCTGGATGTAATGATAACACAGGAGACCTCGTGGGCTGCTGTCTCCAACACAAGACTGCGTTTTGATGATTATGAAGTGAAAATTTTCTCACTAATTTGGTGTTGTGTTCATTCAGTTTTTAAACAAGCATTAACAATTACTGCAATATATGAGCGGATATGTCAACTCAAGATCACAAATTTACTTTGATTGGCTGTTACTGAAAAGTGAAGTGCAGAGTATGTGATTTTATTTATGAAGTATGCTGAATTTCCAAACTGGAAAGCTGCTAAACAATTAAAAAATACACAAAAAGAAAACTCCTACATACTAAAGTTAATGTAAAGGTGAACTGCCCCTTTAATGCTTATTGATACAGGAGGAAATATATATTTTTTTTTTACTTTATATAGGTTTTGTTAAGTCTATGTTTCTCTTTCTGTGACTGCACTGAGCTATGGAAGTGAGCAGATTGGGCTAAGGCCTGCTGGTACAGGTATGGGATTTGTTACAGTGGAACCCATTATCCAGAAAGCTCTGAATTACAGAAAGGGCATCTCCCATAGACTCAATTTAATCCAAATAATCAAAATTTTTAAAAATGATGTCCTTTTTCTCTGTAATAATAAAACAGTACTTTGTACTTGATCCAAACGTATATATAATTAATCCTTATTGGAAGCAAAACCAGCCTGTTTTGTTTATTTAATGTTTACATTTTCTAGTAGACTTAAGATATGGTGTTCCAAATGAAAGAAAGATCCCTTATCCAGGAAACCCCAGGTCCCGCGCATTCTGAATAACAGGTCCCATACCTGTACTATAGGAGATTCTGCTCCTCCATTAACAAAAAGAGCCACATATGAGTGACCATGTATTGTACTTGAAACCCTACATTTTGCCACTACAGAACTGTAATAGCTGTTAGAGAGCATCTTACAAGTTAAGTCAATTTACTAGAGTAAGCCATTGCGCATCAAAAAAGCTTTTAGATCAGCAGCAAACAAACATAGTGTGGCCTAGATTGAATCTTTACAATGCTGATCATAGAATCAACTGTAAGATAAAAAGACTTAATAATGGCTTTTGTTAGCTGTTCCAACCCAAATGGCTAGTACTCTATACCCTTTAAAATTCGTGTTTGTCTGACCCATGCTATTCCCTGCATTGTGTGTGTTTTTTCTTAGCTTTGTGCTTGCGCTTTATGGTCCAGCACACACAGTTAGTAGTGGAGCACACAAAATGTCTTGTACATCCATAGAGAATTTACATCCAAATACTGTCTAGAAAACACAATAGGCTTTATTTACAAAAGCAGTGCAGTGTGCAAAGTGCCATTCAGTGTGCAAATCTTAGAATTTAAGAGCTAGAATTTGAATCAGCTCTCCAAGCCAGTCTCCTTGTCCCACAATGCCTTTCATGTTTCTGTGATTCTCCTTCTTAACAGGGTTGTTAGCCACAGAAGATGAAGTAACTGGAATCACAGGTGTAACTATGTAGGAAGCAGACACGGTGGTTATGCATGGTGGATCAATGTACGCAATGGTCTGCTGTATAGAAATCGCTCTATCCCAAATTTGGTGTGTAGTTACACTGCTCACTAGAGTACACTGCTCACTAGAGTATTAGCTACAGAGAAGCTGACAACAGCTACATTAATTTTATGTTCAGCTCAATAGCATTTACATTTAAAGTAAAAAATATATATGTTACAAGGTTACTTGTGATTTTTTTATAATGCTAAATATTTGTGTTTACACCTGGTTAGAACAAAGGGTCTGCTATTTCTGGTAAATGCTTCCTTGAAAAGTAAGTGTAGTAATAAGTTAGTACTGACATCAGTACATCTTTATGTAAACCATATGCGCACATCCATTCAGCTCCTTTTCTGTACTCTATCAGTTGTCAGGGCTCTTCACCCTACATCTGTGGTCAGCCCTCCTCCAGACTCATTCATCCATGCTCTGCCAGGCCTCCTATATCATTTTTCCAAAACCCTAATTAAGATTACACTTTTAGGGTTATGGTTTAGGAGAGCATTAAGGTAAAGTGGGAGGTAGAACAAATCCTGGAGGACTGACAGCAGATGGAGTAAGAATCATGGAGGACTCCTTAATCCTGGCAGTGTTATTGTGTGTAAACAACAAAATCAGAGCAGCAGTCTGTAGAATTATACATCTATTATATTTCTATTCCTTATGCCCAAAGCAAAAAAGCAGACTAGTCTCATACAGGTCCAGGTACCACTATTTCTCTGTATGACTTTTTTAAAAATGGCAGGAATATTTTAGCTGGATTGTAAACAAAAGCAATTTACATATTTGCTAAAGTTGCACAATTCTATTTTCATTCTGATCATTTTAAGAGGTAGTAACACTACTGCATAGTGGAATAAATGTATATGATGTAAGTGCACAGTGTATTCGGAATGAGATTATTATTATAAATATTTTTAAGAGGAATAGCCATTTTATTCCAAATTATTTCCTTCTGGAATGACGTATTTCTTACGAAGCTGTTAGATGTTTTAATATATCATCAGAGAAAAAATAGTTACACATTTGTTTTGGGAACCGCCTGAGCTCTGAACTATTTTTCATATAGATAATAACATGGAAATTCAATTTGTCGGTTATTATCTCCGTTACTACCTCAAGTTTCATCTGCAGTCAAATCACAAGAAAACAAAAAGCTTGGTTGTCTGACTCCTCAAGATTTGGTCAATCTGATCTTTGCTTGTAATCACTGACCTTCAGCCGAATCCCTGAATTGAATTGTTGTTCTTTGTGTTTCTCTGGTGTAATGATGTTCTACAAACCTCTCAAATGGAATAATGTGGTTTGTAATTAAACCCCCAACAGGGATCAATATTGTGCAGTGTACATTTGTCACAGGGCTCTCTCAGTATATTCTCCCTATACTTGATGATATTTGTTTCTTGAGCAGCCCTCTTTCTAACTGGAGGGGGTTCTTTGTCCCATCTGGGTTGCTATAGGATGGCATCTGTGTATGTGCCAGTGTTGATTAGAATTTCCTGTATATGTATGTAGCAGGTGTCACATAGGTGCGGATAGTATGTTGGAAGGGAATGTTGTTAGGGCTGCTAAACCTGCAGGATCCTAGGGTGAGGTCACACAGGGCATTTTTAAAACAGCACAGTTGAGCATAAGTATGCCAATGAAACCACACGCACATGATAATATGCGTTTTTCAGCCTGTAGTTTTCTTTTCCCAACATGTATTTCTGTTTTTTCTCTTTCCCCACAATTCCACTCGAAAATGATTTTAGTAAACGTTTATGAAAAACCCAAGCAGAAAAGCTTATTACATGCAAAATGTAGACAGACTGATCGTCGGTATGCAACATAATACGTCACCAGAATACACCCCCACAAATATGTACAGTATATGTGGAATCCATCTCGTGAGAGTTTGCCCACCATATTGAAAATTTCAACAAATTGTATTTCCAAACCTGTGGATCCCATATAGTTCAATAATATGGCATTTCCTACAAATATTGCTATCACTTGGCGCATGTTGACTTGCAAGTGCCTCGTGGGAACTGATATAGTGCTTATTCCATTATTTTCATTAGGGCTTCATTTTGTGTGTATTAACACTCAAATACACAGTTTTAAAAACACAACATAAAAACTCCCCCTATGACCTTTTCCCGATGAATCTCTTATATAAAATAAAATGTTTGCTATATTTAATTATTTTCACTCTTTACATGAACTGTGGGAGGGAACAGTTCAATTGAGCTAGAATTTAAAGTTTAACCAACCGTATGAGACTCAGTTGGTAAACTGCCACTGCTTAGAAAACAATAATTCATTGGCAACCAACATACAGATCTGTTTCTCAATTATAAGGTGTATTTCATGCTGGATACATTTGGATTTGGGTGTTTCGATTTTTATACTGGCATTTGATTTGTTGCTTTCTACTAGTCCAGAGTATGTGAGCTAATGGAGACTAATAAGCGTCATAAAAATCACAGCACCTTGCAATTCTGTTTTAGCTGCACATATCTGAATACGTTAGTCAGAATTGCAGTTTGAGATGATCTTTAGGCTGGTTTAATTAGAACAGAGGTGTCCAAACTTTTTGCATCGAGGGCCGGATTTGGTGAGGTGAAAATATGTGGGGGCCAACCATTCAGGGCTGATCCCCCTTGACGATTTGTGCGTGATCCAACGCGCTGAGCAAAAATACATGTGTTGCGG
Organism: Xenopus borealis; assembly: GCA_024363595.1. Classification (NCBI taxonomy): domain Eukaryota; kingdom Metazoa; phylum Chordata; class Amphibia; order Anura; family Pipidae; genus Xenopus; species Xenopus borealis. Next base: position 138,236,128 of record CM044431.1, read on the forward strand.
AGTTCAGTCCTTAGCCTGACATTCTTTGAACCATTATTATTTAATTGGCATGCTGTTCTAATCAGCTGTGTGGGGCTATGGAGGGTACAATATATTTGCCCTTATGTGTTGCCCTCATTCCTAATTAATGAGGAAAAACAATACTGAAGGCAAACTAATATATCTGAAGCCCTTGAATCTAGGTTGAGACAAATACAGTTTTAATCTACATTTTATCTAAAACGAAAGAAAAAAATCAGGCAAAATGTTATGCAAAATGTCCCCTTTAAATAGACTTATTATTATTACTAACTGGGCAATGGGCAGTCCCCCCTCCCCTATATCCTTTGTGACATGAGGTTTCCTCGGGAACCAAGCATTTTAAGCTGGGCCTCATGAATATCCATCCTAGGCGACATGCCGCCATCGGGCCGCAGTTTGGACACCCCTGAATTAGAAGCTGTTCTTATGGATACAACAACAACAACAACAAACAACATTTGTAAAGCGCTTTTCTCCCGTAGGACCCAAAGCGCAAAGATACAATATAAGAGGTATAGTGGCAAGGCTATACGGAGGCAGGTAAACTCCATTGATGCATCTGGCACTGACAGGATACTGAATTAATGTTATTTAGAAAAAGAGATTGTGTTTGCTACAAGTATTCTCTATCTATCATGCTCCAAAGATATAGCAAATCTATTTCAAACCATATGCTATTGCTACATTCACAGTTTTACACTGCCCAGATCACAGATTAATTAATTAACCTTTATATCATAACATGATTTTGGTCTTGCAGTCTCTGCATAATGAGCCCCTAACTTCCAATTCCATTATTTTTTTGTAGCTACAAAGGTTTTTAGTTTTACTAATGTGAAGTTCTGAGTTTTGTGTAAAATATACCCTTTGGTTTTTAGCAGCAGGATGTCCTTTGCAATATGTTATTAACAAGGATATAATCTGTAAGCATATGATTCTGTGTGATTTTTGTCTTATAATTTGCCATGACTAAAAAAATTATCTTACTGTTTATTACACTAAAATACATTTTTCTTGTTATATTTGTTCCTGGGGACCATGCTTAATTTTCAGTGCAATAGCACCAAAAGATATATTACTCACTCAGAAAAAAAGATGTACAATCAACAGTGACACAAGCACACACTTTTTTAGATCTTCTGGGCACTTTACGTAGACTGATATGTAAATAACAAAGCATGGTGGAATGTTTTTTTTTCCGGAAGGTTACAGTAGGAGCTGTACAGCATAAACTAGAACTTTACAACTTTGTTAGCCAACAAGGAATGGGGATACATTCATAGTTGTATGTTTGAGGGACAGACACAATGGAAATGATGTCATCTACAAACATTGATTGTATAATAAATTCTTGGAGGCATATCCAGCTTCCAGGCCACCAAGTCTAAGTCAGGGCCTCTGATCTCCAGACTGGGAAGTGAAGTGAAGACCGAAGGAACAGGCAAGGTTGGGAAAATCTGTATTATGGGAAGGTAAAAGAGTCAATGCAGGCAACGCCAGTACAGGTATTGGATAACAGGCACCACATCTATGTGGTGTTGTAATTTGTGCCTGATTATGGTGAGTGGAATTAAATTGATATTGTCAAGAATAACATTGAATATGGGGTAAAAATTGTGTAAATCATGCTGAATGTTTGTACTCCTCAAATATTATATGTCTCAAAGTGCTCAAAGACCTTAAGGATTATTCTTGTAAAATGACATCATCAAAAACATAATTTTTATGCTCAAAACTTTGTAGAAACTGTGCATGTATAATTATAAATAGGATATTAAGAATAGATATTATGTCATTATGTGATTAATATATATTTTACCTTCAGGTAATATATGGCTAACCCATTGCACAGAGAGAGGTAGTACTAGGCTAATTAAACTTGTAGTTTTAGACACAGGCTAATTAGCACATTTCCTGTCAATGGTAGCATAGGATAATTAGCACCTTTACTGCTATTGGTAGTTTTAGGTCAGTTATATCCAGCACTGGTACAGGTGGTACTGGCTAATTATATTTTACTTCTGTAATAGCTTAGTAGAAGTCTAAAGAGTATATTTTGTTTGATGAAACATAAAGACATAATTACCTTTCTACTTGCACAGACATTGGGTTTGGTGCATGGTTGCATTAGACTTGCAGCAGTGCTTATTACATATTCAGTCCAAAGAAAGAAGTGGTAAATGAACTATGGAGTTTGCTTAAATATAAATTCAATTAGTTGAGTGACACAAAAGTTGGAGATTTAATTTTTTATGTCTTGCTTAATGAAGCCAAGAAACAATAGAACTTTGGTCACTAGGCAGACTACTCATTTTTCACCTATGGGTTACATCTTTTGGCGACCCCTTATAACCAAAATAACAACCATTCAAAACTTTTTTCCTCTAAAAAAAATAAAATTCTCTTAAATTTCTTCAAGACACTCAGAATTCCAGATTTATAAAGTTTAAAACCCATGAAAAACAATAATACAAATGGTGTGCAAGGAGACACAGTCAGTCTTATAGAAGTCAATAGGAGCTGTGCTGATCCAATTAGACCTTTTTATATCCATTCAGACTTTTAGAAGGTTTTCAGATTTCGGATTTTTTTTTCAGTCATACATTTTATAGTTGGATCTTTTAACAAATTACAAAGCATTTTTGAATTTATGAAATAGAGTTTAATCATAGTTTTGAAACACTCTAAGGGGCAAATTCACTAAAGAGTGCAACAGTGGCGAATTTTCACCAGCGTTAGTCACTTTGCCCTTTAGTGAATCTACCCCTAAATCCACAAAAATTTGAATGATGATAATGGGCCTCACATTGATTGCTGTAGGTTGCTAGACCAGCAGAATGTGCACCTATATATTACCAACTGAATATTAGGGTTGCACCAAATTCAGGATTTTCAGCAGGAATTGGCCGAATCCTTGTGCATGGCCAAATTAGAATACGAATTCTAATTTGCATGTGTAAATGAGGTGTGGGAAGGGAAATCCCATTACTTTTTGTCACATAGCAAGGAAGTAAAAAACATTTTCCCCACCATTTCCTTTCCCACCTATTTGCATATGCAAATTAGGATTCGGTTGAGTATTCGCCCGAATCTTTCACAAAGGATTCGGGGATTCAGCCGAATACCAAAAAGTGGATTCGGTGCGTCCCTACTGAATAGTATAATATATATAATGCTGATATAAAATATCAGCTCCCAGACACAAGATATCAGCTGTTGGTAGATATAAGAACAGCACTAATAACAGTAGTAAATGTCCAGGTCCCACTGCGAGACATTTAGTTACATTGAGTAGGAGAAACAACAACCTGCCAGAAACAAGCTTGTGATAGTTTGTGACTGGCCATACTAGTCATTTATTTTCTTTTTATTAATACTGTATGTACAAGAGCTGATACTATATAATTATGTATCCTGGAAATTACAGGGTTTGGTTTTGACGTGGTCAAGGAACAGTCATGGAACAGAATCGTAATGGGAGAATGGAATATAAGCTGCATAGTTTTCATAAGTGTAGAACCCATAGCAAACAGATGGGCAGTAACCATTGCAATTCAGCTGTTTGTAATCATACAGCTGACCAGTAAATGCTAGTTTGGTGTGGGTTTGGCTTGCACCTTTTGTAATGTTACCCTTAAGCCCAGTGTTATTAATAACAATTTGCACTTAGATGTAATTAATTGGCAGGCCACACAATACAGTAAACAAAACCAATTACAAATCAATTGTAATAACTGTGTTGATAGTATTGGTATATGGAGTGGTTAATTTTTAATTTCTGAGAAGGCTAATTAGACCAACATTGTCTGGTTCAAGCTAAACTTTGCTTTAAAGGTCTTTCTAAAAAGTTGTTATAGTTATCTGACTTTAGTGACTGAAGTTCAAAACTGTGTGCTGAACAAACCATAATATACTGTCTTACTTAGCTGCTACAAAATAAGATGGCTGCAAAAGCTCCAGGCATCATTGATAGAAGTTCTCTCAGCATTATTAATCCCTTCTAGATAAACTACAATACCTCAGAGCTTCCACAGAGACATGAGGGAGTCTAAGGCAGGAGAATAAAAATAGGGATGTATTTACTGACTACCGTCCCTGCCAAAGAAATAAATGCAACTTTTTAATCAGACTAAATGGGTTTTAAAAGTGATAGTGATGAGTTCATAATTTATTAGCATTTGCCAATAGTGCTAGTACTAGCATTGCAATATTCTTAGACACCTCAACAATGGTGCCTGGTTTAAGTTTCCTAAGCACTAGAGTTACCACATGGGTGGCATATAAGTAGGGTTGCCACCTTTTCCGTCCCCTTTCCATATGGGTGGTAGGAGCTGACATCATGGGGACATGACTGTGATGTCACCAGGTGGGGTGATGATGTTGAGGTGAGGGGCCACGATGTGGCGATCATTGATTGGCCAGTTGTAGCATCAGTCTAGGGGAATCTCCTAATTTGGAAAACCAGGCAGGCAGTTTAGACCCAGGCAGCTCTGTACAGGTCAGGTCATGATGGGTGGCAACCATATATA
>CM044431.1:138242621-138279302 GCA_024363595.1 Xenopus borealis
ATATATATATATATATATATATATATACACCCAATACACACATAAACAGTTCTGAATTTATCCAAGCAGTGCCCGAGGCTCATATGTTATTGTTTAACAGAGTTTGGTTATAGCGTCTGTGTTTCCTTTATTGTATTAAAGGTTCCTTCTTCGGCTCAAATACATTTAGATTGCCCAGAAAAACATCTAATCTTTTTTATTAAAAGTAGCAATAGAAAGGACAATGTTTGGCATTTAAAAAGGTTTGCATGTTCGAAGGGTGGCTAGCTGTCAGCAATTTTACTGACAGCCAGTTAGAAATGAGAAGAAAAAAAGAATGTGAATTATGATTAGTGCTCACCTTTTCCACCTGGGCCATTAACAATAATGTGCTGGTAAAGGAATTTCTTGTCGGTATATATTTACAACAAAATGAGTAGAAAGGGAGAGAGAGTCCATGCATTGACAACCTTGCATTCCCAAGCTCTTCATTCTACCAGATACATAAATGTGCCTTTAGTCATTGACAATAAATGGGCAGTATGCAAATTCGTTAAACACGAGTGCCAGAATACAGTATAATAGTGTATATGTGAGTTTTTTTTATTTGATGTATTTAACAGTGCAAATGATAAACGGCTTCATTATTTGCTACCTTTCACTGTGGAATCTCCCTTTCCTGTAATCCCTCCCTATAATTAACTTAACCTTACTTAATTATGCTGGTGACACTGGCAGAATAGAGGGAAGGGAAAATGTTTTGGTGCATAGCTTTTTTGTGGCATAGCACTGACTTCCAATGGCTGAAGTTCATTTATAACTAGTTAGTAAAAAAAAAATTAAAGACTGTATTTTAAGAGATACTTAAATACATATTAATACAAAGCCTATTAGTTGAGCTCATCTTTATAATCTTCGGGAGACCGAATACAGCATATAATCTTCTTTTGTGTGTTTGACACAGCTATTATAGATTTTTACAGGTTAAAGTACAGTAATGATTTATAAATTTGTAAAATTTCTAAAATTCACTTTAAAGGACAAGGAAAGCCCAGTATACATGCAGTGTTTAATGGAAATCTTACTACAATACATTCTGCAGCACTCTGGGATCCACTCACATCAGATCAATTTTCATGCAGCACTGCCATTCATCCAAAATAAAGAGCAGTGTTGTCTTATCAGACTTTCCCATAGAGCTGTGCTCTGAAACTTAGACCAAGACCAGAGCATGTGCAGAACAGACCAGCTAGATTTCATGAGTAAATCTGGCTATAGACATTGATTATTAACAATTTAATATAAAGTAGTAGTAAAGTAGTAGTAAAGAGAACAAATCACACAATTCTCAGGCTAATAAAGGGATACAGATTTTTTATATTTAATTTTGAAATCTGACATGGGCCTAGCTATATTAGGGCAAATGTACTAGCGACGCCTTCGCTGCACTTCGCCAGGCGAATTTTCGCAAAGGAGCCGCTAATTCACTGAAATGCAAATTTGCTCTTGGAGAGTCGAAAAGTATCTAAGTTGCGCTACTGTTATTTCGTCAGGCAAAGCAAATTTACGCGAGTGATGCCTAGTTTGCATATGGCGCGAAGTTAACAGTAAAGTCTAGCGCAAGAGGTAACGTTCAGTAAAATGGGCATCTTAGTGAATTAGCGTAGTTACATCCCTTCGTCAGTGTGCTAGTTCGCTGGAGTAAGGGTGCGAAGTTGCGCTAGTCTATCTACTTTGCTAGTGAATTTTCACCAGGGACACGGTTAGTAAATTGGCGAAGTTGCAAAATGATGTCACGCTGGTGAATTTTCACCAACTTTAGCCACTTCGCACCTTAGTGAATTTCCACCATTGTCTGTTTCCCAGCTGCCCCCAGTCATTTCACTTGTGCTCTGATCTCAGAGTGATCTCACCCCCTCCCTTCCCCCCTGCTCCCAGCAGCCTACAACAGAACAATGGGAAGGTAACCAGATAGCAGCTCCCCAACACAAGATAACAGCTGCTTGGTAGATTTAAAAACAGCACTAAATAGTAAAATCCAGGTCCCACTGTGTCACAGTCAGTTACTTTGAGTAGGGGAAATAACAGCCTGCCAGAAAGCAGTTCCATCTTAAAGTGCTGGCTCTTTCTGAAAGCACATGACCAGGCAAAATGACCTGAGATGGCTGCCTACACACCAATATTACAAATAAAAAAAAATACACTTGCTGGTTCAGGAATGAAATTTTATATTGTAGAGTTATTTGCAGTGTAAACAGTGTAATTTAGAAATAAAAACAACATCATAAAAATCATGACAGTATCCCTTTAAGTGACAGCAATCATACAAAAGTTATGTCTCACAAATAGTAGTGACGGTGTCCTATTGATATTGTCAGATAGGCAATACATACAGAGAGATATTATTGTTAGCCTATATAAATCTTTTAACCTGTCCCATTGACGAACAAATGATCGCCATATACGAAAAATGTCGGGACACGCCATACACTGTGTGAAAATATTTCTTTTGGCAAGTATGTTGTTGGGATTATTGGGATTATCCAGCTAATTAAAAAGACATTTCTGCCATAACTAATAACTTCTATTTAAAAAAAACACATTTATGTATGACTTGGAGTACCACTTGGAGAAAACCCTTATATACAGGCTATAGAATAGTAGCATCTCCTATAATTTGTGCTGCAGAAGGGAAAATGAGGTAGAAGAGCTCTTTAAAATATCTTGTCTTATACTGATGGCTACATTTTGAAATCTGTTTTTCTATGAATGCATTTGTGTGTGAAATAAAATTTACATATGAAGAGAATTTCTAATTTTCTAAACCTCTAACAAATTTAAATCTACTCTCAGAATCAAAACTGCATGTAAGAATGTTATATTGAAGGGCAAATGTACATTATATTTTTTCTTGTGATTGCATGATTCCATTGGTGACTCATCCCTCTCCCGTACAACTCTGGTACTTTTAGATGCGGCTGAAAAGCAATCTAGATGAAGTTACAGCAACAGGAACATGCCAAGACCATGCAATCGAGACTCACAGAAACTGGATGCAGCATGGAGGTGACATGTTCTTTTTGAGGAAAGGGTTGGAAAGATGTGAAGTGGGGAGTAAGTGGTTTGCTAGTTATATAATACAGTTGACAGTACTGATGAGTACCATGTAAATGGAACACTGTGTGTTCCTGTAAATAATGCTTTTTCCAAGCAGTGCCCAAATTATTTTCTTAATGTCAACCATAATAGTGCTAGTATTAGTAGTGTGAGAACAAGTTCTGCTTATGTTGAAAGCCCTATTTAAAGACCTCAGTGCTTTTTAGGCACATTATAGCCAATACGTTTATCCCAAAAGTGCATTATAATGAGACTGTATACTGTTCTATCATTCCAGACTTTGATAATATTCATTATTGTTATTTAAAATCCATGTTCTGTATGACAAAGCACAACTGATCATACGAGTCCTCAATTATTATGTCTATATTCAGCTTTTAGATGCTGCTACTTTGTTGCACTTTTTTTTTAACCTTAAACATTTTCCCATAGTAGGGGGTTTTAAATCATTCAGTGCTAAAATCTGAGAAATGTATTTTTAGAAAGCAGTCTTAAAGCCCTGAGTTTCTGCTGTATGTGTAGGTAAAACTAGTGAGCATTTAAAATGTAGGTAACATTTACTTTAGATATAAATATACAGTGTTGCTTATTTTGTCAGTGAGTTATGTTTTCAGTGTTCCATGAGTATGTGCCATTCTTGAGTACCATAGAGTGTGTATTTGCCAATTCATTTAATGTTTTTATTTGTACTGCAGTCTTAATATTTCATATGTTATCTTTGATTAGGATAACCCTTTGTGTTTATGTTCAAGCTAACATTTTTGAGAATCTAAACATTATTGCCACCATATCACCAAAGTCATAAATGCAACTTTTATTTTCTGACCAGTTACCTCATATGCTAAGTTTAGGCCTGGACATTGTGTTAAATTGCCGATTGTCTGCAGGCTGCGAATCCACTGCCCTGCTGCACCCCTTAACAATATTTCCGGGTGCAGGCAGACCAGGATAGGATTCTCCACCTGTGAAGAAATGCAGGCAGAGGTCAGCCATTGTATGGCCCTGGCCTAAGAGTTTAACAATGTCTGAATTCACTATTCAGAAAAGTAGCACTGATCTGTTGGTTCGCCCAGTGGAATGAGCAAGTGGGTTGTTGGAGGTCAAACAGGTAACTGCAGTCCCTATTAGCTGCTTATCTGCTTCAGCATCATGCATGTGCTAAATAGGGAAATCATCAGAAAACTTGACTGCAGTATGGTGGGATTGCAGTGATTCAATTTTATATTTATATCAAAGGACAGCCCAGGATGCCTTAAAAACTGGCCAGATTTACTGATTTTGCCTAATTTAGCAAACAACAAAAAGGACATATTGTTTGAGCCAAGTTCTAAATCTGCTTTAGGTAAAGCTTTTGTTTGTCTTTGTTGAAGCAATCTTCCTCCTGATGGGTCTGCACAGGCTATGATTTGATGGGTGGATTTTGGACCAAAGCTTCTATGGTCAAACACTCACCAAACAAGCTTATCTTCCCATGTTTGTTCTAGCTTTAGAAGAAGATACTATGCAATAAGCTTTAATCAGTCTCCTGCAGGAAAAATAATGACATCTAATTGGCTACTATGGATTACTGTGCTGGTATGTATGTGCCCAGTGTTAATAAACAATTCTTAAATTTCTGGTAACGTTCCAAATGTCTATTTGGCTGTGTGGCCACTGGAGTCAAGTCAACGCAACAAACATCCAAAAAATACTTCCCTTAAAAAGCCTGTCTTCCAAACCCTGACATTCAGATACCAGTTTAAGATGCCTTTAGGTTTCCTTTGGAAACTAATACATGTATTTCTGTTACCATGACTTGTCAGAGGAGAAGCCCTTGAAGCCAATATCCACATGTGCCTTAAGCCTAATAACACTTTACTGCAAAGGCTAAAAGCAGCAAATACATAATCACCAAAAGAAAACTGCTTTAATAAATGCAAGTCTCTGGATCAAATAAATCATACCTTCTAAAGGTCAAAGGAAAACTGCTCTAAGTGCATTTTATGAGCTAAGCTCTCTCATGACACTAATTTGAAATAAATAAATGAATAAAACATTTTTTAAAGAAATGTTAAGAAAAGAGCCACAGGTTATTGTGTCTGTGTAGATTGATAAATATATCTGCTCCAGTTTATTTTTTATCCATACTTCTATGACTCTATATATTATTAGTAGGATGCTTGGTAACTTCGTAACTTGTTTTAATTTTACTGAGGCAACCAACACATGGCAGACTTTGAACTCTGTTCTTTATTTGCACTTTAAAACAAAGCAGTTGAACAAGAGGTATATTTAGAGATGCCAATCTGGATGTCAACTCTGCCCCAACCATACCCCCAATTCCGGCAAGGGCATGCTCGCATTATGTTTAGTTATGGGTGTGGCGGGTTAAATACGGGTGGCTCCTGAAAGATGCGGCTGAGTTGATATGTCTTTTTTATTATGAATTAATGGTGAAGCGAGTACAGGTATGGGATCATGTTATCCAGAATGCTCAGGACCTGGGTCTTTACATATAATGGATCTTTCCATAATTTGGGTCTTCAAACCAGTGATTCCTGAGCAACATGTTGCTCCTCCACCCCTTGGATGTTGCCCTTAGTGTCCTCCAAGCAGGTGCTTATTTTTGAATTCCTGGGTTAAAGGGAATCTTTAGTTGCATAAAAAACATTTGTATTGCCAAATAGAGCCTCCTGTTGGCTGCAAGTCAACATAGAATCTACCAATGACCAAATCACAGTCCATATTTGGAGGCCTCAGAAACTTTTTGCATGCTTATGTTGCTCTCCAACATTATTTTACACTTGAACGTGGCTGAAAAAAAGTTGAGGACTCCTGCCTTAAAGGGTAAAAGTAAAAACTGGGTAAATAGATAACCTGTGCAAAATATAAAAAATGTTTCTAATATAGTTAGTTAGCCAAAAATATAATGTTTAAAGGCTGAAGTGACTGGATGTCTAACATAACATAACACTACTTCCTGCTTTTCAGCTCTCTAACTCTGAGATAGTCAGTGACTTGAAGGGGGGTTCAGTGAGTTTGCAAATGATCCTCAGCATGCAGCTCAGATTCAAAAGCAACAGTTATGACCCATGTGGTCCCCCCTCAAGTCACTGATTGGTAACTGCCTGGTAAACAATCAGTGGAAACCAAGAGAGCGCATAAGCCGGAAGTATTGTTCTGGCTATTATGTCATTCCAGCATTTATACATTTTACATTTTAGGCTAACTAACTATATTAGAAACATTTTCTATTTTTCACAGCCTATCTATTAACTTGGTTTTTATTTGTATACTGAACAATTCCTTTAAGTCTACAAGAAAATAATTTAAACATTAAATAAACCCAGTAGGATTGTTTTGCTTCCAATAAGGGTTAATTATATCTTGTGTTAAGTAGAAGGTACTATTTTATTATTATAAAGAAAAAGGAAATAATTTTTTAAAACTGGGATTTTTCAGCTATAATGGGGTCTATGGGAGATGCCTTCCTGTAATTCAGGCTTTCTGGATAATGGGTTTCCAGATAATGGAGTAGGCAAAACACCCGTGTGCCAGTGCACAACAAAATGAATAACAGGTTAAAGGATTATGGAGTATTTTTCCTCTGTCTCCAGTGATGTATTTTATTTATTTCTGAAAGTTTTTCCCTGTGAATTGGTAGAAGTGAGTTTCCATGGTAATCATTTAAATGATGCATATAGAATCACAGAATTAAGAAATTCATATTTTATCCTATTTTATACGCTGGTAACATTTTAAAGTAATACTGAGGTATAACAGGTATAAAGAAAAACATACATTCTAAAATGAAAGAATTGATGTTATTTTATCCTATTTTTAATTTGCTAGTTTAGAAGATATATTACTACAGTAATAATAGCTTTAGGTACAGATTTTGTTTGCTGGTAAAAAATAGAATCATTTTTATGGCAGGATGAGGTAGAAAATGGATTATTGGGCTGCAATTACAGAAGTAGTAATGTAGTATTTCTAGATGTGCCAGTTTCACTCAGGGATTTGTGGACCTTTCTACATACTATCTAGGCATCCAATAATTAACTTTATTCAGAATGTATGCCTCTGCATTCAAAGCTGATGTAAGGTAGCTATTTTCTTGCAACATCTAAAGGAGAACTAAACTATCCTAATGCAGTTTTAACGGCTGACCCTTCTGCATAGTCTCATGCTCACTCTATAATTGCATTAAATGTGTTGATGGCCACTTTGTTAGTTAATGTCACTTCTGTTCGCTGCCTCCTTGCAACCTTTCCTTCTGGATTAAAATCTATTTAGAGGGGTTTATTTCTCCTTTAGCCCATACAAGCCATACAACCCACAACCTTTTAAAGCAGGGTATCTCCTTTATTATAAATGGGCATATATTGACTCAGTACAGTAACCCACAGCAGTCAGTCAGAGATTAGCTCTTATTCAGTCATGCTGTAGGTAGTATGCCAAAAGCAAATATGTGATGGTTGGTTATGGGCGACTGTACTGCATCAGTGTTGCCTAGTATTATTAAATAGCTCCTGTTATCGGCTAAGAACAAATTTTGCCAGTGATTTGTGCCTGATGGGTATATGCAAATAGGCTACGGACTAGTGCTTAATCTTATGACAGGAATAGGCAGCATGTAAGGTTGCATTTCTTCAATGGGATTGTCTACCCCTTGTTGCACTCACATTAACACTGCCATACTGTAGTTAGATTCTGATTGTACTACATACCTTTAAACTAGAGTCTAAAATATTAGACAACAATCAGGGGCATGAACAGAACTGAATGGAAAAACGTATACACTTGCTCATAGCCAGTACAAAGAGAAATACATAACACTATGCATAAACAAAAATCAGGAATATTATCTTTGCATGACAGGTTATTCATGGTTAATAATGTGTTGTAAAGATCTAGCAGCTGAAAAATGAAAGGTCAAGAGGTGGTGGTGTTTTTTTGCAAGCTGAATAAAAAACATCCATATTTGAAGTGCAGTTATAGGTTTTACTTGTAAAAGAATATCAAGTTTTTTGTTTTTCTTTTCTCTGCCCAAGGATATGCTCATACATATATGCGTGTGAAATACAATAAAGTTTGGGCATGCGATTACATTTTGACTGGAGCGTGGAATGGAATTGGAAAAGGGAAACAGGAAAGCTGTTTTGGGCAGGAGAAAGTTCAGGGTCACTTTGCATGCTGTTTACCCCAAAAGCTTCAATTAGTCACAGTTACAACCTGCTGAATAACTCATTTATCCAGTATGTTTAGTATGTTTAGTGTTTGTGCAGGACTAAAATGAAGAAACAAATGTATAATATACACTGTATTCTACCATTTTACCAGGGGTCCTTGTGTGTCCCATAAAAGCTGTAGGTCACATATTGTATATTAATAACCTATTCTGTTGCCCTACAATTCCCTTACATATATATATATATATATATATATATATATATATATATATATATATATAGATATAGTGTGGTGTAGGAAGTGTAAAAAAATACTTAAAACCAATGAGACACAGTTGGCAACATGGCATTGTCCTATTAAATCCATCATCTGCTTACTTGAAAAACATAGTCCTCTGAATCCTTACCAATCTCTTTAAAAGCTGATTTAACAAGAACTTCCCAGATAAGTATAATCAATGCCTTTTCCCATTGTTTGCTGAGATAGCCATTGATTTTACACCACTGAACAAGCTGATACTGCAGGTTGCTCTGCCCCCTGGGTGTAGTACATAGGTTTGTATATTTGCAAAGAACTAAAATCACTAACATGAATGGTAACATTTTTGGGGGTGGGATTAAACACCTAGAATAAATGAAACATTGTGTTTTGTTTTGGGCAATATTATTTAATGTTAGTGTTGGAATAAGAAACATATGCAGTTCTCCAAAGTAGGATACACTTTGTTGTATGAATAATACGTGGTTGAATGACGCAGATGCCTCGGAAATCTATACAGAAATTCCTTTCATAAAGCTCTGCAAGTAATCATCCTTCCCCCCATCAAATGGCCTTATAACTGATTCTCAGTATCTCAAAATGTCTCAGGTTTGCAAAAGAGTCCAGCCGTTGGAGTTTTTTTGTATGTGGGTTGCATGTGACGTTATAGTTTCAGTCTGCTGTACCCTCATCCTCAATCAAAATGTTATAGTTCAGTGATGGGAATATCGGGGGGTCTTTACATGTAATCCATTTTATCATGTCAGGCACCCAAACGTCATAAATCATTTGGGTGCCAGTTGTCAACTATGCATTCTTGTTTAGTGATGCACATTCTTGTGATTGGACAAATCATTGTGTTTTACCTATGAAATAGGTATACCTTAAAGAGATAGTGACACCTGAAATTAAACCTTTTTTACATCTATTATAACATTGTCTTTGCATGCTATTTATGTTTTTGCCATAAAATTATTTACTGGCGATTTTGTTACCTAGCTAATACCCCATGTTTGTATACGAGGGTGCTGCCATATTTGTGCACCAATAGTCTGTTAGCATTAGAAACTATAACTGACAGGTTGAGAAGAGACAGTCAGGTTGGTAAAACAGTCAGGTTTAGGAACTTCAAGGAAGAAATACTTACAAAAGCAGACCTACAGTATTAGCGAAAAATGGTCAACATGACCCATAGGTCATTTTTTTTGCGTACATTAATATTTCGAAAAGTTGTTTTTTAGTGTCAGTGTCACAGTAACAACCCAAGTCAGACTTAAAGGAACAGTTCAGAGTAAAATTAAAAACTGGGTAAATAGATAGGCTGTGCAAAATAAAAAATGTTTCTAATATAGTTAGTCAGGGAAAAATGCAAACTATAAAGACTGGAGTGACTGGATGTCAAATATAATAGCCAGAATCCAACATCCTGCTTTTCAGCTCCCTAAATCTGAGTTAGTCAGTGACTTGAAGGGGGGCCACATGGGACATAACTGTTCAGTGAGTTTGCCATTGATCTTCAGCATTCAGCTCAGATTCAAAAGCAACAGTTATGACCCATGTGGCCCTCCCTCAAGTCACTGATTGGTTACTGCCTGGTAACCAGGGTAACCACTCAGTGTAAACCAAGAGAGCTGAAAAGCAAGAAGTAGTGTCCTGTTCTTTTAGGTTAGGCTTACACTTACGCCAGCCTTTATACATTACATTTTTGCCTGACTAACTATATTGAAAACCTGTTTTATTTTGCACACCCTATCTATTTACCCAGTTTTTACTTTTATACTGAACAATTCCTTTAAATATGGCTGCTTCAGCTCATATAGAAATGAAGTAATACAGAGTAGGAATGCATGCACACAGAATGCTATAGTGTAATAAACCAATGTTATATTTAGTGTTATATACATACTTTTATCAAAATTCAATCTTTGCTTTGTGTTTAGGGTAGTAGGCTCATGTTTCAAAATTGCAATTAGCTCATCTCTAATATATAACTGCACACTCCCTAACTGGCTACATATAAATGTGTATGTTGTACAAATGAATTTGTTTGTTGTTTTGACATTTTCATCCCAACTGTACAACTACTTCATGTATTTCAAAAGCTGCTCCTCTGAAATAGAAAACCAGAACATTCCATTAACTAGAGCCTACTTCCAATAAGTGAACCATTTGGTGATAATAGCCCCCTGCCAAAGTTTTAATAGCTAAGAATTTTAAATCTGGGTAGCTTTGGAAGCAAGGGACTAATTATTTTCCCAAATACATTACTCTGTATTAAATTCAAAAGGGCTGAGTTCTCTAAGATTGAAAAGGATAAAAAGTTCAGTAGTGCTGGCATCATCAATATTTTCATATATTTGGAAACTGCAGAGTGTGCATTTGGAAATATTTCAAATAGTCTTAAAGTGCTCCAGGCACCAAGGTGTCAACTTTGGTATTTTTTAGTGCACCGTTATATATAATCAGAAAGAGAACCATGTTAGTATCTCAGAAATCTAAATTTCAGGGTTGGCTAGATTTAGAACACCTTTATTGTGAAGGCAATCTGAAGGATCCTCGCAGCAAAATAAAAAGCATGTGTGCAATAGGCTATTTGTTGCCTAATGACTCATGCAAAGTTGCATAATTATGTCTTTGTTAAAGACAAATTCTGTAATAGGCAGTAGGATACTGAAAACAAGATATGAGTAATTATTTAAATGTATTTTGTGCATAAATGACAGATTGTCTATGTGTTTGTGTTTGTGGAAATGAGTGGGTTTACTGGATTTGATTAATAAAAAAAAAATATTGAGAATGAATATTTATATATTTTATGGATGTACCAAATCCAGAATTGGGTTCAAGATTCGGCCAAGATTCAGCCTTTTTTCAGCAGGATTCAGATTTAGCCGAATCCAAGTGCCTGGCCAAACCAAATGTGAATCTAAAAGATCACTTTGTTTGTTAACCAGGCGATGCGTGTGCTGCTCTCTTTCCCCCCAATTTGCATATACAAATTAGGGTTCGGATTTGGTATGGAATTCAGGCAAATCTTTCACAAAGGATTCATGATTTGGCTAAATCCTAAAACAGAGTAGTTGGTGCATCCATAATATCTTTACACAACATCATTCACCTCACTGCCTGGCTTGCTTGTATAGCCCATTATTTTTCTTTATTTTTTAGGTATGAAATCAGGCTAGGATTTTTAGGGAGCACTAGTACCAATAGCAATAGGTACAGTATCTGATTGCCCCTCAAAAGTAATTTTACATCTTCAATTGAGCTTGCTTTTTTCAGTCCAGTTTAAAATCATAAAATAATCTTAAACTGGCTTCAACCTATTGTTCTATGTAACCTGGTTATTTTTCACTGAACTGTATTATAATTGGTCCCATTGTGGGCTTTCCTAATGATCAATTTGGCTTTCGTGTGATTGCACTAGCCTTGTTCAGACAAAAGGAAAAACAAACCCATGTGATGACTGTTATTAGTGTATATATTTATTCATTTGATGGTCCAGGAATGCATCTGTCTGCACCTCCATTGAGGAATGTACTGTATAGAACCATATAATAGTTGGCCTGATATAGGGGTATGATTATCCAACTGTGAAGATTAGATTCTTTTTTAAATTTTCCAAGAAAATACAGCTTGCATCAAAAAAGTACAAATCTGCTATGTTGTAACTGCACACTCATGTCATTTTGATATACTGTAGAAGAAGTTTCTTTATACCTACCCAGAGGGTCTTTATTGCCTCCCAGATAACTAGGACTACTGATACAGGAGAAAACAATGCAGCATGAATTCAGCTTTCGGCTCCAATTGCGTTAAAGTAAAGAATAAGGGTAGGGACAGACAGGGAGACTCGGGGAGATTCTGTCGCCTGGCGTTTTTAGCAGGCGACAATCTCCCCGAATTTCCTTCTCCCTGTCTGCCGCTAGTATAAGTGATAAAGCGCCAGCGCCTGTGCACACGCTGCGCGGCGATTTCCGGAATCGCCTGAAGTTTCCTCACGAAGTATCTTCGGGCGATTCCGGAAATCGCCACGCAGCGTGTGCACAGGCGCTGGCGCTTTATCACTTATACTAGCGGCAGACAGGGAGAAGGAAATTTGGGGAGATTGTCGCCTGCTAAAAACGCCAGGCGACAGAATCTCCCCGAATCTCCCTGTCTGTCCCTACCCTTAAGCTTTTCTTTAAGTCCATAGATTTATATCAGATTTTGGCTACTTATGGCTGGTTGCCATGTCTACATTTAATTTTTTGTGTATTCTTACAATGAGAGGTACAACAAAAAATTTAATTTGCATGAGCTGGATCTTTACAGACTCACTATTTCATTGGCTAACAGTGAACAACTTTGTTGTTTTAAACTGCATAGACTGAAACAGAAATTCAGGACCTGCAGTACAAAGAATAAATTGTACTAATAGAGTTGCCCATAGTCACACAAAGTCAGATATTTGCTTACTTTAGTATGTGTACAACAAACTCCAGGGCTATGGCTTCTCTTTAGGGGAAGATTAATCTGTCCTTCCAGTTCTGTTTCTGAAATTTTATGTATTTTGTTTAAAAAAATCCTCTTAGATATTCTTTGCTTATACAAAGTACCTTCCTTTTTCCTTGACATTTTCTGCTCTCCATGTGTAAGTAACGGCATTGTGTAGAAAGTTGCATGTTCCCCACTAATATATGTTCTCTTACACTATCATGGCACTGAACGTGCATATGATTGCTGTTGGCATTGCCTAGGGGGAGGAAATAGATATGAGAATGAGCATTAAAAGATGTCAGGAAAGAGAGGAAATGCTATACACATTAAAATATACATCAGTTCAATGTTTCAAGCCAAAGGATTACAAATGTTACAAACTTTAACTTCATTGGCCTTAGATTATACTATGAAAAAAAAAAGCAAAATGATATGAAGATGGATTTAAATGCCCATAATCACCCTGGTCCTCCTGGCATTTGCCAAACCTTTATTAATAATTATCAAGCACTAGGCCAGCATCCAGAATAATAAACTTGCTAATATTATGAAATCACTCTGACATATATTCACTGGGTGACATTTACAGCATTGCTAGATATGTTCTTATAATAATATCCTGTCACACAAATTAACCCCTTTGCCACCAGAATATAACGACTGTCTTGTTTTTTCTTGCTTTCCGTTACCTATAGCAAATACTTTTGTTCCCATTTCGTTCCATAATGCATTGCAGTTAGTCTGCTCCAACAGGAAAAAAATGTATTTATGTCTGATGGATCACTTTTCATTTGGAAAGACAAGAAAAAAATAAGAGCAGAGATGGGTAATAAACACAGCTAATAATTGTAAGGTCACTTAATAGAATTAAATAGAATTATGTTGTTATACAGGCATTTCAAATGGAAATTATTTGCCTTGTTAACATTTGAAAAATCCTCATAAAGCTTGGGTTGTAATTAGGCCTTTGGATTTCTCACATCTCACCAACCAGATGTGCATTCAAACCAAGGATGCCCATGCCCATTCCCAGCCCTTTGGTACCGCTTCTGTTTATTTGCCAAGTGTCAGTTGTGTTAACAATGAAGGGTTTCATCTGAACTGGCAGCACATTTGCCACTTGATCTAAATGCAGCTGCTGATGTAGTTTATTGATTGCAACCGTGTGGTAAAGCTGCTGTATTTTCGCAGTAATGAAAATCCAATAACTGAAGTGATAAAATGTGAGAGCTTTTAGCTGTAGCTTTTTCCCTTTTATTTAGCCACTATACCACAGTAGTGTTAAGTAGGTGTCTATTCATTACTTTGCGCACCTTTCTTTGAGAAAATAATACTCGTATCCAACCCCCTGCCTCAAATACATATAGCTTGCCGTTTTTTCTTATTCAGAAATCCATAACTTTAGACAATCGTTCTTTCCTAAAAGTTTAAAATACATTTTTTTTTCCATTTCCACAAACAGAATTTGAGATCTCGGTTGTATCCTGTGGTTATTTGACATTTGCTATATTGGCTGCAAACTATGTTTCCACAGGAGGACATTGTCAGGCACATTTGTGTCTTACGGGGGAAAAAGTCCTAAGGCAAAGCTTAGCAGTCAGGTACTGAACAACCAGGTTTCCTTTGTGACTTGTGTGTTATAGGAAAGCATTCAGTTGGAGAGTGTCTGCTCAGTGCCTTAACAAGGCTTGCTACAGTAAACATTTTATGCTTACAACCATATCACAGAAGAGAGTTAATATGGAAATTCTAAATATATACAGTGTTGACAACTTTTTCATGACTCAGCTGTATCTGTCACATATAGATCATCATTGTATTGTGTAGTGGGCACACGCTATACTGTAAGAACTGCCTTACCAACAATATTTTCTTAATTGTCCAATATAAAACGTATTAATCTGCTAATTGTTTCTGTATGATCATTAGTGCATACCATCTAATAGGAGGTATTTACTGCACTGAATGAAATTGCATCTTGCAGTTCATTTCTATGCAACCTCTAATTTTAATGGGTCTACCAACATCTGATTCAATGGGTGCATAGTCCAGAGCCAGCTCTGAGAATTCCCCCATTAGTAGCAAGCCATACCAAATTGAAATTCTAAATTTGTTTCCGCAAGGGTATCGTAAAAATATTGAAACATGTCTGTTTTTATACAAATCAAAAATATATGAAATAAAAATGATTTTAGTATTTAAACATCTTATGCCTATTATTTACCTTTTATAAAATTCACATGGAACTTGTGAGCCCACCAAGGATGACCCATTATTTCAGGAGCGAATTCTTTAAAAATATATATAGATCTATTTTATTAAAATATATATATATATATATATATATATAAAACAGACGATTAAAGCAGCGCACTCCTGGGATTTTTTAAAAAAGGTTCCAAAACTTTATTCCATGCGATTGAATCAACAAAAGTATACAAATAAGCATGGTCATGTGATTTAAAAAGGCCAGGTTCCAGTTTTTGACAACTGCGCGTGCACTGAAAGAAACAGGAAGTGCCGAAGAGGAGAAGGACGACCTGAAGATTTCCGAAGATAAGAATATGGCAGCTGTGAGTTCTGCTGCACTCACTCTGCATTTCTGGTCACTATTTCTGGAGGGAGAAGAATTCAGGGGTAAGACTGTGCAGAGGGGGCAGGGAGGGGTACCAACGGAGGGGGGGGGGGGGGGGCAGATGGGGACTTATCAAGGGGAGTTGAATTCTACTTTTACATATTATTAATAAAATGTATTTATATAGCGTCAACAAATTTCGCAGAGCTGTGACATAGCTGTTATATGCTAAATGTGGGTAAATATGTTGAATAACATTGTTATCTTCTTTCTAGTGGAGAAGCTTTTCTTTCACTCATGGTTAGTGGTTGGCTGAAGCCATTTATTGTCAAATAACTGTGTTTACTCTTTTTAAATCAGAATCACTACACAAACTACCCAAATGACCCTGATTAAAAATTTACATACCCCAGTTCTTAGTACTGTGTATTGCCCCCTTTAACATCAGTGACAACTTGAAGTCTTTTGTGGTAGTTGTGGTGAGGCTCTTTATCTTCTCAGCTGCCCATTCTTCATGGCAAAAAGCCTCCAGTTCCGGTAAATTCTTGCATGAACTGCACGTTTGAGGTTTCCCCTAGAGTGGCTCAATGATATTGAGGTCAGGAGACTGAGATGGCCATTCCAGAACCTTCACTTTATTTGGCTGTAGCCAATTCGACCTGGTCTTGTGTTTTGGATCATTGTCATGTCGGAATGACCACGTACATCCCATGCGCAGCTTCCGGAGTGTAACTTTTCCTCCAGTATTTTTTGATAACTTACTGCATTTTGCCATCAATTCTGACCAAATTTCCTGTGCCTTTGTAACTCACACATCCCTAAAACATCAGCAATCCACCACCATGTTTCACAGTAGGCAGGGGCGATCCAACCCATTTTACATCCTGAGGCGGCACTCAATTTTCCGCCACCCCCTTCCCCACGGCGCTCAGTTTTTCAGCGCTGGACAGGGGTAGGGGGATCCATGGCACTAGAAGAGTTGAATTTCCGGGGTTGAAAACTGGAAATTTGGCTCTTAGTTACCAGGAGCGGCATTTCACCTGAAATTATATGTGGATTTTTCCTTGGATCCTGAACAATTTGTCTGGCAGTTGTGGGTGAAATTTTTGTTTTATTTGGTTTGGTTTCAACAGAACCCCTAATTTTCCACTTCTTAATTAGAGTTTGAACACTGCTGATTGACATTCTCAATTCCTTTTACAATTCTTTTGCTTTCCCCATGACTTAGAATCCAAAAAACATCAGTGCAGCTCTGGTTGAAAGATGCAAGGGTCTGTCAGGAGTACAGAAAGTCATTGACGTTTTATAAACACCCACTAATTACAAGAAAACAGATCACAGGTGAAGATGGTTACCTTTAATAGCCATTCTAACCCTTTTGTGTCAAGTTGTGCGCATGTTATCAGGCCAAATCACCAGGGTATGTAAATTTTTGATCAGGGTCATTTGCACTCAAGCATTTTTAGATCTATCTGACAGTATGGATAATGTTCACTGGCAGCCTGTTTTGTGTTGGTTAATTTCACAGGCCATGTGTAGTTGTCCTTAAAGATGCAAGAAAATTGCATTTGATTTTTAATCTTGCCTTTAATCTATCTGTGTAAATATAAATATGAATTTATCAATCTTAATTTCCATGTTGATTTCTTTTCATTTTCAATAAAGAATTCCTGAATCAGTCATTGAATGTGAATTCATTATTAGCTTAATGCAGAGAGTTATTGGGCTCTTGAATGAAATCTGTGTGAGCCAATCACAGGCTGCCTATTAGACCTGCCATGCAAACTACCTAATGATTTTCACACCTGTCAGAATTGTAACTTGCGATTCATATCACTTCTGTTCTATCCAAGCAGTTTTCAAACCACACATAATGGGGCAGATTTATTAAGGTTCGGGTTGAAAATTCGAATTTTGAATATTTTTATGGTCTAAACTCTTTAATTCGAATTGTGAGTAATCCAAACTCGATTTGACTTTGAGATTTCTCAAACCTTGCCTCTTTAAAAATTCTTATTCGACTATTCGCTACCTAAAACCTGCCAAGTTCATGCATAAGTCAATGGGAGATGTTACTAGCCCTTCTGACATTCCAGGTTTTTTTTTTCAGTGAAGAAACCAAAGTTTAGTTGAATTCTATTTGAGATTTTGGGACAGTAATATTCGTTCGAGTTTTAGATATTAAATTTTTCATTAAATAACCTCCCAATCTAATTTCAAGTTTATTCAAATGTATTATAGTTAAAAAAATTCACATGAATTCAAAATTTGACGTTGGATAGATTTGCCTCTAAATATATAAATATATATATATATATATATACTTTTTACATGTATCTGTACACATACAGCATTTTAACAATTCAGATCCATCAATAATAATTGTTAATTCTGAATACATTCTCTGGGTGTTTTAGCTTTGTGTGTTTCAAATGTTTTTAAATGAACATAAGCGTATACTGTATACTGGCATGTGATTTTTAGATTGTGCCTTCCAGTCAGACAGGATAGAATTTATTATGTGGGTAGAGACTACCCCAGAGGCTGTGAACTTTTGAATGAATCTGTGATTGCTATTCGAAACGCAGGCTAGTGTTCTGTTAAGTTGGTATTATACAATTACTCTGCAGTCCTGCAATGGCCTTATTGATTATCTGATAGAGCTAAGTACCTGGGCTGAAGAACATGAACCTGTTAAGCTTTTTATCTAAGAGATTAAAAAATGTGATGCTGCCCAAAACACACGCCAAATATCATCTCTGTAAAAAATGCAGGTTAGCAGTTTACAAGCCACAGGGTAAGCGGGTCAATGTAATCACTTTTCTCCGGAATGCCCAAGGCTGAAGGAAAAAATGTTTATTGATTCAAAAGTAATTATAGTACTTTTTTCCCAAGAACTTGCCAAGTGTTGGTGTGCACCATTGTTTTGAAATGAAATTTGTATTCTTCATTGCAAGCTTGCTTTCATTCAGTGACATATTTAATAATCAGCTGCTGTGTAAGTATATGTTTGGAGTCAGCATGATATTGCCTTTGTCAGCAGCACGTCCATTTGATACTTATTACTTGTTGTGAATGCATTTAATTACTTTAAGCCTGTGTGAGATTTCTGAAGGCACAAGTAGAACACTTGCCATGTTCCAAGGCTGTTCTGCTCTGTGGAACTTGATATGAGCCACAAAGGTATCGCTGCCTGATCTTCACATATATAATCAAAAGCATTGCTAGTGCCCTTATGAGATTTCATAGCATCACATTAATAAAGGCAGCACATACCCTGCATTAGTAGAATGCTACAATCCCAGGCATCAGCCTGTTTGCTTTTAATTGTAACTAGGGCTCTCTGTAGCCAAAATATATAGTATATTGTAATATAACGGTTCTGGTTTGACAATGCACACCACTTTATCCAATAGCTGTAATAATCTGTTCCAAATGAATTGGGAGAATTTGCAGTTTTTTGTTTAATTGTAGATAATTGATTAAATGTGTTAGATTTCACTGTCAAACTTGACATGCCTTCCCACACACTCCACAAATGTGATAAATGGGTTGAGACAAAAACCTAAAAAAGAGTACTTTGAAGCTTTAGAGTTGTAAAAGTTTCTTTTGTTTGCACACCAATTCATTTACCATCTAACTGTATTTTATGGCCATAATTTTAAGCCATAATATTGTTACTGTTGCCATTTATTGCAACAAAAATATTATATAGTTAACAGTATTGGTATTACTCTTATTTTAAACTGTAAATATTATAGGAAACAGTGTGCCCTGTACTGAATATATATATAAAGATCTTAAAAGTCTGTGACCAAGGAATGAGTCTGAAGTATGAGTGCTTGTATAATCCGACAACTGTTACTTTCCCAGTGCAGTTTTTATTTTGCATAAATCACATGGCTCCAAATACAACATTTAGTGGGAATAGATATTATTTTAACAGCTAGTATTAAAACTACTTTTAATACTGATTTGTACAGAGTTCAAATTAGTTAGGATTAAAAACAAAACAATAGGGGTGGGTTTTAAAATTTTAGGCACATCCAAGCATACCTCCCAACATTTTGGAAATAGAAACAAAAAGATTTGCTGTGCAGAGTGCTGCAAAAAATATCGACCACGCCTTTTTTGTGGCCACACCCTTTAATTACCATGTCCATTTGGCAGTTTCTGAAAGTTTGAACATTTGGTATCCCCCAGCAATTATGCCTTCCCTTCTCCTTTAGTTGTCCTTATTTCTTTGCATTTCTTAGCCAGGGGAGTGAATACTGTGGTTTCTTATATGATTAGAGTTCGAAGGACTGAAAGGAGCCAAAAAGCCCTTCACAAGCAATAGCATGCAAAGTGAAGCCTTCTGAAATCAGAAGGTATTTACTTGTCTCATGCCATACATATAGCACTGCCTAGATGGCAAAAATGAGAGTTTTATTCTCCCATAATGCATCCTGGGCGGAGACATGTAAATCACTCCTTTATGTCCCTGTGGCCAACTATGCATCCAGAACCGCTGGTTTATAGCACAGATACAGCTCTCCAAGTCCTACCTCTCAGAAGCCATGTTCCAATATCTTGCACTGATGAGATCTAACAAGATCGAAACAGGCTGTCTGCAAGTTTGGATATATGGCTCTGAACTATTAGGATGTATCTGTGCTATAAACCAGCGGTTCTGGATGCATAGTTGGCCACAGGGACATAAAGGAGTGATTTACATGTCTCCGCCCAGGATGCATTATGGGAGAATAAAACTCTCATTTTTGCCATCTAGGCAGTGCTATATGTATGGCATGAGACAAGTAAATACCTTCTGATTTCAGAAGGCTTCACTTTGCATGATTAGAGTTCCAAACTGAGAGAAGCCTCTGGTTTGAATTTACAGGATGAGGCTTTAGGCTATGGACACACAGGCTGAATGCTCTGGCTGTTGTCAGCCTGCATATTTTTGTAGGCTGTGAGAAGCAGACCTGCTCAGTGCCCCTGTTCATTTGATTTGAATCCAATCAGATTGGGTGCGCTCACATACCTTGGAGATGCCTCCTTTCATGTTTTTAGGCTGATCTAAGCTTCAGCTCCACTGTGTGCGACTGCACACAGGCTAATCTGATTCAAATCAATGGTGCGGGTTCACTGAGTGGCTCTGCTTCTCTCAGCCTGCAAGAATACACAGGGTGAAAACAGCCTGAGCCTTCAGCCTGTGTGTTCATAGCCTTTGGGGCCAGGCTTAAACTTTTGCAATGGCTGCAAACTAGAGCTATGAATGCTTTTTATGGGTCACACAGATTTAAAAAAGTATTTTGGCACAGTGTTGCCTAGGTTGCCATACCATTTTATGTAGAAAACCATTTTCATTTCCAAACATCCTTAGTGTAAAGCAACCCCTCCCTTCACCATTGTGAAGTGATGGATTTTGGGGCTTGAAGCTGCTTTCCAAACAATCTGTGCACCACCCACTATAAGAAGCAGATGGACTTCATGTTCCAGAATCCACTTCATAGTGGAACAAGATGATGGAGGAGTTAGATCATGCTGTGAAACTGGTTGAGGGGCTGGTTCCTGCATTTCTCCTAGTTTAGCTAGTGTTTATGTACCTTTTCTACAGGTTCAGCTGAATGAGCTCATGTCGAAAAGGAGGCATACTTTTCATTTAAGAGGACACATAATCCCAAAAACCTGTTTTTAAAAACCTGCATATTTTAGAGCTCTTTCATTTGATTTAGAAGGGACACTAAGGGACTGCCATGTGCCTTTAAATCACTGCTACCAAAACCCTTTCAGTTTTTATTTCTTATAAGTCAGAAGTTTCCAATGCAAATAATAACTAAAGACAGAAATTAAAAAGGTTTTAAATTAAATGATTTACTAAGGACTCTTCCCCAAAAACATTTCTTGTAATAGCAATATTTCATAAGACTGTAAATAAAACAGAAAATTGTAGCAGTCATAATAGATATTAACCATAATTCACCCCAGATTTATAAAAAATGATCATCATAAGCTTCATCATTAAATATTCAAACATGGTAATCAGTAGGTTGAAAATGTATGTATTGCTTATAACCCACTATAATCCAAAGTAAAGAAAGAATAGTCCTTTATAAAACAATCTCAACCCAGTGGGTATAATATATGTTGATCCGGTTAAGTCACCTCAAAGATAAGGTGAAACTCCAACCGTCACCAACTCCAGATACAGCAAATTGAAGTCTAGGGTATTGTAATAAGAGTGAAACAGTCTGGCAAATTTCAGCTCTACAATGCCATTTTAGAATGTCAGAATTGGTTTTCAAATGTGCAACGGAAAACTTTTCTTGGCACTACATGCTTCAGTTCCCAATTCATATATAGTTGGCTTGGTTGTTTGATGCCGGCAGCAGCACTTGACAATCTATCAAGTTCAACCCCTCAAATGACACCCTTCATATTTTTATATACACACATATGCATAATTCTAACAGTACATTAGACAGATAGTGGGGGATCTTTTTCCCATAGAAAAGATCAACAAACCAGAGGCCACTTGTTGAAGAACAGAGTTTACTGGCCCCTGGTTCATTCTTTGTGAAAAAAGATCCCTCCACTATAATGTTCTATAATGCACTTGTAAAAAGTAATCATGCCTCCTTGCATTTTCTCGAGAGAAACAACTTAAACATTCACAGTCTTTCTTTGTATTTTAAATCTTCCTTTCTTGTTTACCAGTGTAGTTGCATTTCTCTGCACTCTTTCCAGCTTCTTATGGATTTGGGTCCAAAACTGTTCATCGTAGTCCAGGGTAGAGTCCTGCAGCGGGTCGGGTACCCACGGGTTACCCGCAAAATCGTGCGATACCCTGCGGGTTGCATGTACAAGTTCCAGGTGAGGGTATAGAAGCGGGTCGGTGGTTCTGCGGGTTGATGGTCGGGCCGCGGATCTTCTCCATAGAGAATTTTATTCCTTTTTTCTGAGCACGTCTACTACCAATGATGTCACTTCCGGTTTACAATGACAGCACTTCCTGTTTTATTCCTTTTTTCTGATCATGGCTATGTCACGGTCGGCACCCAAACCAGAACAGATGCCAAGCACCCTGGTCTTGGCTCATGCTTCACCAGTAGTTTGACCGCCTTTGGCCTCGGGAGGAGCCCTCAGCTACTCAGATGCCACCTGGACTTAACGAGAGGTGCAAGGCAAAAGTTCTGGCTAGCAAGGGGCACGACAGTAAAGCAAAGTCTTTTGGCAGAAGGTCACAGGACAGAACGAAGGCAGATAACGTAGTCAGATCAGGACAGGTCAGGACAGGCGGAACACAGACGGAGTCAGACAGGCCAAGGTCAAAACCAGGAAGACTAGCAGTGGGATCAGGCAGGATCAGATTCAGATAACAGGCAAGGGTCAAACCAGGAGATCAGATCAGAATGATCAGACAGGCAGGGTCGGATTACAGAGTGTAGAATAGTCAGGTCACAGTCAGGAGTAGTCAAATTCAGGCAGGGGTCACAACAGGAATCAGAGAGTCACAGACTAAACAGCACAAGCACCAGGAACTCAGAAAGCAGAACCTATAACGGGAAATGTAATAATCTAAAATGTCCCTTTAAATACTTCGAATTTGGCGCCATTGCATGCTGACGTTGTTATATCAGCGCACCTGCGCCTTTAAGAACCGGAAGTGCGTACACCCTTTAGAAACCGGCACAGAAGAGGAGGATTGCAGCACGGTGTGCGTCCCCACCGGTGGCACGGCGCCCCCCCCCCCCCGCTGGACCACCACGGCAAGTCGTTTTTATTACAGGCTACTTCCGATGATGTCACTTCCAGTTTATAATGACCGCACTTCCTGATTCTTGATGGTCAGTGGGTCGCCTGTTGCGGATAAGGTATTTGCGGGTCGGGTCGCGGGTCCAAGCGGGTAAGAATGCGGGTCCGGGTTGCGGTTTGCAGGTTGCGGGTACGGGTCGGGTGCAGGTCCCAAAAAATTGACCTGTGCAGGACTCTAGTCCAAGGAGTTCAACAAAAAGGCAAAACTATGTTTTCCTCCAATTAATGCCATTTTAAATGCAAAATATTTGCTTTAACCTTTGACTAGTACTGTCCAGTGTTACACAGGTTAATTCCCAGATCCTTCTCAATTAAGGATACCCCCAACATAGTGCTGCTTAGTGTATAACTTGATCAATATTATTTCTGCCAAAGAGCATAACCTTGCACTTATCAACAGTGATCCTCATTTTCCAATTTGCTGCCCAGTTTTCCAATTTAGCCAAATCACTCAACAAAGTTGCAGCATCCTGCATGAAATGTATAGTTTTGCACAATTTAGTATCATCAGCAAAAATTAGAGACACCCTTAACAATGCCCACCTCAAGGACATTAATAAACAAATTAACATGGAAAGGGCCAAGGACAGATAGTGGATCTGCATACAGCTTATTAATAACGAGAAAGGTTTTTGTTTAGCAAATTTTGGGGACCTTTATGCAATAAGAGCATCAGTTGGGGGGGAACTAGGACATGTTTTCACAGGGCCCCATTGTCTTGAAACAGTACCAGTTCTCTGAGAAACAGGGGTAGATACGTTTCTTACTCAAACTGAACATGAAAATTTTGCTAAACAAGCCAACTTTTTGGAGCTGGGGCTGAAATGCTGGAGATGTGATTGAGTTCAAGCACTTGTTACTGGAACAAACATCACTGTTGATTTGATTGACTTAGAACTGAGTTCTCAGCTTGTTGCTATGTGTTATTGTAACTTGGAAAGCATTCTTTAAAATGTCCATAGCATTATATACTGTGGTTTAGTTTCTAGCTCAGGTATCCCCTCAAACGTTTTATGAATATCAGCATATGGTCCTTGAGAACTCTGTTCAGAAAAAGTTGTTTGTGCAAATTTGAGATTCCACTTAAAGTCAAGCTATTATGAAGGGCGGTATTCACAGCATGAAAAAGTTCTGTGTCCTTGGTGTAGGTAAAGTGAAGCATTTTAAAAGCATGTTTATACAATGTCCTTATGAAACAGAGAAAAAAAGGATTACATTACCAGCAGACAAAGCACAGCATGAAATTCAGAATCCATGGATGTTATTGGTTTTTTTTTGTTTTTTTGGAGAGGGGGACATTTTTTTTGCATTTCCTACAATCTAGTGAGCTGATATTTTTAGTAATGTGTCCGTGGTTTGCTTTCATCGGAGATGGATAGAAGCGCAAAACATATAAAAATTATAAATATATAAATAAATCTTTAAAGTTTTAAATGCTATAAATGTTTACTAAATTGCAAAGCTTAACAAAATATATGAAATAGGTAATTTTGGTGCGTTAAGCAGAGTTAGTCAGTGATGAGAAAATGGATCCAGAAGGAACTCCTGGGTCTAAAAAAGCTCCCATTAAAAGTATAACATTTATGCTACTCTTGTGTTTTAGCCAGAAAAGAGAAATGCACTCAACCAGGAACGTATAGGAGGTAGATTTGGTTGAGTGCTTTATTCTATATTGAAAATTCATAAAGTACTGGAAGAATAGCAAAACTCCATTGAACATTCTTTTAATGTAACCACACAAAATCCTTTATCTTCGGCTTTATCTTCTGTTGCCAACTTAGGGGGAAATTCACTAAAGCGCAAAACGTCTAATGCTAGCACTAATTCGCCAGTGTGACGTCAGTTTGCAACTTCGCAAATTCACTAACACCGACTCGTGAATTTTCGCTAGCGAAGTAGATAGACTTGCGCAACTTAGCATCCTTACGCCAGGCGAAGTTGCGCACTGACGAATGATCGTAATTATGGAAATTCACTAAGATCAACATTTTTCAGACCGTTACCACTTAAGCTAGACTGGGCGAAGTTCAATAAAATAGATTTTGAAATAGAGTTTGAAAAAAAAAAATTGGAAAATTTTTCTAAGTCCCAAAAAAACGCTGGCGGGTTTTATCATTGTAGGGTGAAAGAGATCAATTTTTTGGGGGGGGGGGTTGCCCTCCTTCTCCCCTACATTTCATAACATATGGCAACTCAACTATACAGGGGACACATGTAGGGCAATAGGACAACTTTATTTTATTTATTAAAGGTTTCCTGGGCTTGTGTAGTGGAATGTAGTGGCTGTAACATATACTTCTATTATACGTTTAAGTTCCCACCGTATGCAAATTAGGCATCGATAACGTAACTGTGCTTTGCCTGGCTAACTAACGGTAGCGCTACTTCGCTAACGTTCGCTGCCCTGAGCGCAAATTTTTGTGAATTTGCGTAGTGCTGGAGAAAATTCGCCTGGCGAAGTGCAGCGAACGTTAGCAAAGCCAATGCTAGCGAATTTTCACATCTTAGTGAATTTCCCTCTTAGTATTATGACACTAGGGGGCAGATTTTCAAAATTCACGTGAATAATTTGAAGTTCGATCAAATTCGATCGAATTCCGATCATACAATTTTATCGGATATTCGAATATGCAAAATTGGCCACTTCGATCATCGAATATGCAAAATTCGAGGGTATCGAATAGATCGAATATTCGATCATTCAATGATCGAAGTACTTCAACAGTAAAATTTTATTTGACTGCCTACTCTTCACCAGATTGAACTTACCGAATAGCAATAGAAGCCTATGGGAATTCCCCCATAGGCCTTTTTTTCTATCACCTGCTCGAATAGCATTTGTACGATCGAATGCCTCGATCGAAGGAAATTTCACGCTATTTCGTGAAATCGAACGATCGCTGTTCAATCATACAATTTTTTCGTGAAATCGAATATCGCTCAAAAAATTGCCTAAAACTGTTCGATAACCATTCGAAAGTCGAATTATTACCAAATTTCTGCTGAATTCGAGGGCTTAAAGCCCTCGAATTTGTGAATAATGATAAATTTGCCCCTAGCACTAGCAACAAACACGTTATAGCACTAGCAACAAATGTGGGGTGTACAGATAATGTTGTGTGCTTGCCCATAATTCAGCACTTGCCCAGACGTCTACCACAACAGTTTTAAAAATGACTCACAAAAGATAATTTTGCTGTACACAGCCTATATGAAATTAAAAAGGATTTTGGATATAGTATATCTTGCTGTTTGCGTTTCTAAAGCTTTAGAAATTTAAATACCCATCCCACCACATCTGTGTTTTCACAGTGGCTAATAATTTGATCCAAGAGAAAATTCAGATTCTTGACAGATCTCAAGAGTATGTACATTTCTTTAAATTATTGATAGGTTGAACCAACATAAAATAAAAAAGTTGCTCCCCTGCTAGGCTGCATAGGCTGTTTCAAAGGCACACCCACTTCAAGTGTACCATATCTTCAGGCAGCTTAGCTGACCTCTGCTCTACACCACAATGGAGAAGCACAATTTGCAAGCTCTGCAGGGCTGTTGATGACCGAACACATTGCAAACTCCAGGATCCTGAAGAAATCTTTGGCACTTCTATTGTACTGTAAACTTTTCTTGTTGATGAGAGATGCAATGTATTATTCAATTTAAAGGGCTGTTCACTGTTAAATCAACTTTTAGTATGATGTAGAAAGGGATATTCCGATACTATTTGCAATTGGGTTTCATTTTGTATTATTTGTGTTTTTTAGAGTCAGAGGAAGGAGGTGATAATTCAAAAACTATAAAGAAAAAAATTAAGGCCAATTGAAAAGTTAAAACTGCTTAGTTAAAATGGCTTAGACTTAGTCATTCTATAACATACTACAAGTTAACTTTCTGCTCACCATTGAAATGTCAACAGTGGTCTCAGTCCTGATTCCTTTTCCTATGTATAGATTCTTTTGTGAATCTTGGGGGGGAAATATTTGTCCATTGCTTGTTTCCTGTTAACAAAGTAGGTTAATCAGAAGTCTTCATCCTTGACCATTGATACTGTTGTTTAGCAAGAGCATATCATGAGCATACAGATCAAGCTTTAGTTTGGAGTATTGTATTGTAGAATACACTTTACCACTTTGGTAGCAGTTTACAGAGGGAGTCTGAAAAAAGTAACAGAACAGAACAGGAGCAAAACAGTATGCTTCAGAAAATAGTATTATGTGTAAAACATAATAAAAACACTTCAAATTCTTTGAGAATTTCAGCTATAACATGGCAAGGTTGATAATGAAATGATTTTATGAAGCATTGTGGGAAAGGCAGTACTTTTAAAAAAACTTATAAGAGATACATTATCTGATTACATCTAAAAATAAATGTAAGCATGTTAACAAAATAATATCGCTAAGAGCCCTGCTTACATTCTGATTTATAGATAAAAGTTTGGCTATTATTTGGATTTACTCTCTAGCAGTAGGAACAATTGTGAAATTCAAAAGCAAGCGTTTATGCAAAGTCTGTTATATGTCTTGTTTCATAGGGCAGACAATCTCAGCCTACTGTTGAATTTATCTGGAGCACCTTCTAGCTGCTCATGCAGTAATTGCTATCTTTAAGCCTGTTCAGCACTGTAGCTGTCATTTTATACTCCCCTCTAAGTGAACGCACCCCTGCAGTGATGCCCTTAATGAAAAATTGCCTTTCAGATTTTTCTACCCCCTTTTTTTTTTTTTCAAATGCTTTAAAAACAAATAAAAGTGCTGCTGGAGGTTTTATATCTCTTGCTCAGAGATTCAGAGTGACCATGCGAACATCTTAAAAACCTGTTGGCATGCAGAAATGTGACTCAATTGAGAAACACATTGCTTTGGGAAATTACTGCATCTGTCAGGTTTATGCAGCGATTTAATAAAGGGACTTACAAACATGTAAGATCATAATCTAAGGCATTGCCCAGTGGCATAACTACCGGGGGAGCAGGGGGTGCAATTGCACCAGGGTTCGTCCCCTCTCGGGCCCACAGGAGAGGCTAGTAGAACCCCAATGCACAATTCATAGGGGTTGAGTACGATAGGGGGGCCTGGGTGCCAATCCTGCGCCAGGGCCCACCAGCAAGTAATTACACCACTGGCATTGCCATTTAGTTTTGAGCTCACATGTGGGCTAATGCCTGTCCAGTTTGGCTACAGATATCCAGATTGTTTGAAAATATTAGAATGTTAGCTCTAGACTGCAAGCCCTGATGTGATGTTAGTATTGTATCTGAATAAATATGTGTGCAGGGCTGTGTATAATTACTTCTGAAGAATAAATATGGAAAAACACATGTTCTTGTAGTCCACAGTTTTAATTATGTTTACTTTTTAAAGGATAAGAAAAGGGGGAAACTAGAGCTGGAAACAAGCAATCTTGTATGATTCTTAAAAGGAAACTGTCATGGGCGTTGTTTAAATGCATCAGTTAATAGTGCTGCTCCAATAGGCTTCTGCACTGAAATCCATTTCTCAAAAGAGCAAACAGACTTTTTTATATTTCATTTTTGAAGTCTGACATGGGGCTAGCCATTTTGTCAATTTCCCAGCTGCCCCAGTCATGTGACTTGTGCCAGCACTTTAGGAGGGAACTGCTTTCTGGCAGGCTGTTGTTTTTCCCTGCTCAAAGTAACTGAATAGTACGCAGTGGGACATGGGTTTTACTATTGAGTGCTGTTCTTAGATCTACCAGGCAGCTGTTATCTTGTGTTAGGGAGCTGTTATCTGGTCACCTTCCCATTGTTCTTTAGTTAGGCTGCTGGGTGGGGGAAAGGGAGGGGGTGATATCACTTCAACTTGCAGTAAAGAGTGAATGAAGTTTATCAAAGAACAAGTCACATGACTTGGGGCAGCTGGGAAATTGACAATATGTCTAGCCCCATGTCGGATTTCAAAATTAAAATATAAAAAAATCTGTTTGCTCTTTTGAGAAATGGATTTAATTTAAATGCAGAATTCTTCTGGAACAGCACTATTAACTGATGCATTTTGAAAAAAATTTTTTTTTCCATGACATGATCCCTTTAAATAAATAGAAGTAACGCAAGCCCATCATTATAATAGAATCTAGAGGAATACAGAGTACATATGGATAGTGTGGGTTTTGCTAGCCACATTCTAGCACAGATTATCCTCCACACAGGCAGTCTTTTTAGTGTATGGTGATGACCACTCTCTGTTACTTGAACAATAAAGCTCCTGCTGTTCTCTAATTAAATCAGCTCCACACTAGCTAAGAAAGTCAAAACTCTGAAATGCTATGACAATTCTCAGTTTGAAAAGGAAAGAAAGATACTATCCAAGACACAATGGGATTTTAACCCTGTTTATTTTTTCGTTTTTTAATCACGAGGGGAAAACATAAGGTTATGGAAACACATTAACCAGAATGCTCCTCATTATGGGATGGCCATCTTCCATAGAGTCAAATTTTAAGCAAATAACTTTAATTGGTAAAAAAAATGTCCTTTTTCTCTGTATTAATAAAACAGCAGCTTGTAATTGATGGTAACTAAGCTGCATAAATCTATATTGGTGCTATGCTATAAGGTTAATTTAAAGTTAAAATTATTTTTAGCAGTGAAAGGTATGATGATCATCATTACAGAAAGGCCCGTGTCCAGAAAACCCTAGGTCCCAAACAATCTCTATTAGTGATCCCATACCTGTACAGGTATGGGATGCATTATCCGGAAACCCGTTATCCAAAACGTTAGGGAAAGGCTGCCTCCCATAGACTCCATTTTATCCAAATATTCCATATATTTAAAAATGATTTCCCTTTTCTCTGTAATAATAAAACAGTAGCTTGTACTTGATCCCAACCAAGGTATAATTAATCCTTACTGGAAGCAGAACCAGCCTATTGAGTTTATTTAATGTTTACATGATTTTCTAGTAGACTTAAAGTATGAAGATCCAAATTACGGAAAGATCCTTTACCTGGAAAACCCCAGGCCCCGAACATTTTGGAAAACAGATCCCATCCCTGTAGTAGTTACTATTCTGCTGTTTGAGAGATGGTTAATCTGGAACAGCCTTTGTGTCTGTTATGACATTAACCCATAAGTTTTATAGTTGAGGCTCTGCTTCCTACTTCTAGTTAGAATACGGTTTTACTCTCGAACGGAACTAAATTCTAGCGTATAAGCATTTAACATAGTGACCCATCTTGTACTGCCACTGCAGTGCATTTTCCCACCTAAAGAGAGTCTTGTAAGCTCTCTATCAGAAATAATTTTTTTAAATTTAGAAAATGTATTTGAATTTAGATGGAATCTTTAAATAAGGCTGGATAGACATTGTATCTTAAATGCTGTTTGTATATAGAATGAGAAGAAATAATTCAGAAGCAGAAGATTTACTTGTCTTCTGTATATAATTACAATAGTCCTACATCTGCTGCCTGAATTTCACAGTATGAACAAAAACAATCTTTTATCTAAACCTAATTGTTGTGTTTTTGCCATAAGATGGAATAAGGAAATAAACTGTAAAACATGGAATTCTTAAAGGACCAGTAACATAAACATTTTTTAAAAACAATTTGTTTCTACATAACGAAAAAAAAACCACATTTAACTTTAAATTTGCAAAGTCTTTATTAAGAAATAACTTAGCAATACTCTGCTTGCACTCCTCTTCAGAAAAAGCGACAGGGCGACAATCCATCATGTGGTGCTCGATTTCTCCTCACTGCCTTCCATAGGTGATAGCCAGGGAGGAGAAATCGAGTACCGCACTATGGATTGTCGCCTTTTCTGAAGAGGAATGCAAGTATCAGTAAACTACTTCTTAAAAAATTTTTTATGCTACTGGTCCTTTAAAGGAAAACAATACCCCCAGAATTAATACTTAACCAACAGATAGTTTATATCATATTAAGTGGGCTAAAGAATTTTACCAGACTGAAATATATGTCTATATATTGCCCTTTAACATCTTTTACTTTGAGCTGTGTATGAGCACCTTCAACCAATTCTGCTCTAACTGGAACAGGAAGTATATTTCTATGAAAATGGTTGATTTAAATGAAGCTGTGTTTTACATATGTTTTATGTATTTATGTATTTTTATTGACATCTACATTGTGTGAGGGTTTAGCTTTCCTTTAGTAAAATATTATAATTTGAATAATGCTAACTCTGATAAAATACTAAAGTTTGCCCACTAGATTATAAAACTTTTGTATGATGTTGAAGAAAAGGGATTATTATATGTTGGAGAAAAGGATTTCCCTTTGAAGATTTAAAGCTTTCCTGCAAAAGCAGACATTGCAAATCTCTCTTAATTTTAAGTACTTTGGAGCTGAAAAGTATAATAATAATCATTACTATAAACATGCAGGACCTGGAAACTTTTTTCCCCTCCAATTTAATTAAGCACACACTGAAGCACTTTTTGCATCTGCTGCAGGTGGCCCCGTAACTTTCACACTGCACTCTAGAAGACAATCTCTTTGTATAGTTATATGGAAATTGCTTCCTGCAACCTACAAATGTGTACAAATAGTAACATGTAATTTGCATCTAGTTGAGGTATGAAAAATTCTAGCTAAACTATTAGTGCCAAAATTTTTCATATAATGACATGCTTTTCTTCAGTGTTTTTTTTTTATTTTTTTTTTTTAAGAACAGCAAATTTGTATTTTGGCACACTTAACCACTTTATGTAATAGTAAACAGGAAATAAGCAGAATATTCATTTTGTATAGTTCCACTTTACAAATGAGATACAAAGGCTAATTTGTGACCACAAGTGCACCATCCTTAAGCAGGCACACATTAGTGTATTTACCTTATTCATTAAAGCAAAGCTGGGGAGCCAGAGTCGTGGAGTCGGAGTATAGATCAGTTTTGAGTCGGAATTGCAAAAAAAAGTGATGACTCCTAATAACTCCTAGTACTGAAAATAATAAAATTAAATTTAGAGCTTCTATAAAGGACTATATGGCAGAAGCAAGTCTGTTTCTAAGAATAATATTTTCGTTTTTCTTGGATTGTAGTTATTTTACAGCTATATGCCAGGTTCAATTAATATATAAGTTGTTTTAGGTTTTTCCAGTTGTTTTTGGTTTCTGTAGTTTAATTTGGATTTTGTTTTAGAATTACCAAAGGATGTGGTTTATATTTTTGAGCTTCAGCAGTGATAACGTGTCTTATATGTTGTGTACTTAAAGGAGAACTAAAGGCTAACTAAAGAACTAGGCTAGAAATGTTTTACATTATGTTTTGGGCTTCTGTACCAGCCCAAGGCAACCACAGCCCTTTAGCAGGGAAGATCTGTGTTTCCAAAGATGCCCCAGTAGCTCCCCATCTTCTTTTCTGCTGATTCACTGATTCACATGCTCTGTGCTGCTGTCACTTACAGAGCTTAGGGACCCAATCACAATATACAGTATACATAGAAGTAATGTCACAATTAAGGCTGATTAGAAATTAATACAGACAATTACTACATTGCAGCACATAAACCAGTGCAACTAGTATCAGAATTTAATAAGCAACAATGTAGCATCAGCTTATATTACAGGCCAACCTAATTTTCTGCTTATCATTTTTGACAACCCCTAAGCTTAGCTTTTCAACACCTGCTCAGAGCCCACTGAGCATGTGAGTGTCACAGACACTTTAGGCTGGTGCAGTAAGTGTGTGTCCATAGCCTTAGGCTATGGGCGCATAGGCTCTTGACAGCCTGCATAATTTTGCTCAGTGCCCCTGCTCCATTGATTTGAATCTGATCAACCTGTGTGCAGTCACACTGAGGTTAACCCAAATACTCAGACTGAAAACAGCCTGTGTGTCCATAGCCTTAGGGGTATAGAGAGCTAGAGAATTCAGTTTTGGTGATTGATAACTATACCTGGTAGTTCTCTCCTGGGAAATGTAAAATGTAGAAAAAGAGGTTTTAGAAACTTGTTTCCACCAAAAGAGCCTGATGTATCTAGACATTGGACCACTTTAATTAGTGCAAGGGGACAGCTAGTATTTATAGACACTGTATTGAACCTGGAGAAAGTGCCCTTTTTCCTTCACCACTTAAGACAGCTGGCAGATATGAAAGTAGCCTATGAATGGTGAATTATGACTGGAAAAATCTCCTACATAGGAAATTTAGGGGCAGATTTACTAAATTTACATGAAGGATTCGAAATTCGATCGAACTTCGACCATAGAATTTTGAAAATTTAACCAAATTGAATGATTAGAATAATTTGAATAAAAATCTAGTTTGCCAGTTTCAACTTACCGAATTGGGTTTAATTATTTTTGATCGAAAAAAAAAAAGAATGGTTAAAATTGTTCAATCAAATATTTCCAATTTGATCGTTCGACCAATCGAATAGCTGTAAAGTCCTTCGAATTCCATATTCGAAGGATTTTTATTCCCATGGTAGAATTCCTCGACCCTCGAATAGGACCCTTAGTAAATCTGCCCCTTAGTATTGCTGCTGTCCCTGCTGCAATTATTGATCTCTGTAGCAACTTACAGAAGAATATGTCATTTTAAAAATGTTTTAGATGGTATACATTCCCTTTAAGATAATATTCCTAAAGCAGCTAAATAAATATACCTAAAGCTGCTATCCTCAAGCAGCTATTTAAAAAAATGTAAATGTGACAATGCTAAGAATAGGTGGCCATGGCACATTAGATAGTAGAATTCACTAGTTTTTTCATCCAAATACAGTTTAAAACATCTTTCCCCAGGGAAACAAATCTATCATATATCCATTTATCATATATCTATCATCTATCTATCTATCTATCAATCAATCATCTACAATCTATATATCTATCTATTATCTATTTTTCTATCTAAATATTTAGACACGCACATATATATCCCCCATATATATATATATATACACACACATATATTCATATATATATATATAATAATCCCCCGCAATTTAGATAATGCAGACCAACTGCACATTCAATAACAGAATCAGCAGATGATTCTATACACAGACATTTATGGATCAGTAATTTTGCATATGCAAGCATAGTTTTCTTGTTGTAGTTGCAGCTTAATTGTCAGAAAGAGATGACTGCTGTTTATATTCAAAACGCCAGTTCTTAAGGCAGAGTCACTTCTGCTGCTCAGGATTTTCCCATGTATGATTTCATCCTGACAAATGAAAAGAATAAAAGTGTTTCAGGAAAAGTAAGAGTAAAAAAAAGCAGGGTGTTTTGGTTTGATTTGTTTCTGTAAGAGTTTAAGAAATAAAAATATTCTAAATAAAGAAGCCAGATATAATAATCTATAATGCGCTAAATTATACCCAACAAGATAGATAATTGCTGCAGAGTTTTAACACAAATTAGAGATAAAATGTAAAGTTACGGCAAGCTTGTAAACCTGTCATCTAAAGCATTTTACCGTTTCTGGCATCTCAAGCTGTTTGACAGTGAAAAGTGCAACTGGAAAAGAGGCTTTTATTGAAGCCATTACGTTTAAAAGGTTTCCACCATATACTAAAATTATCACTATTTATATCAAGTGAATTCCTACAATTTTTTGTTCTATTTATTTGGAGAGCAGCCATTAAACACATTTCTGTGCATTTATTTTGTGTGCATTATCGTCTGGCAGAGGCCATGCCAAATCTCTTACTGAATGAGGTGGGTGAGTGTAAAAAAAACAGGCCACATATGTAATAAAGAAATATTAAAGAAAATATTAAGAATGTATACCTTGTTGGTAGATTTTATCTTCCAGATTACTAACACCCTTGTGTCACTTGAGGCCTTTCTAGGTTTGTGGTCTATCCAGTGGTAACGTATTCTGCCATCAGGTCTGTAGGTAAAGATACCAAAGTTCTTAGGTATTTTCCACCTATGTGTAGAGAGAAAGTAAATAATTAATTAGGGTCATTAATAGCGTGGTTGTGCTACAATGGATGTAAATGTTGGGTGTATTATTGACTCATTGAAAGTACAGGTATGGAACCAGTTATCCAGAATTCTCAGGACCTGTAGTTTTCTGGATAATGGATTGCTCCTTAATTTAGATCTTCATACCTCTAGAAAATCATGAATGTAGTGGTGCTAAATGACACAACACAAATCTTATGCTGATGTGAAAGTTATGCAGTTCCCACAGGTGCAACGCCCCTCTCATATGCAAATATGCTGGAAGCGATGTATTCGGAATAAACAAAGACAATAAAACTTCACTGAGCTCGCAAACTGGACTTCAAAAACTTGAACTAGGTGCTAGTGTTTTAAAGTAATAACTGTTCTTTACAAGAGAAAGGACTAATCATAGAAATGCAGAGTGAATGTTTTAATGGGGACATAAGCCTTCCATACTAGTATTGGTCCAGTGGTGTAACTAGTTATTACTGGGCCCCACAGCAAATTATTTTTCAGGCCCCCAAAATGTGTGTTGACCTGTTTTGCCAATATTTATTGAAACTGTATATGAATTAGGACTTCATGGGGCCCCTATACTCTCCTGGACCCTCTGAAGCCGAGGGGTCTGCTTCCTCTATAGTTACACCCCTGTGTTGGTCCACTCAGTGTTGTACGACTACCAGTAGACTCTAACATATTATCACCAATTATAGAATGCTCGAAATTGTAGCCGATAACCACAGTAACCACGGAAAAAAAACGTTTTAATAAAGGAGATGTAAAACCTTCCTTAAAAAAAACCCAATCCCCTCCACCCGTAGACCCCCCTCCCCGCACCCGTCCAGCCTACTTGCTTTTTAATCACCCCTCGTGGCAGATTCAGGTGTTGTAGTTTACGGCAGCCATTTTCATCTTCGGTATTCGTGTCTTCTTTCGGCTCTTCAGCCATTCCGTGACTTTCGGCGCATGCACAGTTATCTGGAACCAGGAAATTGTTCCAACTGAACTGAACTGAACTGAACTGAATACACAAAGAGTACCAAAGAGGGGTAAGTAAAAAGTTAGGGGCATTTGCCCAGGGTAGCAAGTAGGCTGGGGGGGGGACTGGGAGCGGGGTCTACAGGGGTGGGGGGGTTACATTATGGGTTTAGTTCTCCTTTAAGCTCCAATTAATGCAAGATGATCTTGCCTCCTCTTTTTACACTTTGTCTTCTTGGAGTAATGTGCTTGTTGCCAAAGGCAGTACACATTTTTTTGGTCAATCCATACACATAAGATATTTAGCTTTTTACCACAATGTATAAATGCATTGGGGTATTTTTAAGTGCCAGAGTTGCATATTGGACATTTGTTTGTTAAGTGAGACAATGTAATGTATTTTGGTAGAGCAATATTATGCATTGTTATTATTGCT